>JANAVB010034218.1:4632521-4762521 GCA_029216955.1 Iris pallida
GTCGTCGGTCGGTGTGCCCCAGCCGGCGGCATCGCCGCCATCGACGACCGCCCCACGCTACGAGCTCCGGAGCTTCCCGAAGTCGCATACGGGTGGGACCACCCGCTAGCAGCCGGCCGGCCAATGGTCTCCCAGAGGTCGAGCCCTCAGCTCCCTCCGCCAGGTGGGCTAGCCGCCCTGTCGCTGCCTCACCCCCTCCTTTCCCCTTCTCCCCTCCTCTTCTCCGAATGCCTCCTCCTCCTCCCGTCCGCCTCCGCCACCTCCGTTGGTGCGCCTACCCCTGGTGTCACCCCGCAGAGAGTCTACACTCGGGACGAGGGTGTCTTGCCGTGATCATTGGCACCAGAGAGTCCACACTCGGGACGAGGGTTGACCAATTACACCAGAGAGTCCACACACGGGACGAGGGTGTCTTGCCGTGAGCTAACCAGAGAGTCCACACTCGGGACGAGGGTTAGTGCTTAGTTCAAACCAGAGAGTCCACACTCGGGATGAGGGTCTGGTTTCTTCCATTGATCTCGTGTATCGTTCATCCGGCAGTTCATTTATACGTAGTTGTTCTAGTGTTCGTGTGTTCGTATTCGTGTTCGTATTCGTGTTCGTGTTCGTGTTCGTAGTCATTTGTCTTATCCTTGTTCTTTCTTGTTTATTTCCTTGCGCATGATAAAACTGTTAGATAGGCATGTATATTATGTATCTTGCTATGTCCTCTGAGGACCTGATGATCTCTTCAGGTTTAGCGATTGTATGGAGTTAGCTAGTAGTTCTGGATGGCAGAGGATTTGCGATTCTTGTGGGATTCAGGTATCATTATTACGTTTGTTATCCTTTCGTGCTCTACATTCGTTATCATGAGATATCATGTTTCTTGATTCAGTTTAGACTCTTGTTATTTCCTTTAGAGTCTTATCGGACATATATGCTAGTGGGCTGCAGACCATGACCCATAGTGTTCATTTATGTTTCATATTCTTATTATGGATTGAGATATAGATTGCATTGTCATGATTTTGTAGTATACCATAGCCTTGACAGCGTTTACGTATTCGAGTCGGGCTGGAGTCCGCTTGATGCGTAGCTGGCTTGCTCACGTGCTTGCATCCGAAAAGCAGGTGCGGGTCGTGACAAATTTTTTTGGTGGCCCATGCAGGTCAGAGCATATCGTACCGGTTACGTAACTGTACTGGTACGAGCCTGCGACTATGACTAAACCTTAGAAATCTCAATCCACTCTGCCTTGAAAATTCTCGTAGAAATTTCTCTACGTCCTGAAAAATCCATAATTGCTCTCGATTATACTTCCTTGTTTTCTGTACCCTTGACTCTCGTCCCTTCATATTTCAGGGTGACGAAAGATCGTGCTGTTTTGAATTCATCAGAAATTCTTAAATTATAGTATAGTATTGCATGATTATTGAGCTTTTGTTGCTTATAGATATGAAGATTATAGTTGTCATATGCCTAGATATATGTCGGTAGAATTATTAGCAACTAGTTAGAAGATCATAAGACTTTAGTGACCGTGTTTTGAGGAGTAGTGTGACCAAAGGTGGGTAGAAGTCCTCGAGGCTTCGTAGTTACAAAATGGCTAGGAGGAGGGTATAAACTATTTTTGAGGAATTAAATTTAAGGAGATTGAGGTTAAGACAAATGTCCTTTTTGAATTTCTAGGAATAGTTATGAATTAGAATTTCGAGGACGAAATTATTTTTAAGGTGGATAGATTTGTAGCTCCCCTTCCCGAAAATTTTGAATTATTTTTCTATTATTTATTTGATTTAAAATGGTGATTTTTATATTTGTTTTATAAATAATTATTTAGTTAATTGTTGCGATAGATGACTTTAGCCATAGTTGAGTTTTGAAGTACCAGACGACTAGGAATCATGGCCCGGGTAGTGCAGCAGCGTGCCTTGACTAGCGTATTAGTCGTGCCAAGGGAGACCCAGCCATAAGTGAGTCCTAACTAGGAAAACCAGGCCAAGTTGAGACTTAAACTTCCTAGATGTTTAATTAATTATTAATTAAATTATTGACTTACAGAAGACCCGGTTGTAACTCAGCTAGTCTGAACTAGACTCGAACCGAGCCCAAGCCATGTAGACCCTTAGTGCGACCAAGACGGCCACATAGATATACTGCATGTATATGGGTGTTTTATTTTAATGATCAATGACTAGTTATAAATATTGGTTAAATATATATATTAGTGCTATTAAAGTTATGTTAATATTTTATATATTTGTTATTCTCGAAATAATACATTTACTTGAAATGTTATTATTGGTTTGTAGGACTGTTGACTAGAACAATATACGTATGAATATATATATGGTCTGTGTTATTTGATTAGATGAAATATATGTATTAGTCGTTTTGTATGTATTTATTTCGTGTACTTAAGTAATTAAATGATTAGTATTTCATAAGTAAAATATATAAATATATTAATATTATATAAATAAGTCTCTCTCTCTATATATAGGTATGTATAATAAATATACACGTATTTGTATGTGTATATATATATAGATATATATGTGTATATATAGATAAATAAATTATAGATACATATGTATTTGTATGGGTGTATATAAATATATATAATAAAATGTATACATATATATATATATATATATATATATATATATAAATATATATATATAAAATAAATAAATAAATAAATATATATATATATATATATATATATATATATATATATATATATATATATATATATATGTATATATATATATATATATATATATATATATATATATATATATATGTAAATATATTAGTGGTAAATAAAAGAAAATAGAAAACAAACTAATTGTTAAAACCCAAATTCCAGCCATTCAGCCCAGCTCGAGCTCAGCTGAGTCCAGGCCCACAAAGCCATCCCCAGGCCTGAGCGCTTTTCCCCCAGGCTAATTCCCCGACCCAAGTATACAGGGGTAAATATTTATTCGGGATACCGAGAGGTGGAGGAGAGAAGAAACAAGAGGATAGTCGTCAAACCCTAACCCAAATCCAACCCCAGTGCCGACCCCGACCTTGGTACAACCGTGCGCCACCCTGGGCGCCGCCGCGCGGGCCGTCGGCCACCGGCAGATGCGCCGGAACGTGCAGCACCGTGACAGCAACCGCTCCGCCGACCCCAACTTCGTGACAAAAGTTCTTACACAATGCTTGATCATTTCATGAACTATCTTTTCAGGTAAGACCCCGATCTATACGCCTTTGATTTCCTTCTTTTAGTTTTAATTTAGATGAATTGGATTGCCCGATGAATCGACGCAAAGTCGAGGGCTTTATCGTTCAAAAAATAGAACCTATGACAGTCCACACACCCATGTTCGGGGATCGATTCCGATCGATCTTGTAACAGTTTAGAAATTTTATTTGAATACAGTTATAGGCAACATGTAGGGCTCCAAAACCCAATTTGCAGAAGTCGATTTCATCGACTATGCGCCGAGAAATCGGACTCCAAAGTTGATCAAAAATCTGTTTTTTAAAACTAGAAAATTGTTCGATACGACGTGCGTCCCGCCAATCCGGGCGACGTGGTCGCGAAGCGAAAGCATCAAAAGCTGCGTAACGGCTTCGTGGTCGTGTGGGCTTTGACAGAATTCAAATTGGTCGCGTGTGCGCGACGAATTTGATGCGTATCCGTCGAAATTCACCGTATCGGTCACTTTACAAATTTTCCAATTACCTTGTGCACACTCGTCAGATCGAGACAAAACTTGTGCCATCAGGACCGTATCCTTTTTATGGTCCTGTATGCCAAGTTTGGTCCGATTCTAAGACAGTTGATCGGATCGCCGTTTTGCGGGCCCCACGGTCCGATTCAACGGGCGATTTTGTGCACGGCCCACCGGAATCCAAAACTGGACATACCGTTGGGTTCGTATCATCAAAATGAATCCGTAGACATGTAGTTTGACGACTTTAGAGACTATTAACTCTGGCACATTTTTCGGTGCAAAGCGGGTCCAACGACAGATAATATTTTTGCCTAAAATTACCGTTTTGCCCCTGTATCCAGAATTGGACTTAAGGACAGACAATCCTAGCTAATTTGACTATTCTGAGAATGTTGGCAATGTTTATTTTAGCTTTCGGAGACAGTTGTGAGATGTGGATTTATTTGGCTCACCAGTTGACTATATTTTGTGGGATCTGCGTGTAACCTCCAGGCAAGTATACCTTGCCTCCCTCTACAGTTTTATTTACATGTATTTCTTTTCAGTTTTCAGTCTTTGATTGTTTATGGACATGTGCTTTTCGTGTTATATTCTGTAGAGTTGTTTTATTGTTTATAGCCATGTTCATATTTTGGCCTTGTATTTTACATTTGGAGTTTCTCGTCAGTACCTTGCTTGAGTCGTGTCATAGAACGAGTGCGTGTAGTGAACTACCATAGCCTTGATTATCGTTGTACACAACCAAAGCGTCCACACTCGGGACGAGGGTTGTTTGGTGCACCAGAGAGTCCACACTCGGGACGAGGGTGTTTGTCGTGATCATTGGCACCAGAGAGTCCACACTCGGGACGAGGGTTGACCAATTACACCAGAGAGTCCACACACGGGACAAGGGTGTCTTGCCGTGAGCTAACTAGAGAGTCCGCACTCGGGACGAGGGTTAGTGCTTAGTTCAAACCAGAGAGTCCACACTAGGGACAAGGGTTGTTTGGTGCACTAGAGAGTCCACACTGGGGACGAGGGTGTTTGTCGTGATTATTGGCACCAGAGAGTCCACACTCGGGACGAGAGTTGACCAATTACACCAGAGAGTCCACACACGGGACGAGGGTGTCTTGTCGTGAGCTAACCAGAGAGTCCACACTCGGGACTAGGGTTAGTGCTTAGTTCAAACCAGAGAGTCCACACTTGGGACGAGGGTTTGGTTTCTTCCATTGATCTCGTGTATCGTTCATCCGGCAGTTCATTTATATGTAGTTGTTCTAGTGTTCGTGTGTTCGTATTCGTGTTCGTATTCGTGTTCGTGTTCGTGTTCGTGTTCGTGTTCGTAGTCATTTGTCTTGTCCTTGTTCTTTCTTGTTTATTTTCTTGTGCATGATAAAACTGTTAGATAGGCATGTATATTATGTATCTTGCTATATCCTCTGAGGACCTGATGATCTCTTCAGGTTTAGCGATTGCATGGAGTTAGCTAGTAGTTCTGGATGGCAGAGGATTTGCGGTTCTTGTGGGATTCAGGTATCATTATTACGTTTGTTATCCTTTCGTGCTCTACATTCATTATCATGAGATATCATGTTTCTTGATTCAGTTTAGACTTTTGTTATTTCCTTTAGAGTCTTATCGGACATATATGCTAGTGGGCTGCAGACCACGACCCATAGTGTTCATTTATGTTTCATATTCTTATTATGGATTGAGATATAGATTGTATTGCCATGATTTCGCAGTATACCATAGCCTTGACAGCGTTTACGTATCCGAGTCGGGCTGGAGTCCGCTTGATGCGTAGCTGGCTTGCTCACGTGCTTGCATCCGAAAAGCGGGTACGGGTCATGACATGAGCCCAAATTTTTCTTGTCGCATGCCCCTGTCCCCTGAGCCGCATGATTCCTCCCACAGCCCTTGCATCCTTTTATATTTAGTTATTACATGTATGCTTGTACCATGTTAATTTAAATATATTTATTGACACGACAAGTAACCAGCAATAGTGCACATCTGACAAGTAACATGGCATGATAGTGGCCCGTCGTGGCGCACTCTTCATAAGTATACTTGACATGAAACATCTCGATATGCTGTTGCGATAGCTAGTATGAAATGACCAGATTGAACGGCCTGGACACCGTGGGCGATTGTGTTTGTACAAATGAACCAGTAATGTCTTGCATCATGTCTAGGACAGGGACCCCTGATGTACCACGGTCAGGGGCACCTACTGAAAATGGCTAAGGCTAATAACTAGAATAATCCTGTAGTCATGAGAGATTTCCTCAGTTACAGGTGATCCCGTTATCCCGGCCACCATTGTTGGACTTGTAGCCTGCCTACGAGTAGGGCACATGTCTAAATTCACTAATATAAGGAAAAGAACGAGGCATTGCTTAATTAAATCAAGTCGTCTGGATAACTTGGATTAGCTGCAGGGCTTGTGGCTGGAGGAACATCTCACTGCATATGGCTAGTAACTAGGCTTGTGGTAACCCTAGTTTGTTAATATAGAAAGCCATAGTCATTGATTGGCCGTGAACGACTGGATGGAATCTGATTTTGGTCTTGTATGGTGTGGATTAAGTGCACGAACAATTCAAGTATGATCGCATGATTGTCACCTTTAACAATAAAGATCAGGGGCTAAGTTCTGTTCAGGCGAAGGGTTACAACCCCGGTCCTTGTTTGGTTTAAGGGTTGTAACCTGGCTCCCGGAGCAGTTCTGTGTCCTCTCTTCATTTATTGTCTTATTGCACCCTATGTCATGCTCGTCATGTTTTACTCTACCAACAAGGATTTGAGACGGAGTTCTATTTAGGTGAAGGGCTACAACCCTGGTCCTTGTTTGGTTTAAGGGTTGTGACCTGGCTACCTGAATGGTTCCCTCGTACTCAAATTTTGATTATTGTCGTTCTTTTATCATCTGACTCTTTCACAATTACCTTAATATTTTATGTTCTGATATGCTGGTTTTAGTTCTTAAGTGAAGCCTCCTTTGTGGCACTTGCTCTTTCTGGGATCTGACCCAGCTGGTTTTGTATTGCCAGATTTTGGAGCAGCTCCAGAGGATCTACCGACTTTCCAGCCCGATGGTGACTACCAAGCATAATTCAGGCAACGAGTGGGTTTATTTTGGCTCTCCCACTCTATTATAAAAATTATTATTTTGAGGCATTTAGCCGGCGAGCACCTGTTAGCTCGTATTGCATACCTTATTTACTGACTGCCTACAGGCTGTAACATGATTGACAAATCCTAGGGTTGATCATGTATGACTAAACTCTTGCTAGTCCTCACATTTTGTAACGACTAGCTTCATGATCAGCGGAATATGTAATGTTTGGTGTCACGACCCGCACCCACCGTGAGGGTTCGAGTACGTAACAGCGCCCAGCCTACGCCGCAGTGTCGGCGGTAGAATGCTGTTCTAGGTCATGAACTATAAGTAACACAATATAGAATAATCTCCAACTGGAGGCTAATCACAGAAGGTACAACTCAATCACAACTAGAGATAGAATCTGGCACGATAAAATAGATAAAAAAAATCCTCAACTGAGGTACAGCAAAATGAAATAACACAAGTCTCAACAACTACCAGTCTCCATAATAATACAACTCTGAATCCAGACAAAAACTAACAAGAAAAATAAAACAATCTAGACTATCTAAACTATGCAATGGTATCATCCTCAGCAGCTGCCTGAACCTCCCCAGGAGTCCAGGTCGCGAGTGTCATCTAGGCAAGCTCCAAAGTAAGGGGTGCAGGGTTCCTCATCATCCTCTGTAAAATTTTCAACAGGTCCAGTCAGGACGGGAGCGAGCACAATACATCTCACGCAGATCATAACAGGTTAGAAAATATAGACATGCAAGATAGTACGATACATGAAACTGAAAGAAAGTACATGATGTAAACAGAGAGAGAACTGTAATAGAAATATCTACTATAAGTAGAGAGCTACCAGTGACTAGTGATTTAGAGTACAAAGTCGACATGTGAACGGCTTGATTTGCACATGACTATACTAAAGAGGCGTACATGGCTATACTACTTTGGAATTGTTCACATGACTATTTATACTCCCCCATACCCCAATCAATACACAAGGATCCAGACAAGTTATGTTACATACATAGTTTTCACATGAAGCCCATAGATGGGTATACATGAAGAATACATGATGGCTTAGAAACTGAGTGCACATGAATCCCACATGAAGGCCCATGAAGGGTGCACATGAAGTATAGGTTATCCATGAATACACGAGAAACATGACCGAACATAATAGCACATGAGAGTACACAAGCACGAACGAGCATGAAGCACATGATAAACATGAATAACATGAGAGCGAGGAATACACGATGTACATGAAACATACGACACAATGTATCCGATGCTCCCGAGGGGGATAATATCGTAATATAGGGATCCATATAGTACCAATCCGTGATAATATCGTGACAGCATCAGATAAGGTAAACTAGAGCAGAAATATAATTCTAAGCAAGTTATAAAATGATCAGAGAATGTACTCGCCTGGTATCTGAATAGCTGTAGTAAATGTACTGTCCGAGATGAGGTACCTGACTCCTAGTTAGAGCAACACAAGTCAAGATGTATACAGGGGATGATAAATGTAATCTACAATGCATCTGTATGCTGTCTAGGTCAAACTAGGCTAAAGTCAACACTTGGTCAACTCTAGTCAACTACACTAGTCAAACTAGGTCAAGTCCTAGCCCAAACAAGTCTAACAAGTCTCACTAGGCCTAACCAAGCCTATACTAGTAAGCACACACCATATCTAGGCGATACAAGTCAACTGCACACCTATCTGGCATTCAAGCCACACACACAGGCAATGAGCCATAGGCTATGTGCCCTGTATATAGGCTATAAGCCATAGCTATATCATACATAGACCATTCCACACATTCACACATATAAACTATATCTAATTAAATATAATTAACACACATTCATATAAATATAGGCTATATGTTAATATCATATATAGGTGGATATATATATATATATATATATATATATATATATATATATATATATATATATATATATATATATATATATATATATATAGGGTGATAGAGAGAAAGACATGTGAGGTTGATATATAGTGTGTGGCATGGTGTGGGTGTATCATGTAAGGATGTGTGTAGTTGTAGATACATGGCAGTGTTACAAATGAAAGTTTAGTGTTATGTGTCTAGTGAAATTGAGTGTACATATGTCATTAGGAAAAGGTTAGTGTGTAGAGTGTGTATGGTACATGGCAAAATTAGTGAGTAGATGGGCATGAGAGCATGGTGTTAGGTGTGGCAGTTTGTGTATGTGGGTGAATGGAAACATAAGATGGCATGTGTGTGTAGATGACAGGAACCAATCAAGTAATGGTGTAAACTCAGGAAAACTGGGATTAATATAATGTGTGTGAGTGAGTGAGTGATACAAGGGTGGCAGGAATCAATAGGGGAAAAGTGTTGGTGAGTGTGTGTGTAGAAACTGGAAATCTGAATTCAATGGTGTAAAAATCGAGAAACAGTGAGTGAATGAGGACTGAATAATATACATGAACATTTAGAAATTCTCAGGAAATAATCTCCAGGAAAACTGAAAACAGGGACTTAGCTAACAGTCCCTACCCAACACCAAATCGAAATCCCTTTATCAAATTTGTTAACATCAACCTAATCAGTGAACTAACACAAATGTAAATGGATTACACATAGCTAATTTAACATCAAAATCAGTCTAAAACTGGAATTAAATAAAACAGCATCTCAGTTCCTGAATTTGTAGCAGTCAACACATTGCACAGCCCAAATCAATATTGAAATCCCATTTACTTGATAACAAACTAATCTAACATGCAAATCCATCCTAGAGTTAGCTAATACATATGTGTAAGGATTTAACATAACAATTAAACATCAAAAATCAGTTACAACAGGGAATTAAAATTAGGATTTCAATTTCAGAAAAAGAACTGTGTATCAGTCGACTGTTCAGTCCATTCCCATGATCAAAATCTTATTTCTTATGAAAGCGACCTAATCTAACATGAAAAACCAAACTAGCAGGAGCTAATACATATGTATGGATCAAATATGGCGATTTAAACATCAATATTTGGTTTGAAAACAGAACTCAAACTCAAAATTTTCGAACAGAACACATGGTATCAGGAATAAATGGGAAATACAAATTTCAAATTCAAAACATGATAATATACTAAATTAAAGGTTAGTAGTTAATCCCCCCCCACATGCACGTGTCCCAGGAGTATTTTCGTGTCACCCTAGAGCCAGACACAGCGTGTCCACGCCTCAAAACAATCACAGACACGCTGTGCACAGGCTGCGTCGTACACGTGTGCACGCGTGTCCCACGCACGACACAGGGCACGACACGACTCGTGCTCGTGCCCACGTGTTCGCCCCATATAGGGCTAGAATCGTGTCACCCTGTACCGTATCCCCGTGTCCCCGTGTCCGAATTAAAAGTGCGTGTCAGTGAAGGATTCACTCGCGTGTTCAGTACGTGCGCGCGGCCAGTACGAGGAGAAGAACTCCTCGTACACGGCACCATATGGCCCCAAAATTTGGGAGAGCCATGTCAGTCAGTGCCCTGACATCCTTCCAAAATTTGGCGTGTCCTCGTATCCGATACAAGGAGAATTCTAGCCCGTGATGCAGGACACAATGTATGGTTTAGTCCCCGCGTGTTCGTGTCCCCGTGTGGACACGACACGACACCAAAATTAGGAAATAATAACACAAATCATTAAGCAAGCCCTAGAGCTAGGATTCTATTCAAAAATATTTCAAAAATTAGAACAAAATGTTGGTTGAGGCATTACATCAAACACCTAGCCTATCAAATGGATACGTGTCCGATACGGACACGAAACTGACACGAATTTGGCCCAAACTTCAGGGACAGCTAGGGGACTCCTAGATCTAGCCCTAAATGCAAAGAAAAAGAGAATTAAATCAATTTGTGGAGTTTTACCTATAGGTGCAAATAGCATGATAAAGCTCCAAATGGGGGATTCCTCCTTGATAGCCAATGCTCCCAAATTGTCCCAAGGCTGGGATTACTCTCCATACACAGGAAATAGAAGGGTATTAGGCTCTAATGTAAGAAACTAGAGTGGAAAAGAATTTAAAATGAAGAATCTAGGGATTGGGAAAGAATGTCATTACCTCTTTCTCCAAAATGTTGAAATCTCAATAAAGAGGCAAGAACAATAAATGAAGAGATTATTTATAGGGGGAATATCCCTAGGTAGCTGGTCATAAAGTGATAGTTAGGGTTAGGGTTGAGTCCAATGGGCTATGGACCTATCTGCACTAGTCATGGAACCAAATTCTAAGTATCAAGCCTATTGACCAATTCACTAAGCCTTCTATCCAAGTCTTGATTCCTACATGACTAACTTAGATTGACTTAAGTTAGACTAGGGTCTCACCATGCTAATCAAGTCGCCTTAACTAGGGTCAACATCTAGGTTAGTCTCCTATGTCACAACTAGCAAAAGTCAAAATCAACAACCGTTAATCCAACAAATAAATCAATAATTCTAAAAAGTTAAAATGACCAAATTACCCCTAGACTAAAAATGATAATTGAAATACCCTAATCACATGGCTAGGCTCTAGGGCAGACAGTCTCTACGGTTTCACTAGCTGCACATCAAATCACAAGTCATAATTTTTAAATAGTTTTAAAATGATTAAAAATCACCAAAAATCATATTATTAATTAAATATCATAATTAAATAAATTAAACACAAAATTTCAAAATTACCCTTATTTTAGAAACTGGGTGTTACATTTGGGATGTCTTACTATTGAATATTTGGTGATCTTACATCTTGTAACTGTTATTACTTGCTTTGAGATTGCGACAATAGGCTTGTTCATGACCTTAAGAGACTGATGGCTTGTAGTTAAACCCTCATATATCTAGACAGTCGTGACCGTATGGTGAGATGGATTTCATTTCATTATACGTAGCTGGCTATGTATGCCCCCGCTCTCTAGTATTCTGGTTTTGGGGTGTTACATGGTTTAAGTGGTGGCCCATGCAGGTCTTGTGTATCAAGATATGTGAGGATTACCGAATAGATGTCTCAATCAGCCCTCGTCCTTGATCTCTGCTCGAATCCTCTAAATCCCTGAAATCTTGACCTGATCATATGCTTGTATCTTTGATCTGTCCTGGTCCTTCCTTATTGTTCCCTATGTCGTCTTCTTCAGCGACATTATTCCTGGACCTACTGATCGGCAAGACGGAGCACCTCCCGTAGACTAGCAGCAACCGGAGGATCAATCCCATCATTTTGGAGTAGCCTCTAGAGTCATGCCTACTGGGGGTCAAGAGCCACCAGTCCAGCCAGTCCAACCTGCAGAGCCTGATGATGGCACATTGGTGGGTCTCATCAGGACCTTGTTAGCTTCTCAAGATCGTCGAGGTGATGCATTACACCAGGCAGTACAAGATGCTCTGAACAAAGGTAGTCATCATGGTTGCAGTGCGGCCAACAGCTTCAAGCGCTTGAACCCTCCTTTTTTCGATGGTAGCGAAGATGCTGTTGTTGCAGACGCTTGGCTGCAGGATACAAAAGTAATTCTAGAAGCAGCGAAGATCGCCCGAGGACGAGAAGGTTACCGTGGTGCACCTGCAGTTACTGGATTTGGCTCACAGTTGGTGGGCGATGCAGGCCATTGGATTAGTGGCACCTATTGCCTGGGCAGTATTCCGTAAGAGATTCCAGACCAAGTACTTCGATGCTGTAGCTCGGTACGACCTACAGACAAGATTTACCAATCTGAAGCAGATGGGCAGGACGAACGGCGGATATGCGACCGAGTTTTCCAGACTTAGTCGGTTTGCTCCCACCTTGGTGGCGACCGAGTTCGATAGAGCCCAGCGATTCCAGCATGGACTCCACCTAGAAATTTTATTGGCAGTGGAGCAGTTTGAGCATCAGACTTTTGATGCAATATTGAGAGCAGCCAGGAGGCATGAGTATATCTCCTAAAGGATCGTGGACAGGACAGGAGGTCGAAAGCGATCCCACGGCCAAACGAACCAGTCTTCAGTACCAGTCCCGGCAGCTAGGGCTTTGACCATTGGAGCTCCGAGGCGGGCAGCCTCAGTTACGTCGGTTCAGCATTCAACCCCGACGTATCCCCAACAACAGAAGCAGAAGCAGTCATCTACCGTGGGCTGCTCTTATTATGGGAAGCCTGGACACATTATTTCAGAATGTCGTAAGGCACGAGGATTGTGTTTGCTTTGTGGATCATCGGACCATAACGTAGGGTCCTGCCCGTTCAGGACTGACTCATCACCAGCCATGACCAGTTCATCGGTTAGGGGACCAGCCCCAGTGCCAGTCCAGCAGCAGTTTCCATCCCTGAGGCCATTGCCGACTCAGACCCAAGCTTTTCAGTAACAAAGGCCTTAGCAGTATGCCCAGGCTCAAGTTCAGAATAGGCAGAGAGGGTTCCAGCAGAGGGGACCGGCACCCAGAGGACAAGGACAAGTATTGGCTTTAACTATGGGAGAAGAAGGAGTAGCGCCAGGTGAGGTAGTGGCAGGTACTATTCTCGTCAACACCTTTCCGGCTTCAGTGTTATTTGACTCTGGTGCATCGCATTCATTTATGTCTGTACGATTCGCGACACGGATAGGACTGGAGCCCGAGTCATTATCAGTAAGGCTCAATATACTTACTGGTAACGACCTTGTGGGAATAGATAGAGTGTTTTCCTCGTGTCGGATCGTAGTTAGCGGTAGAGAGTTTCCCGCTAGGTTGATAGAATTCCCGATGGCCGATTATGATGTGGTCTTAGGGATGGATTGGTTGAGGGACCAGTATGCTAGGATAGACAGCCATATTGGCAGGGTTATTTTTAGTATTCCAGGCGAGCCAGAGTTTTCCTTTTCCCGAGGCGAAGTTGAACCTTCTCCTCCAGTATTACGGATGGCAGTAGCAGCACTGCAGTTACCCCGAATAGTCGAGGAATTTCTAGATGTTTTTCCAGAAGAGCTTCCAGGTTTGCCGCTAGAGCGAGAGATAGAGTTTACTATTGACTTGATCCCAGGGACAGCCCCAGTATCAGAGAGAGTCTACAGGATATCGTCGTCAGAGTTAGAGATATTGTACAAGATGATTGAAGAACTCAGGACCAAGGGATTCATTCGTGCAAGTGGATCACCTTGGGGAGCCCCGATGCTTCTTGTAAAAAAGAAGGATGGTACGTCCAGATTATGTGTTAATTATCGTACCTTGAACTCAGTGACAATCAAGAACAGATACCCTCTCCCGAGGATAGATGAATTATTTGATCAACTCAAGGGGGCATCAGTATTCTCGAAGATTGATTTACGGTCAGGATACCATCAGATCAGAGTGAGAGAACAGGACATCCCGAAGACAGCTTTCAGATCAAGATACGGGCATTGGAAGTTTTTTGTTATGCCATTTGGAGCGACCAATACGTCGGCTGTATTTATGGACCTCATGAATCGTATCTTTATGCCTTACTTAGATCAGTTCATGATTGTATTCCTAGACAACATCCTGGTCTACAGTAAGAGTGAAGCGGAGCATGTGCAGCATCTCAGAGTTGTCCTCCAGATTCTCAGAGAGCACCAGTTGTATGCCAAGTTCAGTAAATGCGAGTTCTGGCTCGATCGTATTTCATACTTGGGTCATATCATCACCAGAGGAGGAGTAGAAGTGGATACCCAGAAGATCGTGGCTATCAAGACATAGTCAGTACCTAGCACAGTTGCAGAGGTTTGCAGTTTTCTCGGCTTGGCCGGCTACTACCGGCGATTTATTTTAGACTTTGCTCGGATTTCAGCACCATTGACCCAGTTGACCCGCAAGGATGTGCAGTTTACTTGGACAGCAGAATGTCAGGATTCTTTTGAGAAGTTGAAGTGAGGTTTGATCATGGCACCAATTCTCACACTTCCAGATGGGACCGGAGGATTCTCAGTATATTATGATGCTTCAGGCAGAAGTTTAGGATGTGTTTTGATGCAGCATAGGAAGGTAATAGCTTATGCGTCACGTCAACTTCGTGATCATGAGAGGAATTACCCAACCCATGACTTAGAGCTAGCAGTAGTAGTAATTGCACTTAAGCTTTGGAGACACTACTTGTACGGAGATAGGGTAGAGATTTTTACCGACCACAAGAGCCTGAAGTATGTGTTCACTCAGAAGGATCTTAACATGCGTCAGCGGAGGTGGCTAGAGTTGCTTATGGATTATGACATTAACCTACAGTATCATCCTGGGAAGGCCAACGTTGTAGCGGATGCATTGAGCAGAAGAGCTAGACTTTATTTCCTAACAGCGCAACCAGAGTTATTAGCAGATCTTCAGAAGATGGGTATAGAGGTTGTTCTTCCTACCAATGTGGCATTGATGGCCAGCATACAAGTTCAATCCAGCATAGTTGAGAGGATTCGGATGGCGCAGTCAGCAGATTCCAAGCTTCAGCGGCTTAGAGCAGAATGTGAGATAGGACGAAGACCAGAGTTATGTATCCATAAAGATGGTACACTTCGACATGGTAAGCATCTTTGTGTACCCATTGGAGATATTAGATAGGAGATCATGGCAGAAGCTCACAGCTCTCAGTATTCGATTCATCCGGGGGGTACAAAGATGTACCGTGACATCCGTCAGCACTTTTGGTGGAATGGCATGAAAAGGGAGATAGCCTAGTTTGTCTCTCGGTGTTTGGTTTTCCAACAGGTTAAGGCTGAACATCAGAGGCCAGCTGGACTTCTTCAGCCCTTGCCGATTCCAGAATGGAAGTGGGAGCATATAACCATAAATTTCGTGACTGGATTACCTAGGTCACCGGCCGGTAGAGACGCTATTTGGGTTATAGTTGACAGGCTCACGAAGGTGGCTCACTTTCTTCCGTTCAGAGTTGGTCAGTCGACGGCTCAGCTAGCAGAGATGTACCTCAGGCAGATTGTCAGGTTTCACGGTGTGCCAGTCAGTATCACCTCGGACAGAGATTCAAGATTTAAGTTGCACTTTTGGCGTAGTCTGCAAGAGAGTTTGGGGACTCGTCTCAAGTTCAGTTCAGCTTACCACCCGCAGACTGATGGTCATTCAGAACTTACGATCAAAACTCTTGAAGATATGTTGCGGTCATGTACACTCGACTTCGGTGGTTCCTGGGAAGATCACCTGCACCTGGTGGAGTTCTCATACAACAATAGTTTCTAAGCCAGTATCCAGATGGCACCGTTTGAGGCAATGTATGGTAGGAAGTACAGATTCCCGCTAGCATGGGATGATGTTGGAGAGAGGCAGATGCTTGGTCCGGAAATAATTACTCAGACGGTTGAGGTGGTCAGAAGAGTCAGAGATCATCTTCGCGTTGCACAAGATCGCCAACGCCATTGGGCCGATTCCCATCGGCGTCGCCTTGAATTTTCTGTCGGCGACCATCTATTCCTTAGGATCTCGCCTAACCGTGGCGTCATTCATTTTGGCGTACGGGAAAAGCTCAGTCCTAGGTATATTGGGTCGTTCGATATCTTGGAGCGAGTAAGAGATGTATCCTATCGTCTCGCTCTTCCGCCGTTGTTACGTGAGGTGCATGATGTCTTCCATGTATCCCAACTGCGATGGTATATCCTGGATCCGAGCCATATCCTGGATCATTCAGAATTGGTTGTTGGTACTAACCTTTCGTATGAGGAGAGGCCCGTATCCATATTGGACCGAAGAGAGAAGATACTCAAGAACAAGACTATCAAGTTAGTCCGTGTTGCTTGGGGTCATCACTCTTTGGGTGAGTCAATGTGGGAGCATGAGGATGATATCCGATCGCGATATCCCGACCTGTTTGACTCATAAGGTATAATGTCTTTCTTATGCCTTATGCTCTCAATCCCTTGCTTGAATGAATGATTGCATATTGGACTGCTTAGTCTAGCTTGTTTGTGATTGATATAGCTTGTCCTTGTCTCTCTAGCCGCTTGATTAAATTTTGAGGACATAATTCTTTTAAGGTGGGTAGAGTTGTAATAACCATGGTTCATATTGCGTATTTCGGTATGCATGTACGTATTTTGACTCATATTGCATGTCCCTGTAGGAGCGTAAAAAAATACTTCAAAGAAAGAGTCAAAGTGATAGATCATTCCACTCAAATTGATCTACTTTACACCGCAGAGAGGATAAATACTTTACGCCCAAGACAAGGCTAATCACTTTACGCCTAAAGCAGGCTGATCACTTTACGCTCGGGTCTACATCCATGGTTTTACGCTAAGGACAGATCAGCCACTTTTACGCTGGACAAAGCTGTCAAGTCTTGTATTTAATATAAACTCTGACATGGAGATATTAATGATGGCATATATCACAGAATTCAAAGGGATTTGTTTTTACACAGAGACCAATGTTGTCGTTTAGTATGTGGATTGAGCTACTTTACGCTCATACTATGGCTTCTTTTACGCATGAAGACTATACGAGCTTTTACGCTCAACAGTTGACGTGTGCGTAAAGTCTATTTGAGCTACTTTTACGCTCAAGGTTATTTAACAACCACTTTACGCGGGAAGTCTATGTCGGGGCTATTTTACGCCTAGTCTACGACTTTACGCTCAGAGTACATTGGGGCTATTTTTACGCCCTATTCTTTCTGACCAGCTTGGAACGTGGTTTGCCTGCATGGCTTTCATGCCACACATCCCGAAGAACGTGTGTACGTGCATCCTATTCTTAATGAAATGATAGGACACGTGTCAACGTATACAGAGGATGACTTTGGTCGTGGGTGGCGGTTGTTGGCGTAAAGACGGAATTTTTGCTGAGTTTTTACGCACAAGAGCCCAAGTCTATAAATGGACTTATTTTTCTTAAAGACAGACGAAGATAGGAGAGAATACAGAGATCAGAACTTAGAGATTTTAATTTTTCAGAGCATTCTTCTTCAACCTTTCTTCCAGAATAGAGTGAAGCAAAGCAGAAAAGCATTCGGCCTCGCCATCAGTGCCCAAGTGCGTCGATACCTTTCTGGTGACTTAGTTCTTCCGGTTGTTCAACTTCAAGCAGCGATCTTCATCATCATCATATGGTCCAAGGAACAAAGTGATCATTTACAGATCAGACTTCCATAGCAATACTTTTCCAGAATCAAACTTGTACTTCTTGTACTTTTTCTCGTTTTATTTTCAAAAGCCAATTTTTCCTGGCATTTTGTTAAGTGAAACAAAATGGCGACTCTGCTGGGGACTACCTTCTCCTCTGATGAGAAGACAATTGCTCAATATGATAATGTTTTGGTCGGTTCGACCAAGAAGACTCTGGTTGTGCACTTCGACCAGACTGCCTATGAAGAAATGCTCCGAACTGGGGGTGGTTCTCGCTGCTCCAATGGTCAAAAGTCTCGCAAAGCACAAAAAGTTTGGATTCCTAAATCCAAAGTGGCTTCTGATCTCTCTGTTGTTTCTGATGACAAAGAAATTCTTCCCACTCCTGTCGTAGGGGCTCCCGTTCGTAACGTGGCAGTCCTTACTTCAGCGTCGCACTCTACATGTGGTAATTTATCTTCCGTCTGTCACGGTAAAGATAATCAGGTTTCACGCCCATTGCGTAAGAACTAAGTTTTACGCTCAGTGGGTAAAAACCAAGTTTTACGCTCAAGGTATAAGCATGAGTCTTCCATTTGTAAGGCGACAGACTCTAATATTAATGCTTCTGAGGGTAAGAATCAGTCTCCCGTCGGTGACGTGGTAGGCCCAAATAAATTACGCTCCTCGCGTAAAACAAAATCTCCCGTCTGTGACGTGGTAGATAACCAATTTTTATGCTCTACGCGTAAAGGTAAATCTCCTGTCTTTGACAGTGTAGATAAAATTCGTAATAATATTTTTACATCTAATGTGAATGTACCTAAACGTGTGCAGCGTAAAAATGATGTTGGTAAAACTTTAGTTCTACACCAACAGCCTTCTTATACTGCTCTACGCAAAGTACCAAATCTATAAATTATACGCAATGAAAATGGAGTCCTTCGTGCTAAAAAATCTCAAGATTTACGCACACAACTCCAAACGTATAGAAATGTACAATTTGGTTCTGCGAATGCTGCCAGTAATCTTCTTTATACACAGGGTACTAAACATTTTTCTATCCCTAATGTAATAAAGAAGACTACTCCCTCCACTCCTTCTGACTTACGTGAATTGCTAATACAAAAGCGTAAGAATAGACAATTTCCGGTGACATTCCCCCAAGAAAAACATCATTGTGAATATCACCAGGTTGTGATCAACTGTTGTTGTTCGGCTTCAAAACGGTCAGTTTTTGATCGATTAAGTTTTAATTCGCCTCAACATCAAGCTGAAGACCAAGAACATGAGCTGTCATATGCATCAGTCAACATGGCATCTCATAGTAACAGAGGACGACATCCAAGACAGAATATGTCCCAAACTCCAGGTCAACAACAGTTCAACAGACTTCTTGATTCCTTTGAAGGAGTATATCAGAATACTCGATCAAGAAGATAAAGACAGTTGAAGACTTCTGATTCAGAAGCTGGGGGTACTCAATCTTTTGAGTCTGATACCGATAGTGTGGATTCATACTTCTATACTAATCCCTCTATATCTTCAAGAGAGGTTGAATCCTACGCTGTCGGAGATGAACCAAAGACGTCATCTTCTAATACGGAACAACGTCTCACTGCCATGGAGCAATCACTGAATGATATGCTTAACATGGTGCAAAGCATGTATCAGATAATTTTGAATCAGCAAACTGCTCAGCCGGCAGTAGTAACACCGGTACCAGTAGCAGCACAAACTCAAGATAGTCAAGGGGTTGAAATACCTTTGAATATTCAAGAGCCTGCTGTTAATTAAAATTTTGTATCTCCAGATCCTATCATTCCTGAAGACGTACCACCTCCAGTTGGGGTTACGGTACATCCAACTATTCAATCAAATGTGCTTCCTCAAACCAGTGAAGCCATTCAAGCAGTGCGTGAGCTCAAAGCACAGTTTGAAGTTTTGAGGCACAAAGATCAGCTCCAGAGGTTAGAGATTAAGCAACCTTATCCTCCTCATTGGAATGATGTACCCTTTCCACCGAAATTCAAGCCACAATCTATGGTTTTGTTCGATGGAAAAGCATCTCCCAGTCAATATATCAATTACTTTGATATTATGACTGTGCACTTGCAGAAAAATGATGCTCTTCTCACTCGAGTGTTCATCGGGTGCCTGACGGGTTCAGCATACGACTGGTATCGTAGCTTATCCGATAATTCTATTTCGTCTTTTGACGAATTCAAGGCAATGTTTCTCTCCCGCTTCTATGAAGGAGGTATGGACATGAACATGTCCTCCTTGATAGAAATCAAACAAAAGGAGAAAGAAGATACTCGGACGTTCATCGAACATTTCTGATAGGCTACTCTAAAGATGCCTCCTGGTATGCCAGATTCAGCGTTGATTGATACATGCAAGATGAATCTGCGACCATCCATTGCTGTCTTCACGGGTTCCCAATTCACAGATTGGGCTTCGTTTATCATAGCAGCAGTTTCTGCCGAGACCAATGGTAGGTTGGCTCGTGAGCATGGAATGATTTTTGCTTCAGAAGATAAAGAGAAGAAAAGTAATCCTGGTAATAATTCTAGCAATCGTAATGTGAAAGGAAAAGATACTCTTATGGTCAATCTTTCCAAGAACAAAACGACGCCGAATAATCAAGAATCTTTCAGGCCAAAAGAAGAATACTCTTTTGACGAAAGTGATATCCCAGGGATATTCCAATGTCTGGTGAAAAGTGGCAAACTTCAGATTCCGGAGCCCAAGAGGCCTAATGAGGTGAATCTGACTGATAATCCCAAATATTGTATCTATCATAGATACATTAATCATCCTACCAGTGCTTGCTATGTCTTGAAAAAGAAAATTCAAGAGTTGATAAATGGTGGTGCTATTGCTTTAACCAATGATGACCATACGGTTACGACCAATATGGTTTCTCTTCAGTTCAGAGATTTTCCTCCACAGCAAGTCCCAGATGGAATTATCCCAATTCCGAAGGCGACAATGAAGATCGTGAATATCCCGCCTGCCAGAGAAGAAAATGCAGGATTGCTGCCACTCACACTAAAGAATGGTAAAATCATGTGGGTACATCCTGACTTAGTGCCTGAGTTGGAAAATGAAGGTAAAACTTTAAAATCCAAGAAGGGTAAGAAAGTTAAGACCTGCAACATGATTTCTCATGTTATTCCAGATCCTGATAACTTGGATCAGCTATGGGATGGCTTTCCTTTAGAAGACAGATTGAGAGGACTGAACATCTGTCCTCCAAGTCCAGCTCCTCCTACCAAGCTCAAGCTTACTCATCAGTAGTGGCTAGCCATGAATAGTGTTTCTTTATATCGGGCACAATAAGTCTTCGCTGCTTATGAAAAAGCTCCTACAGGGATTTCTCCTCGAAACCTCAATCATTCTCCTATAGCTACAGAGATTTCTATTCCTCACTCTTCTGTAGTTACAGAGATTTCTTCTTCTTCTTGTGAACTACTTATTAAAAGTCTGCTGCCCACTCACTTGTATAGTCAGTAATCTGTCCTTCTCATGAAAAAGATGGATTATAACTTTCAAAAGGCAGAAGGTTTGAATTACGATAAAGGAATACGACTTCCTTTACAAATTCAAAATCAAAATTTCACTGTTAGATTGGGTTCTGAAACTCCTTACAAGAAGAAGGCTAAGAGAGGGAAGATTAAATCCTGTAATATGGTACTTCCTTCTTCCGAGTCTGAGGAAGAAACTTTTGCTGGTACAAGATCTGGGAAAGAGTACCACAAAGATTATGAAGGATCTTCTAAAGAAGCAGAAGACGTAGTGGAAACACTACCAACTCAACCTTCTCCTATTCCGGCTAAACCTTCTGTGGTTGAAAAGGAGAAGCAGAAAGTAGTACGCTTTGACGTCCCATTGAAGTCTGCTTCCAGTCAGGGGGTAGTGATGAAACCCTATAAATTTGATATTCTAGCTTAGTTGGCCAATACTCCGGCTAGACTATCTATATTTGAGCTGCTTCGTCTTTCTAGAGAAAGCAGAGAGACTTTGAGTGAAGCTTTACTTCAAGCAGATTCATGCTTGGCTCAACTCAAGAGTCCTGATAATACTCCAGTTTCATGTCCGCAATGTCATAGTGTGATGGAAGCAATTCCCAACATCACCTTTACACAAGAAGATATGCTGTTGAAGCATAATAAACATGACAGGCCTCTATGCTATACTGGGTATATCGGATCCACTGAAATTGATAGGATCTACATTGATCCTGGGTCTTCAATTAGCATAATTCTTCAGAGTATGCTAAGACCCCTGAGGATTCCTACTAGTGATCTGACTTACACTAGTACTACGATAGTCGGTTTTAACTCTGGCAAGAGTAAACCACTGGGGAAGATTCGTCTGCAGATTCAGATTGGCGATCTCCGAACTATGGTAACCTTCTATGTTATCAACTCAGATGTATCCTACAATATCCTTCTTGGAAGACCATGGTTACATGAGCATAATATCGTGCCTTCAACTCTCCACTAATGCTTCAAGTATGTGGAATCCCAAGGAGTTGTGAAGACTGAGTTTGCTGATATCAATCCGTTCAAGGGTGTCGAAGCCTATTTTTCTGATTCAAAGCTTTATAAACAAGAGCATATAAAAGAGATATCAGACATAGCTGAGGATCAATCATCTACTGAGGATCAGTCTCTCGATGAAGATCCGCCAGAAGAGCAACCTTTGAAGATCATAGTCAAGGGACGAATCCAATCCCAACCTGTCAATGATCAACCTTTGATAATCAAGGTTAAAGGAAGAACTCAAGCTTTATCTGAGGAATTAGTAAATATTCCTGCTAAGAGCCATGTTCAGCCTTTTATGATCAAGGTCAAAGGACGTACTTCTTGTACGAATGATCCAGAACCACCATTGATTGTCAATCTTGGCAAATCTACGCAGAAGATGGACAATGGTCCACTGTTGATTAATCCGAAGCGTAGTAATCAGATTGTAAATGATAAATATTGATCATTCTGTACTTTTTGATATCAATGAAGATTTTTTTTTGAGTATATGGCTGTCAAGTTTATTGAAAGAATGACTTTATCTTCGGATAAGCAAAGTCATCAATATAAAGGCGACATAGAGCCGGAAGAAACTTTATACATTGATCATAAGGAAAATTCTTTTCCTCCTCATGTAGATGTTGGACCTTATGCTCAAAGGTTCCTGACATCTTCTTCCATTCTTCTACCTGTAGCCGCTTCATCACAAGCCTACGTAACTTTTAGACGTCACGAAGAATCTTATTTCGTGGTTCCGTCTAATAAGAAAAACAAGTGCCAAATCGTGTTTGGTCTGGCTAGAAATATCCCTGTTGCTCAGGCAGATGAACTGAAAGATAAAGACAAAGGAAGAATCCGAATTGACAAGTATAGTCAACAATCTATCAAGATTATCCAGAATATGGGATATGATTTGAAGACTATGCAAGGTCTCAATCAAGGCAAGGGTAGACGACTACCATTATGTGGTGATCCGTTTTACCAGAAGACTCATCATGGGTTGGGATATGATCCGTCCCACATGTTTAATGACGATATACAAGAGGAATTCTCTTCTAGCTCTTCGCAGTCATCGGATTCAGAAGAAGTCCAATTCATTGAATCTGATATGTCTCGTTCCTCGTATGATAAATCTGGACAAATATTCTCAGTTAATATGGTTCAAATTGATGGTGAATCAGAGCCATTTGAGAATGATCCTTGGGCTCAACAGATGGATACTCAGTGGGAACTCCGTTTTGAACAGCGACAGCCACCTACAGAAGATGAGGTTATCCAGATTGATGTTGGAGATGGAACTACGTCCAAACTAATATTCATCAGTAAGCATCTTTCCGAAGATGAAAAGGAAGAATTGATAAAACTTATCAAAGAATATATTGACATCTTTGTATGAAGTTATGAGGATATGCCAGGGTTAGATCCTAAAGTTGCTACTCATAAACTCAATATTTTACCCAATATCAAGCCTGTAAAACAACAGCAACGGCGCTTTAGACCAGATATGATGGATGCAATTGAAGCAGAAGTCAAAAAGTTGATTACATGTGGTTTTGTTCGTGAAGAGCAACACCCGGATTGGGTTGCTAATATTGTTCCTGTTATGAAGAAGAACGGAAAAGTCCGAGTTTGTATAGATTATCGAGATCTTAATACAGCTTGTCCAAAGGATAAATTTCTACTTCCAATTACTGATGTCATGATAGACAATACATGTGGTTTTGAACGCATGTCTTTCATGGACAGATTCTCAGGATACAATCAGATCAAAATGCATCCAGAAGATGAGAAGCATACTGCTTTTCGTACACCCCTTGGGGTTTATTGCTATACGGTTATACCATTTGGCCTTAAAAATGCCGGTGCTACGTATCAATGGGCTATGAGCAATATCTTTCAAGAACATCTACGAAAAATAGTTGAATGCTACGTAGATGACATTGCTGTTAAAAGTCGGTCAAAGAATGATCACATTCAGGACTTGAAGACAGTATTTGAATTGATGCGCTAGCATCAATTGAAAATGAACCCTACTAAGTCTTTCTAAGGGGTTTCTAGTGGCAAGTTTTTAGGATTTGTCATTACCTCTCAGGGTATCCATGTTGATCCTGATAAGGGTAAAGCAATTCTTGAAATGCGTCCTCCTCGTAATCTAAAAGAACTCCGTGGCTTTCAGGGTCGTATTGCTTATATCAGAAGATTTATATCCAATCTCTCTGGGAGATGCCAACCTTTCTCCCGTTTATTGAAGAAAGATATATCATTTGTTTGGGATGAAGCGTGTCAGAAAGCCTTCAATGATATTAAACAATACCTTACAAATCCACCTGTTCTGGTACCTCCAGTAATAGGAAGAACATTTTTGTTATATGTTCGAGCCTTAGATCATTCACTTGGCGCTCTTCTTGCACAGAAAAGTGATATGGATCATGAACAAGTAATATATTATCTGAGCAGAATGATGGTCGGAGCTGAACACAGGTATACTCCTGTAGAAAAGGAATATCTAGCCTTGGTTTTTACCGTCCAAAAGATAAGACATTATGTGACAGGACAGACTATTCATGTCATCTCCAGAATAAATCCCATTCGGGTATTGATAAGAAAACCAAGCATTCTTAACTCCAGGTTAGCCACCTGGACGATGTTGCTTACTCCTTATGATATGGTTTATATACCTCAAAAATCAGTAAAGGGTCAAGTATTAGCTGATTTCTTAGCTGCTCACCTTATACCGGAAACATCAAAGTTATATGAGGACATTCCAGATAAAGTCGTGGATTGTAACATGACTTTGAAGAATGACATATGGCAATTATATTTTGATGGAGTGTTACGAGTGGGACCTAAAGGCAATATTGTCTCTGGGGTAGGAATCGTCTTGGTTTCTCCTGACAAAATGGTCATATACCGTGCCTATTCTCTTAATGAGCCATGCTCCAACAATGTAGCAGAATATAATGCTCTATTGATCGGTCTCCAAGTAGCAAAACAATTGAATATTGAATTCCTAGAGGCTTATGGAGATTCTCAATTGATCGTTAATCAAGTTAGAGGGACTTATGAAGTCAGAAATCCTGATCTCATTCCTTATCATCAGGTGGTAGTCGAGTTGGTCCTTTCATTCAAAGGATTCTTCATTGAATTTGTACCACGTTTTCAGAATATGGAGGCTGATACTCTTGCTAGCTTAGCTGCAGACTTGGCTGTCCCAATCCGAAGGCAAAATACAATTACTTTGTTGGACCGAGACTTGTTCTGTGTGAAGAATAATCTGCATATTGAACAAAGTTATGTCACAGAGTCAGGTTCCCAGCAGAAGAATTGGAGAACTCCATTCATTGATTATGCAGTTCATGGGATTTTGCTTGAAGATCCTAAAGAAGCTGCATCAATCAAAAGACGATCATTTAGATTCTATTATGATTCGTCTTTGCATATGTTATATCGTCGTTCATATGATAGACTCTTGCTGCGCTGTCTCTCAGAAAGTGAAGCCAAACAAACGCTGCGAGAAGCTCATGATGGTATTTGTGGTGCTCATCAACCAGGTCTTAAATTACAAGACCGTATTCGAAGAATGGGGTACTATTGGCCCTCTATGATAGCAGATGCTGTAGACTATGCCAGAAGATGTAAAGCATGTCAGATTCATACTGATTTTATTCATCAGCCGTCTAAATTTCTACATTCTACAACAGCCTCTTGGCCCTTCGAAGCTTGGGGTATGGATATTATTGGTCCTATTAACCCTCCTTCTGTCAAGGGACATCGATTTATATTAGCTATAACCGATTACTTTTCTAAATAGGCAAAAACAATTTTCCTTGCTGAAGTGAAAACATCTAATGTGATCAGCTTCATCAAGCACCATGTCATTTATCGCTTCGGGATTCCTCGACGAATAATTCATGACAATGGTCCGCAATTCGCCAGTCAGGCATTTTATCGGTTTTGTGACAAGAATCGAATTCGGAATTTGGCTTCTACGGCTTATAATCCAGCTGCTAATGGTTTAGCCGAAGCTTTCAATAAGACGATCATCAAACTTCTCAAAAAGTTTGTTTCTTCTAATAAACGTGATTGGAATGAGAAACTTGGAGAATGTTTATGGGCTTATCGAACAACAGTCCGAACTCCTACTAGTTTTACACTATTCTTATTGGTTTATGGATGTGAAGCTGTCCTTCCATTGAAAATCCAGATTCCATCCCTTCGAATAGCTATTGCTAATGAGCTAACTACAGCGAATAATGATCGTTTACGACTCCAAGAACTTGAAGGATTGGACGAAAAACGTCTTCAAGCACAACAGCATATTGAGCTATATCAAGCCCGTATATCTTGAACTTTCAATCGTAAAGTTAAAGAGAGGGTATTCAAGGTTGGCGAACTGGTATTAGCTGTTCGAAGACCGATGGTGATGACTCATAAAAGTAAAGGGAAATTCCAAGCAAAATAGGAAGGCCCTTATGTAATCGAGTTCGTATTTTCCAATGGCGCCTATCGGTTATCAAAGCCCAATGGAGATCTACTCATGATGCCAATCAATGGCAAATTTCTTAAGAAATACTATGTATAAAAAAAAGAGAAAGAATGAAAATAAAGTTTCTTTTATTATTATTTTTGTTCAAGACAAAAGATTAAGGACGAGGGCCACTCCCTTCCTTACTGAATACATAGTCAGCCAATGCATAGAAGACATCGCTGCCTGAGTTCATAAAAAACTTGCAGGCAGCCATCCTCAGTGCTTCTTCTTCAGGAATTTTTCCTGGCTCTACTAAGAAAGCAAGGAGGTCTTGGGGTGGCTTGGACGTAGAAGAGCTTCCACCTATTTCGGTTGGGCCTGATACAGTGGGTTCAACAGGGTGTGCCTCAATAACATCCTCAACCTTTATGGAGATTTTATTCTTTTGCTGTGCATCCTCGGAAGACATTTCCAATAGAGGAGTGGAAATAAGAATAAAATGTTACAATGAATCCTCACCTACTTATAGGAGAGATCTATTAATGAACCGGTCTTTGAAATTGAAAACAACCTTTCATTTCCGAAAAGGCCTGTCCGTTCGTTTTATCAGATTCATCCATTTAATTATGGATTTGAACCAATGTTTTTTTTTCCCGAAAGTTATGTTGATTCATTCATACATTGATATGGGTCTATATACTCATGACATCTGTCTCTCTATTCCCCAGCTACCAAGGTTTGGTTAAGCTGATTTCTTGTCTCCTGGGAGAGGGATTTTATATCTTCTATTTTATCAATTGATTAGAAAGTGGGATTCGTTATTTATCATGTTTCCATGACCTCTGGATAAATACTAAATCTACTTACTTTTCCTATCTATCATTTCTATTTGACCTCTGCATAGATATTAATCTAATTTTCTTTTGAGTTCATATATACTGTTATGTCCATATTACCTCTGATAGTATTATATACTCTAAAACAGAAAACAAGATTTCATTTATCTATCATGTCCATATTACATCCAGATAGATACAAATCATTGAGCATAGAAGAATTATCATTTCCATTCTCATATCATAAAAGTCTATTACATTTCTTAGACTTTCTTACAATTCATAATGGAAATCTATTACATTCTTGGATTTTCATTCTATACAACAACGATGACCTAATTGAGATCTATTTCTTCTTTGGATCTTCTTCATCGGATTCGTTGTTGGTGGCAATTCCTTGCTGTCTGAGCTTCAGTGGCGACCAGAACAGTAGGAATCAAACTCTGGTATTCTCTCTCAGACGAGAGGAGAATCCCAGAGTATGGTAGCCCAAAGGTGTGTTGCTGCCAATACAACTGGTGGAGTAGGGGCGGCCTTCCAGAGGAGATAGGAACATATCCAGCATTGGGATACGATTCCTAGTTCTGCCGTGAAAGGAACTCTACTACCCGATTTTTCGGGGTAGAGTTAACTCCACCATCTAACTCTCCGTGTATAAAGGCTCTTCCTACCAACAGAGGAAGACCCTTCTATCCCACGAAGAGTTCTGAGTTGTTTGATTTACGCGTCAAAAGCGCATGAGCTCCCTGATGTTGATGTCAGAAGAACGCTCTTCACAGCGTCAAAGTCACCAATGCCGGTTCTGGAAAAGCTCTTCAGCCAAACTTCTGCAGAAAACAACAGAAGTATCATCAGATGCGTATTAAACGCTAACTAAAAACAGATGACAAGGCTTTTTACGCCAGTGCTACGGGTGTATCACTATTCAGCAAAACTTTTTACGCCAGTGCTTCAGCAAGGCTTTTACGCTAGTGCTTCAGCAAGGGTTTTTGGCGTATCTCAAGTGTGCCACCATTCAACAAGGCTTCTATGCCGTTGCTGCATGTGCACTTCATTAGCAAGGCTTTTTACGCTCGTCAAGAATTTACGCTCGTCAAGAATTTACGCTCATGAGCAGCTGTTTTCAACAAAAAAATTCGAAGGCAGATAATTGCTTACGATCAAACTTACCACTTAAGTCAAATAGTTTTGCTCTAATAGCGATTGAATCTACATCTGACGACTGGGCGTACAAAGGAACGCTGTTGGAAAGCATCGCTATTGTCACTTGTTGGAGAACGACGTTGCAAAAAGTTATCTTCAGAGGAATGAGAATGAGAATATATGAAATATTCTTAGCTATTTATAAAGATTGAAGAAACTGTTGGTGTGAGTTTGTTTCGGGAGAAGATCCTATTAAAAGGCTCTCGTAACCACAAGACAAATGCTACATGTTGGTTTGTTTCTTGGAAATTAACAACCATAGAAGCAGTCAAAAGAAGTGATTAAACAATTCTGTACATCAACGGATGAGATCAACATCAAAATTTTATTTATAAAGGGGGAGTGGCCCCTACAGATAAAATAGTCGCAATACATAAAACATTATTTTTCGTCTCCTTCGTCGGGCTGACGAAGGGAGGCACCTAACACGCGCATATTACGAATCCCGGAGCGACGCATCAGATTAAGAAATGCCTCTGCATCTCCTGCTCCCTCATACGCAGTTGAAGGACCGCCATCGATGCGACTGAAGACTGCTGGAGTCAGTCCAAAGCACTCTAAAAGATTGTATGCTCGCTCAAAATCAAGCTTGGAGCTCGAAGCCTCTTTGTTAGTAATCTCGTTCTTGGGCGCCATGTTACTATGAGGATGAATGACAAAAGTGAAGAATTTCTTCTTATTTATACAATTAAATCAACTCTTCATATTCCTCGTTGGAAACTGCTCATTATTAATGCAAACTCGGGGAAGCGAAAAGGCATTCGAAAGTTTCGAGAAAGAAATTCATTGTGACGGTTAAGTGTTGACCGACACTATTAAAAATTATGCCGACTGTTGGATATCTCCGCTTTTACGCGGATGACTGTTGCGTATCCCGAATTTTACGCTAACTGGTCAAAACTCAATTTTTACGCTTCTGTTCAAAGTGTTCCAAATTTTGGATATATTTGAAAACTTTGAAGGGGGTCTTGTAGGAGCGTAAAAAAATGCTTCAAAGAAAAAGTCAAAGTGATAGATCATTCCACTCAAATTGATCTACTTTATGCCATAGAGAGACTAAATACTTTACGCCCAAGACAAGGCTAATCACTTTACGCCTAAAGCAGGCTGATCACTTTACGCTCGGGTCTACATCCATGGTTTTACGCCAAGGACAGATCAGCCACTTTTACGCTGGACAAAGCTGTCAAGTCTCGCATTTAATACAAACTCTGACATGGAGATATTAATGATGGCATATATCACAGAATTCAAAGGGATTTGTTTTTACACAGAGACCAATGTTGTCGTTTAGTATGTGGATTGAGCTACTTTACGCTCACACTATGGCTTCTTTTACGCATGAAGACTATACGAGCTTTTACGCTCAACAGTTGACGTGTGCGTAAAGTCTATTTGAGCTACTTTTATGCTCAAGGTTATTTAACAACCACTTTACGCAGGAAGTCTATGTCGGGGCTATTTTACGCCTAGTCTACTGCTTTACGCTCAGAGTACATTGGGGCTATTTTTACGCCCTATTCTTTCTGACCAGCTTGGAACGTGGTTTGCCTACATGGCTTTCATGCCACACATCCCGAAGAACGTGTGTACGTGCATCCTATTCTTAATGAAATGATGGGACACGTGTCAACGTATACAGAGGATGACTTTGGTCGTGGGTGGTGGTTGTTGGCGTAAAGACGAAATTTTCGCTGAGTTTTTACGCATAAGAGCCCAAGTCTATAAATGGACTTATTTTTCTCAAAGACAGACGGAGACAGGAGAGAATACAGAGATCAGAACTTAGAGATTTTGATTTTTCAGAGCATTCTTCTTCAACCTTTCTTCCAGAACAGAGTGAAGCAAAGCAGGAAAGCATTAGGCCTCGCCATCAGTGCCCAAGTGCGTCGATACCTTTCTGGTGACTTAGTTCTTCCGATTGTTCAACTTCAAGCAGCGATCTTCATCATCATCATATGGTCCAAGGAACAAAGTGATCATTTACAGATCAGACTTCTATATCAATACTTTCCCAGAATCAAACTTGTACTTCTTGTACTTTTTCTTGTTTTATTTTCAAAAGCCAATTTTTCCTGGCATTTTGTTAAGTGAAACAGTCCCATTGCATGGCTTACTTTCGTATTCATTGGTTATGGTTTATCTTGGTTGGGTTGGCTTAGTTTGCTTTGGGTTCATCATGAACCAAAAGAAAACCCCCTACCTACTACCACCATCATCATTTATTAACCCAACACTCTTTCTCTCTCTCCTCATTACTCTTCTTTTTCCTTACCATTACTCTCCACCTACCAGGAGAGGCCTAGGCAAGTACAACTTGCTTCATGGAGGAACTCAACTTTTGTTCCATTTCTTTCTTCACCAGATTCTAAGGCACTTTAGTACTTAGCATTTTTAATTTCCATGGCTCATTTCATGTAGATCTAAATTTACTTCATTTTTGGATTTCTTGGGTTTTGATCGATTTAACCTTGTTATTTTCAGGTTTTGATAGTTCCATGTTGTAGAGAATTTTGTTCTACCCTATTTTGACCTATGAAAGTTTGGATTCTGGCCTTAGATGAAAGAATCATAGAGCTTGGAAGCATGGCCTTCCTGGTTCTTCTTCTCGGAAAAAAATTGGAGAAGAAGAACAGGATTCAGCCGCATGAGCCCTTCTTGACCGTATGGCCTTTGCCGTATGGACTTAGTCGCATGGCTCCTCATGCGACAAGTTCCCTTTTGGGCCGTATGAATTTCTCTTACCCAGCTGTATGGACTTAGCCGCATGGCTCCTCATGCGACAAGTTCCTTTGGCCGCATAAGCCACTGTCTTCCTCAGCCGCTTAAAACTCAGATTTTTCCAGCCGCATAAGCCTTATGATTTCTAGCCGCATATTGCCGCATGGCCCTTGGCCGCATGGACCCTGCTCCCTGCAAGCCGTATGAGACCCATTTCCCTTCTTGGCCGTATGGACCCTGCTTCCTGCAAGCCGCATGAGACCCATTTCCCTTCTTGGCCGCATGGACCCTGCTCCCCGCAAGCCGCATGAGACCCATTTCCCTTCTTGGTCGTATGGACCCTGCTCCTTGCGAGCCGCATGAGACCCATTTCCCTTCTTGGCCGCATGGCACCTAGCCTGCAGCCGCATAGGCCCATAGTCTTCATGCGGTTCTGGCCGCATGGCACTGAGCCGCATGAGTTCATTTCCCTGCCGCATGAATCCATTACTCCGCAACCGCAGGGCTTCCTCCAGCCGAGCCCCATGGCTGTGGGTGGCCCGTGCCGCATGAGCCGAGCCGCAGGCCCCTATCCTCTCCTGAGCCGCATGAGCCCGAATTTCTCTTACCGCATGCCCCTGTCCCCTGAGCCGCATGATTCCTCCCACATCCCTTGTATCCTTTTATATTTAGTTATTACATGTATGCTTGTACCATGTTAATTTAAATATATTCCATGATACGACAAGTGACCCGCAGTGGTGCACACCTGACAAGTAACATGGCATGATAGTGGCCCGTCGTGGCACACTCTTGATAAGTATACTTGACATGATACATCTCGATATACTATTGTGACAGCTAGCATAAAATGATCAGATTGAACGGCCTGGACACCGTGGGCGATTGTGTTTGTACAAATGAACTAGTAATGTCTTGCATTATGTCTAGGACAGGGACCCCTACTGAAAATGGCTAAGGCTAATAACTAGAATAATCCTGTAGTCATGAGAGATTTTCTCAGTTACAGGCGATCCCGTTATCCCGGCCACCATTGTTAGAGTTGTAGCCTGCCGACGAGTAGGGCACATGTCTAAATTCACTAATATATGGAAAAGAATGAGGCATTGCTTATTGAAATCAAGTCGCCTGGATAACCTGGATTAGCTGCAGGGCTTGTGGCTGGAGGAACATCTCACTGCATATGGCTAGTAACTAGGCTTGTGGTAATCCCAGTTAGTTAATGTAGAAAGCCGTAGTCATTGATTGGCCGTGAACGACTGGATGGAATCTGATTTTGGTCTTATATGGTGTGGATTAAGTGCACGAACGATTCAAGTATGATCGCATGATTGTCACCTTTAACAATAAAGATCAGGGGCTAAGTTCTGTTCAGGCGAAGGGTTACAACCCCGGTCCTTGTTTGGTTTAAGGGTTGTAACCTGGCTCCCGGAGCAGTTTTGTGTCCTCTCTTCATTTATTGTCTTATTGCACCCTACGTCATGCTCGTCATGTTTCACTCTACCAACAAGGATTTGAGACGGAGTTCTATTCAGGTGAAGGGCTACAACCCCGGTCCTTGTTTGGTTTAAGGGTTGTGACATGGCTACCTGAATTGTTCCCTCGTACTCAAATTTTGATTGTTGTCATTCTTTTATCATCTGACTCTTTCACAATTACCTTAATATTTTATGTTCTGATATGCTGGTTTTAGTTCTTAAGTGAAGCCTCATTTGTGGCACTTGCTCTTTTTGGGATCTGACTCAGCTAGTTTTGTATGGCCAGATTTCGGAGCAGCTCCAAAGGATCTACCGACTTTTCAGCCCGATGGTGACCACCAGGCATAATCCTGGCAACAAGTGGGTTTATTTTGGCTCTCCCACTCTATTGTAAAAATTATTATTTTGAGGCGTTTAGCCGGCGAGCACCTGTTAGCTCGTATTGCATACCTTATTTACTACCTGCCTATGGGCTGTAACATGATTGACAAATCCTAGGGTTGATCATGTATGAATAAACTCTTGCTAATCCTCATATTTTGTAACGACTAGCATCATGATCAGCGAAATATGTAATGTTTGGGATGCCTTACTATTGAATATTTGGTGATCTTACATCTTGTAACTGTTATTACTTGCTTTGAGATTGAGACAATAGGCTTGTTCATGACCTTAAGAGACTGATGGCTTGTAGTTAAACCCTCATATATCTAGACAGCCGTGACCGTATGGTGAGATGAATTTTATTTCATTATACGTAGCTGGCTATGTATGCCCCCGCTCTCCAGTATTCTGGTTCTGGGGTGTTACACATATAAATCATTTATTTTAGGAACCATATATAGCTATTTATATAAATACATGACCCATTTATATATAAAACAATCTTTGTATTCACAAAAAATGTTTACCACATAATCCTCCCAAATTTGACATGTTCTTCATGCAACATTTGATTATCAAAATCACCACAAATAACATATTCACATTATATATATATATATATATATATATATATACAAAAAAAATATACACACAAAGAAAAAATATATATATATACACAAAGAAAATATTCATGGAAGGAGGGGGAAGGAGTTTACATAGGAGGAAGTGATGTTGATGGTGAAGGGGGTGGTGGTGCTGCCGGCCATGGTAGTGGGGTTGTGGGCTGCCGCCGGCCTAGGGGAGAGGGGTGGTCGGCCTAGGGGTGAGGGAGTGTGGTGGAGGTGGTGAGTGGTGGTGGTTGTGTGGAAGATGAAGAAGAAGGAGGTGAAGAGGAAATGGTAGTGGTGAGGGGTGGTGGTCGGCCTAGGGGGGGCTGAGCTGCCGCCGACCTAGGGGAGGGGGTGACTGTGGTGGTACGGCTGTAGTGGTGGAGGTGGTGGTGAAGTGAGGGAGTGGTGGTGGTGAAAGATTTGATGATGAAGAAGAAGGAGGAGTGGGGGTGGTCGGTTTTGAAGAGGAGAGTGTGAGAGTGAGAGGTGATGAGAGAAAGGAGAGGGAGAGGACCGAATGGAGGGGGAGGGAGTGTGCTCCTGTCGGGTAGGGGGTGTAGGAGAGAGGAGAGTTGTGTGTGTGTTTAAAATAGGAAGAGAGAAAGAGTGATGGTGATGTGTGTGTTTGAATTTAAGGAAGATAGAGAGAGAGAAATGGTGACATGTTAGAGAGAGGGTAGAGAGAAACGTATGGGTAAGGGAGTGTTGGCTGTTGCTTTTGTGGGGGGGTGAGGGAAGAGAGAGAGAGAGAGAGAGTGATAGTGATAGGTGATTGTGATAGGAGTGTGTTATTTGTTTAATGAAATGAGAGGGTGATGGTGATGTGTGTGTTTGGTGTTTTGTAGGATTTATAGGGTGTTGTGTGTGTGTTTGTATGTTGTAGGGGAGATGCCATATGGCTTGGTTGAGTCCCGATGGGTCGGGTTGGGTCATAATTGGGTTTAATTGGGTCCCGATAATTAAATGACTTAAATTGGCCATTTATAATCATTGATAAATAAATGGTACATAGGGACTAAAATGGATGGGACACAAGTGGCACGTGTGTAGTAGACTCAAAATGGTCCGCGTCCATAACTTGGGTCGACCAGTTTGGGTCAAATTGGTGTCTCCAATACAAGTTAGAATTAAATGTGACTCGGTGGAGTAAATCGGGATTGGGTCAATTGTCCTGAAAGTTGTGCGATAAAAATGAAGCACAAGAGAGTGTGTCTGAGTGGGACACGAAGGTCATAGGTATAGAGCGTCTCGAGTAGATCGTGCATGACAAGTTGGTCTGGAGAAAATGACTAGCCTTGTGCTTCTAATTTAAAAGTCACGGTAACGTGTCGATAATAATCAAAAATAAAAGTAGGAAATTATTAATAACTTAGAAAATCATAATTAATCATATTAAATTCCTAATTAAATACGATTACTCTAATTAATTCCAATTAAATCTAATTAAATTCTGTTTGCAAAAACAAAAAGTTTATTCCAAACTTAAAAAGAATCGTACAAAGTACAATGAATTCTGGGGAAGTACAACTGTAGGAATCTGATCAGAAGACGATCACTTTATCCCTTGGACTATGTGAACTTGAAGACTAGAGCCTCTGGAGAATGCAGCAGCAATTTTGTAAGAGTTCTTGATCTCTATGCGTGATCTATTAACAATGATTGGAAACTCTATTTATAGAGTTCTGGAAATAACTGTTTTAGCAGTTATTCTAATGTGCGCGAGGCTGGGTTACGCCATATTGGGCTGCGCCAACCTCATGTTGCGCCAACCTCATGTTGCGCCAACTTTCATTCAGTTATCAGTCGTGTACTAACTGTATTTAGACGCATGGCATCATGTGATTGAGATGTGCGTGGTCGTGTACAGGATAGTAAATACGTCTTGAGAGATTAGTGGCATGTGCGCCACGTCATCCTGCTTTGGAAATAAAAATTGTCTCAACTTTATCATGTTGCGCGAGCTTCAGTCAACAAGTTGAATTGCGTCTGATTAGACTGCGCCTGGATATGTGGCAGCTTTTGAGAAGAAGTCGTTCAGATTGCGCCTAGGCGCAACTAAAAAATTGTTTAGATTGCGCCTAGGCGCAACTCATAAGATGTGCAGGACAGCTGTCAGTCCAACCTCCTCGAGCGGCACAATTCGAAGGATTCGAAGAGATTTCCCTCGTTTCCTGGGTTGTCAGTTGTCAGTGTTGTCAGGTAATGATGACCATTAAATGTCAGACGCCACGTAGACTTTGGCGCAACATAATTGGGCGCAGTCTGATATCAGGTGCAACCTGATCAGTGGAGCATCTTGATCTCTGAACTTCAAAACAGTGGCGCAACTTGATTTTTGTGGCGCAACTTGATCACTGAGTAGTAGATTCATGGCGCAACTTGATTTTTAGGCCCAACAAGACCCCCTTCAAAGTTTTCAAAACTTAAATCATTTTAAAGTTTTGAAATACTTTGAATTTATAAAAGTTTTGACTGGGTCAAGTTGTGCCAGTCAATGGTCAGTCATCTCAATAAAATTTCTTTCTCGAAAACACTCAATCTTCTCTTCGTCTTCCCGAGTTTCATTGATGATTTTCAGTTTCCCATGAGGGATATAAAGAGTCAATTTGGTGATATATATGTAGGGGTTGATCTTTGTATTTTTATTCTTTATTTCTACAATTTCGATGGCATCTAAGAAGAAGATGGAGACCACTGTTTTCACCAAAATCAGGTCTCCTGAAGCGAAACCCGACGTCACGCCTTCGACTTATTTGTTGGAGGCTGACCCGGCATTGAGGGCAGCGAACTTTCTAGACTGCTTCGGGTTAAACCCAACCGTCTTTAATCGCTCGAGTGGTTGGCCATCCTCTGAAGAGAGCAGCGATTCGGAGGGATTCCTTAATCTGATGCGTCGCTCGAAAATCTGCAACATGTAAGAATTGGACGCCGCCCTTCGTCAGACCGATAAAGACAAGAAAAAGGAATAATATTTAAGCATGACAACTTTTTATTCTTTTTTCTTATGTCTTTGTCTGTAGGGGTCCACCCATCTTTTATGCAATGAAATCTAAAATTTCTGATATATTGTGTGGCTGTGATTTCAAATGGCGCATATAGATGCGTTCTTCTGGCTAATTCAATGCTTACTGTTTCATTGAGGGACACATGGCAGTCATCACATGGCTTTAATCGCCTATTGTTTAGTTTTTTTCCAAAAATAGGCTCCTAGAATGACGCACTTGTTTCATCTTTAACACTTTTAAAAGGACAACTAGAAACGAAAGAGTCATTCATACTTTCTCAAAACAAATGGCTTCTCACAAGGTCTTACTACTCATAAGTTCACTTGCACCACTTCGTCCCGATGCTATTCGTTTGTATGCTGTGCCTTCAAAAATTGGTAAGTCTCAACAAAGGATCAATGGTATGAATATTCTTCTTTTGCGCCACTTTGTTGAAGATAGGTACTGATCTGCATGTTGTAGACACCGTTGATATGCGCTAACTATTTCTGAGAATAGGCACGCACTGTGGTCTAGTGCTTAGCTTCGATCATAGGTGCGCACTGCTGATATGCGCCTGTTGATCGACATACAGTGTTGATATGCGCCCGTTTGATTAGCACACTGTTTTGATATGCGCCAGTTGATCAGCGCACACTGTTGAGATGCGCCTGTTGATCAGTACGTTGTTTTGATATGTGCCAGTTGATCAGCGCATACTGTTGAGATGCGCCTGTGCTTCTGAAAATAGGTGCACATTGCTGATAGGCGTCTGTTGATCAGCACACACTGTTGATGCGCACGCAGTTTTGATTTTACTGAATTTTCTTTTCTTTGTTCATATTTGCAGAAGTTTGGTTGGCAAGCTTCTTCAAAACTGGCATCGGTGACCTGGATGTTATGGGGAGCATTCTTCTGACACCCACATCAGACAGCTCATGTGATTCTGACACTCAGATCAGACAGCTCAGGACTCTTTGTATTCCAGAAGGGTCTTCCTCAAATGGTAGGAAGAGCCTTTATATATGAGAATTGGATGGTGGAGAGACAGAATTAGGAATCGTATCACAAGGGTGATCTCGTTCCTAGTTCCCCTGGCAGGCCGTCTTCTCTCCACCAGTTGTATTGACAGTAGCTTATCTTTGAGCTGCTGTACTCTGTGGTTCTCCTCTCATCTTTCTGAGAGAGAAGACCATAGTTGGTTCCATTGTCTGGCTTATTGCTTCAGGTCGAGACGACAAGGAACTGGCACCAACAAATAAGAAGATCCAAAGATGTAATAGACCTTCATATTATATTTAGAATGAAAATCCGATATGTAATAGATTTCCATTAATATGTATCTATGTTTTTAAAGAAGGAATAAAGAATGATTTTTTTCTTTATTATCTGATTTTGATGTGGTGATAATGAAAATAGAATTAAAAAAAAATAGGGATGTGACAAGTTATAAGTAATATAGAATTCAGAAGTATAGAGAATGTGAACTCTAGTTATGATAAGTGAATGAGTGAACAACCACTTCGATTTGAATGAACGAATAGTCATTTCAACTCTCGAGGAAGAGAATAAATGAATGAACAATCACGTCAGTTTTCGAAGAAGGGACAATAAATGGTCAGTTGTAAATGAATGAACAGTTATAAATGAACGAACAGTTGTGCTTCTTTCCAAAAGTCGCATCAGTTCTCGAGATTGACTATCTAGTTGTTTTGTCTATAAATAGAACAAAACTTTCGTGGATATCTTTAATCTCTTTCCTTTCTATATAAAATATCTTCCAAAGATTTGCTCACTCCGAAGATTGAAGGAGAAACCGAGACGCCCCCTACTGAGCCTCCAGTGCCTCCTCAGAAAGAAAGGGGTGAAGGCTCAACTGCTCCTGTACCAAGATGGGACTTGATTGCTGAGCTAGTGGAACCTGGGAGAACTGTCGAAGAAGAAGCATTGAGGATGGTTGCTTGGAATTTTTTTGTGAGTTCCGGCAATGAGATGTTCGAACGATTGGCAAACTATATATTTAATCATGAAGGATCGGGGCCTCCTTCCCGTCCCTAATATTATGTAATTCCATTCTGCTTATGAATAAAATGAACTTTTATATACATCATGTCTCTGGAATAAAGTATATTATTCTTTTATACATAATATTGTTTGAGAAATTTGCCATTGATAGGCATCATAGCAACTCTGCCATCCATATCTCTTAATTGATAGGCTCCATTTGAGAAAACTTTATTTACCACATACGGCCCTTCCTATTTTGCCTCGAACTTGCCTTTGCTCATATGTGTCATAGTCATAGGACGTCTAACTGTAGGAACTAACTTGCCTTCCTAAAATGTTCGCACTCTGACTTTGCGATTGAAGGCTTTTGAAATCTGGGCTTGATAAAGTTCGATGTGCTGTTGAGCTAATAATCTTTTCTCGTCGAGCGCCTCCAATTCTTGAAGCCAAAGACGTTCATTACTTTTTGTATTAAGCTCGTTAGCAATGGCGATTCTCAATGAAGGAATTTGAATTTCCAGAGGTAGGACGGCTTCACATCCATATACCAGTGAAAAGGTGTGCAACCTGTAGGATTACGGACAGTAGTACGATATGCCCATAGACACTCTCCAAGTTTATCACTCCAATTATGTTTGTTAATAGAAACAAACTTCTTATGGAGTTTGATAATGGTCTTGTTGAATGCTTCAGCCAACCCGTTAGCCGTAGGATTATAGGCCGTCGAGGTAACATTATTGATTCTGTTGTCATCACAGAATCTATTAAACTTCTGGTTGATAAATTGTGGCCCATTATCATGGATGATTCGACGAGGAACAACAAATCTGTATATCACATGATATTTGATGAAGTTGATGACACTACTAGTTTTTACTTCAGCCAAAGGTATAGCTTCTGCCCAATTGGAGAAATAATCGGTTATAGCCAAGATGAACCGATGTCCTTTAGATAAAGGAGGATTGATAGGGCCAATTATGTCCATGCCCCAAGCTTCGAAGGGCCATGAGGTAGCAGTCGGATGAAGAAATTCTGACGGTTGGTGAATGAAATCTGCATGAATTTGACATGCACGACATTTTCTTGCATAGTCAATAGCATCTGATACCATAGAGGGCCAATAGTAGCCCATACGTCGAATACGATCCTGAAGTTTAGGACCAGGCTGATATGCTCCATAAACACCATCATGAGCTTCGTGTAATATCTACTTTGCTTCATCACCAGCGAGACATCTCAAAAGTAACCCATCAAAAGTTCTTCGATAGAGAGTTTTAGTAGTATGATTATAGTAGAATCGAAGCGATCGGCGACGGATACTTGTAGCTTCCCTAGGGTCTTCTGGCAATATATTATGTACTACAAAATCTATAAAAGGTGTTCTCCAGTCCTCGCTAATGACATTGACTTCAGTTAGATTGTTGATTTCAATGTTGTGGTTATTTTCAACACAAAATAGTTCTCTATTAGAGATAACAACCATTTGTTGTCTTTTGACTAGAATTGCCAATACCACAGCAAGGTTAGCTAAGGCATCATCTTCTATATTGCATGCGCGACGTACATGTTCGATGAAGAACCCTTTGAACGAAGAAGCTATCCTGGTAGCTGCTTCATGGTATGGTACCAGATCTTGATGTCAAACTTTATATATGCCTCTAACCTGATTAACAATCATCTTAGAATCACCATATACTTCAAGATATTCAATATCCAATTGTTTGGCTAATTGGAGTCTAATGAGAAAGGCATTGTATTCTGCCACATTGTTAGAGCACGACTCGTCTAAAGAATAAGTCCTTTGAATAGCTAATCCATCGGGTGAAACGAGAATAATTCCCACTCCAGCAACAAAGGTACCTCCAGGTCCAATTTTAGAAGCTCCATCGAAGAACAACCACCAAGTAGGAAACTCTTCTGAGATCATATTTGATTCCAATATTTCGTCTGGAATCTCGTCATAGAGTTTAGATATTTCAGGGACAGGATGAGCTGCTAAGAAGTCAGCAAGTGTTTGGCCTTTCACAGACTTTTGAGAAACATAAACCATATCATATTGTGCTAATAATATAGCCCATGTGGCAAGCCTAGAATTGAGTGTACTTGGCTTTTTTATTAAGACCCGAAGAGGATTGACTCGAGATATAACATGAATAGTTTGGCCTATGATGTAATGTCTTGTCTTCTGAACAACAAACATTAAGGCTAAACATTCTTTCTCCACCGGACTATAACGATGTTCAGCTCTAATCATCGTTCAACTAAGGTAGTAGATGGCTTGTTCATGAGCTTCTTTGTTCTTCTGAGCCAGCAAAGCTCCCAATGAACGGTCCATTACCCGGACATACATTAAGAAGGGTATTCCTGAGATCGGTAGTACAAGAACCGGTGGACTCATTATATACTGCTTTATGTCATCAAATGCTCGTTGACATTCTTTCGTCCAAACGAAAGATACACCTCTGAGTAACTGGTCTGCAACGTCTAGATAAATTCGAAATGAACCGCCTGATGTATGCAAGTCGACCTTGGAATCCTCGTAGCTCTTTTAGGTTGCGTGGAGGACGCATCTCTTGAATGTTTTTGATCTTCTCGGGATCAACGTGTATACCCTTAGAGGTAATGACGAAGCTGAGAAATTTGCCACTAGAGACACCTAAGAAAGACTTGGTGGGGTTCATTTTGAGTTGATGCTGGCGCATTAGATTGAAGATAGTTCTTAAATCTTGAATATGATCTTCCTTGAGATGACTTTTGACAACAATATCGTCAACATAGCATTCGATAGTCTTTCGCAGATGATCTCAAAAGATAGTACTCATAGCCCGTTGGTAAGTTGCACCTGCGTCCTTAAGACCAAACGGCATGACTGTATAACAGTACACTCCACGAGGAGTACGAAACGAAATATGTTTTTTCATCTTCAGCATTCATCCGAATTTGATTATAACCAGAAAATCCATCCATGAAAGAAATTCGTTCAAATCTACATGTATTGTCGATCATGACATCAGTAATTGGGAGAGGGAATTCGTCTTTAGGGCAAGCATCATTGAGATCCCGAAAGTCTATCCAAACTCGAACCTTTCCAGTTTTCTTCAAGACTGGTACAATGTTGGCTACCGAGTCAGGATGCTGTTCTTTTCTGATAAAACTGCAAGCTATAAGATTTTTGACTTCATCATCAATTGCATCCATCATTTCAGGCTTGAATCGCCGTTGTTGTTGTTTGACTGGCTTGGCATTCGATAAAATATTAAGTTTGTGAGTTACGACTTGAGGATCTAATCCTGGCATATCTTCATAACTCCAGGCGAAGACATCAATATATTCACGAATAAGGTGAATTAATTCTTGTTTATCATCTTCTGATAGATTTTTGCTAATGAAGATTGGTCGTGATACGCCCTTCTCTCCAATATCGATTTGGACTAATTGATCCTCAGTAGGTGGCTCTCGTTGTTCAAAACGAAGTTTCCACTGATTGTCCATCCTTTGTGCCCAAGGGTCCATTTCAGGAGCTTCCTCAATGTCATCTTCGTTATCTTCCGAAAATTCGACAAATACCATGTTAGAGGATACTATCACCCTATGAACACGACCAATGCTGGTATCAGAATCCCATGAGATAGAATCAGAAGAGTTAGATCGTTCTTCTTTATCAGATTCAGAAGGTTCTGGAGTTGGAAGTGGTGAAGCATAACCTAGTCCCCGTTTCGTTTTACTGTGGTATTGTAGTGATTTTCCTTTTGGAACAGCAATACGAAGAGGAGTTCGCCTTCCTTTACCGTTGTTGAGGCCTGTTCTGAAATCATAACCCATTTTGCGGATGATTGCTTTGGATTGTGGACTATAGCGGCGTAATTGTAGCCTTCCTGTATCATCTCTATTATCATTATAGACCATGATTTTTGGTTCTTCTCTTTTATTGAAGAATGTAGGCCTTTCATCTTTCTTTCGAGACGGTACTAAGAAGTACGACTCTTGTATTGAATCCAGTGATACCATATTTTGCAGCGATGATACAACTTCTATTGTAAGTGGTTTAAAACTATCTAGCATATCCAAATAACATTGAGTATAGTAAGAGACATAAGTATACTGTAAAGGAGATGCTTTATTGATTTTTACACCATCATTTACAACATGAACTTTAGCCTTAGCAGGCTTAGTCAGATTGATGACAAGAGGGGGAGAAGAAGAACGAGAAGGAGGAGAGGGCTTCTTACGACGAAGGTCGATTACAAGCGGCTCAGAAGAGGTGAGCTCCCTTTGTTCCTGACTATCACCCTTAGGCTGCTTCTCCTGGGAAGGAAGATAGATAGTCAGTGGTTTGGAAGACTGAGGATAGGAGGTACGTCCTTTGACCGGGATCACCAGAGTATCATTCGGCACATTTTTCTGTTCTTCATCTGTATCCATTGCCAGTACCACCTTCATGAATTCCTCTTTATACATGCAAGAATCGTTGCAGTATGCTTCAACTCCTTTGAAAGGATTTAGATCTGTAACCTCTTTCTGGACTTCTCCATTACCATCCACATATTTGAAACATTGGTGGAGAGTAGAAGGTACAATATTGTGCTCATGGAGGAATGGTCTTCCTAAAAAAGTATTGTATGAGCCATGATTGTCAATAACATAGAAAGTTACCTTTGTATGAAGATTGCCAATTTCAAGTTTTAGGCGTATCTTCCTCAAAGGTTCACTTCTTCCTTGATTGAACCCCAGGATGGTAGTGATAGTTGTAGAAAGGTTATGCACTGGGATCTTCAAAGCATCCAGCAAAGACTTCGGCATGATGCTAAGTGCGAACCCTGGGTCAATCAGACTGCGATCGACTTTTATGGTGTCCACATACCCCATAAAATTGAGAGGACGATCGTGACGATTGTATTCTAACAACATGTCATCTTGTGTAAAAGTAATGTTGGACATTAATTCAAATACACTATGACAATGTGCACAGCTTACTGGCTCCTTTTCAGGCTTCTTGAGAAGAGTAAGACAAGCATCAGCCTGCATCAAAGCTTCACTTAACGTCTCTCGAGTTTCTTTTGAGAGACGTAAGAGTTCAAATATTGACAATCTTGCTGGAGTATTGGCCAATTGATCCAATATATCAAATTTATACGTCTTTTCGAGTCTAAGAGACGAGGACTTTTTCAATGCTTTGTCAAAGCGAACAGATTGTTTTCCCTTGTCTGCTAATGTGGGTTTAGAAGGAGTTGGTTCAGTTACCGGCGGAGATGTAGATGGTATATTCTCTGTAGGAGAAGATAATGTAGGAGGAGCATCATGAGATGGAGCAGGATTCTTTTGATTTTTGGGATATTCCCCAAGATAGGGTTTCCCAGATCTAGTGTCCATTAGAATTTATTCTTCTGCTACTGGTTCAAAGGCTACCATGTTGCTGCTTTTAGATTTAGCTTTGGAGTGCTTCTGTCACGACCCGTAACCTGTGTAGGGGTACGAGAAGTGGGTACGTCCAGCCTACGCCACAGTGTCGGCGGTAGAACGCGGTCCTAGGTTACTATCTAATCAACAACTCACGCAATTATATAATGTACTTATCAAATCTCAACTCCGAACGGAGGACAAGTATAGATATAAAAAAATCTCAATCACAGTCTAAGCATGATAAGATAACTCAGAAGTTTATAACTAAAGACTAAACAACAATATTTATAAACTACTAAATAATAATATCTCAAACAAACTCAAATACAAACTCGTATCTCAAGTTATTACAATTCAAGTTCTAAAACATGAAAACTAAACCAAGTCTACTAGCTAGCTCCCGATCACTCCTGAGTGTCGGGGCCATAGGTAGCTAAGCCATCTCCTGCTCCAAGGCAAGTGGGGCAAAAGTCCTCAGGGCAAGCATCTGTAATATTTTCAACAGGTCCAGTCAGGACAGGAACGAGTACAATTCATCTAGAAAATCCAAGTAAATGACAGAGAACTATAAAGCAGTTATAGACAGTTTTATTGATGAACATGGTAGTTTATACTCAGGTGATGGTATAGAGAACAGTTAAGATACAAGGAAAGTAAGGTAACTAAAACAAGAGAAAAATCATGGCAATGAAGACTGTAAATAGAAACTAGCTAAACTAGAGTAACATGATATAAGTCCAGACAGTAAATGTAAACAAGTAAAAAACCCAATTAAGTCCAGACAACATGAATCTGATACCAGGTGATTCCAGTACAAGATGAGTCCAGTATAAGATGATTCTAGTCAGTGATCAAGAATCCAAGTGAGACCAGCTATAATCTAATAGTGTGTTTTAAAATACTGAGATCGACATGTAAACGGCTGTAGGTATCAGGCACATCTCTCACTGATCAGGCGAGAGACGGCTATGCTTCCAGTAGATTCCAGTAGGGAGATTCCAGATTTGGGGTATGTCTACATGTCTTACTCAATATTTCCCTGTCCCATAATACAAGTGAATCCAGTACAAGACACGAGAATCGAGAAGAGTCCAGCCAAATGTGATGATACCAGCAATGATTCCAGAATGATTCCAGTAGATTCCAGTAATGATTCCAGAAGGTGATGCCAGTAGTGATTCCAGAAATAGAGGCCAGACAAGATGGTATGTGTGTCGCATACATGAATCCAGAAATATCCATACGTGTTGTAAGAATCACATAAAACTAACTAGAACTGAAGTACAATAATTGACAAGTAAATGAGAGAACTATCAGATAATGTACTCGCCTGATACTCTGAAAAGAGTAGTGTAATATCAGATGTCTGAACCGGAGTCACAATGTCCTAAATAAAGCAATATGGGTTATAATGTGTTTAAAATAAGATAGATGAAGTTTACGATGCAATCTACATTATTTCTAAGCCAATCTAGGTCAAAGTCAAACTTGGTCAACTCTGGGTCAAACCAAGTCAAACTAAGTCAACTCTCTAGGGTATTGGTCAACAATGGTCTACAATGGTCAATACTAGCCTATTGGTCAAAATTTAGGTCAAAGTACAAGTGTACCTTAACTATACTAGGTTACTAAGGTATAGCCTGACTAATCTTAGCCTATAGGCAATCTACCAACAACACATCATGCCTCAACCAATATACTCAAAACCTAATATCACATATATGTATATACTCATATATATATACATTCATACATATATATAAACTCATATATATATGGCATACATACATTACATAGATGCATACATTCATTCATTATCTTACATTACCATATGCATCACATATATCCTTATGCCTAAGCCCCTTAGCTAGGCCAATGTTGCATATAGCATATGTCCACTAGACCTTGACATCACAATCCTAGGTGTAACCCTCTACTCTATGTATCCGTGCCTACATACACATTTAGGATACATACATGCATATACATACATCTTATATAGGCAATATACATTTACATATATATATATATATATATATATATATATATATATATATATATATATATATATATATATATATATATTTTTTTTTTTTCTCAATATATATATATATATATATATATATATTTTTTTTTTTTTTCTCAATATATATATATATATATATATATTTTTTTTTTTCTCAATATATATATATATATATATATATTTTATATATATATATATATATATATATATATATATATATATATATATATATATATATATCATACTTATATACATTGAGGAGATGAGAGGGGCTAAGGAGTTAACTATATGCTTGAAAATATATGAGTGTGTGGGGGTTTTCTGTATTAAAACTCAGGAAACAGGGAGTAGTGTGCAGGGGGTTGTATAGGCATGTGTGTGTGTGTTGTGTAGCTGTGTCCAATAGGTAAACAAGTGCTCAGCAAGGTAAGGGGCTGTGTGTGGGTGTATGAAGCAAGGTAAAGGGGTTAGTTTTGCAGTAATGTACAGCCATGTAACATAGTGTTCAGGAATGCAGACATTAGGTAATGGTTATGAATGCTCTGCTTCAATCATGCATACAATGTCCAGGTTTCATTTAGCAGGTAACACAGGTTTACAAGGAATGCAAGCAGTGAACATTCAAATCTATGAATGAACCTAGGATGTAGGGGTTCCAGTTGAACAGAGTAATAGCTCCATAAATGTCATGTTCAGAAATGAACAATGACAGTACAGTATAATATATATGGGTCGATGCACTTATAGACTGAACCTAATTGGTCACCAAGGGCTTAACCAATCTACCTATACATATATACTACCTTAATTCCCAAACCAATTAACATTCAAGCTCAGGTTATATTCAGTTTCATCACAGGTCTGGGAATCAAAGTTATGTAGCTTAGCCACATCAAGTCAACACGGCATAGTTCATTTTACAATCCAGGATTTAGGGATTTAGTGTTTAACCTAAAGAAATATGAGAACCTATGATAGTTATGAACTTAACCAACCCAATTCGAAATCCCCTTTGCTAACAGTTGAACCCAAATGTCCCCAACACCAATACAACTAGTCATTCAACAGAACTAACATGGGTGGTGAATTAACATGGCAAATATAATCTTTGAAAATCAGTTTTAAACTGGAATTAAAATTAGGATTCCAATTTCAGGAGAAAACTATGTATCGGTCATCATTAGCAGTCCAACCCATACCAAACCGAAATCCATTCATCAAATTCGAAACCCTATAAGCCTAATACCAGACAATAAACAACATGTAGTGATCTAATACACATGTGTAGATGATTTAATCGTGAAAATTAAACACCAAAAATAGCTAAAACTGGGAATCAGTTTCAGGATTTTATGAAACTGAACATGTATCAGTCATTTGGGAAAACCGAATTTCGAACATTAAAAACTCATTAATACACAATTTTAAAGGTTGGTAAATAGTCATGCACATCCATACGTGTCATACAAGTAGTTTCGTGTCCACACAATCAGACACGAAGTGTCCAGACACCTCGAGCACACACAGACACACACGAGCACACCAAGTGTCGTACAAGCGTGTCACGGAGTCATGTGCATGACACACGACACGTGACACATCGTGCTCGTGTCCAGACACTCGCCAGGGATAGGGGTACGTGTCAAACAGCCTGTACTATATCCACGTGACTCGTGTCGCGTGCACGAGATGCGTATCGGGGCGTGTCTGTGCGCGTGCGTGTGAGTATGCAAATCCAGTACGGGTGGGATTTCTCCCAATCCGCTCAATAAAATCGTCTCAAATTTTGTGTGTAGTGTGTCAGTGATTGCACGCACGTGTCCACCAAAAATTATGACTTGAGTCGCCGTGTCGTGTCCCTTGTCGACCCCGAGCAGCAGGACAGTGCACGGTGTCCTCGTGCGTGCGTGTGTGTCCAATTTTGGACACGAGGGTGCACAGAATCGTGCTCAGTCCTCAAAATAATTAATCTACTCATCAAGAGCTTCGAAAACATGTAATTAGTTTTAGAAAATACGAAAATTCATTTCATTGCGACATTTCGTCGAACACGTAAGCATACACATAGACACGTGTCCGACACGGACACCAAACGGACACGAAATCCTACCAAACTTGAGGGACAGCTAGGGGACACCTAAACCTAGCCTAATATGCAAAGAAATCAGAATTTTAGATCAATTGTTTTACCTATAGGTGCAAATAGCATGATAAAGCTCCAAAAGGGGGATTCCTCCTGGATAGCCAATGCTCCCAAATTGTCCCAAGGCTGGGATTACTCTCCATACACAGGAAATAGAAGGGTATTATGCTCTAATGCAAGAAACTAGAGTGGAAAAGGATTTAAAATGGAGAATCTATGGAATGGGGAAGAATAGACAAACCTTTCTTTTTCCTATGTGCTCTTTTAATACAAAAGAGGCAAGAACTAATTAGGAGATTATTTATAGGGAAGGGAATGACCTAGTGGCTGGTCATAAAGGAAAGAATTAGGGTTAGGGTTTCACTAATGGGCTATGGGCCAAGTTGCACTAGCTAACTAGCTCAAGTCCTTAGCCTTTGGTCCAATGCAAAAATCCTTCTATTCTCTTCATGAAACTTAGCCAACTTAAGTCAACCAAGACCAACTTGAGTTAGATTAGGGTCCATACCATGTTAACTAAGTCACCAAAGTCAAGGTCAAAATCTAGGACAGTCTCTTAAGTCACAGCTAGTCAAAAGTCAAATTAACAATCACCAAGGTAATAATTCATAAAATAATTCAAGGAGGCCAAATGACCAAAATACCCTCATGCTCAAAAGTAGAAATAAATTATCCTAATGACATGGTAAGGCTCTAGGTCAGACAGTCTCTCAGGTTACACTAGCAAGGCATCAAAATCACATGCCATGACTTAAAACAGTTTTAAATTGATTAAAAATCACCAAAATCATAATGTGAGTTAAATACAAATAAATAATAATTATAAATACAAAAATTCAAAAATACCCTCATTCCAGAAACTGGGTGTTACAATCCTACCCCCCTTAGAAAAATTTCGTCCTCAAAATTTGTCACGCCCCAGAACTAGAATACTGGAGAGCGGGGGCAGACATAGCCAGCTACGTATATGAAATGGATTCCATCTCGCTATACGGTCACGGCTGTCTAGACACATGAGGGTTTAACTACAAGCCAACAGTCTCTTAAGGTCATGAACAAGCCTAGTGTCTCAATCACAAGCAAGTAAGTAAATGTTACAAGATGTTAGATCACCAAATATACAATAGTAAGGCATCCCAAACATTAGATATTCAGTTGATCATGAAGCTAGTCGTTACAAAATGTTAGGACTAGCAAGAGTTTTAGTCATACATGATCAACCCTAAGATCTGTCAATCATGTTACAGCTCGTAGGCAGACAGTAAGTAAGTACAATCGAGCTAAATAGGTGCTTGTCGGCTAAACGCCTCAAAAGAATATTTTTACAATAAAGTGGGAGATCAAAAATAAACCCACTCGTTGCCCTGGTTACGTCTAGTCGCCACCATCGGGCTGGAAGGTTGGTAGATCCTATGGAGCTGCTCCGAAATCTGGCCACACAAAACCAGCTGGGTCAGACCCCAGAAAGAGCAAGTGCCACAAAGAAAGCTTCACTTAGGAACTAAAACCAGCAATTAGCATAGAAGATAATAATATATAATAATTGAAAAAAATATAACATCACGAGGATATACGGTAAGATAAGCATGGGACCATTCAGATAACCAGGTTACAATCCTTAACCAAACAAGGACCGGGGTTGTAACCCTTCGTCTGAACCGAACTTGGTTTCTCCCATTTATCAACAAGATAATATAAGAAAATTAGGACATGTAACAATTTTGTAGAGGATCAAGACTAGACAGATTATTTACCATTCAATCAATCACGGCCAAGCAATGAGTACGGCTTGATACTTTAACTAGCAAGGGTTATCACAGGCCTAGTTACTAGCAAGATGCAGTGAGATTATTCCACAGCCACAAGCCCTGCAGACCATCCAGGTTACCCAGGTCCAAAATTAGGGGTTGAATTCAGGTGGGTATATCGTCCAGGAAACGCATGTACCCTTAGGTAGCTTGAAGGGTACAACACATGACAGTATGCTGGAAATGTGCCCTACTCGATGGCAGGCTACAGATCCCAGGCGCGCCCAGGTAACGGGATTGCCTGTAGCTGGAAGATCTCTTTATGACTAATGTATTAATCTAGTTATTAGCCTTAGTCCATTTTAGTCGGTACTCATGACCGTGGTACTCAGGAGTCCCTCCCTAGACATGATGCAAGACAGGACTAGATTATTTGTACAAGCACAATCGCCCACGGTGTTCAGGTCATTTATACAGGTCATGTCATGTCAGGTAGCCGTCGCAACAGCTTATCAAGATATATCATGTCAGGTTATCATGTCAAGTTCACTTTGTCAGGAGTGCACCACGGCGGGCCACTATCATGTCATGTTACTTGTCAAGAGTGCACCACTATAGGTCACTGTCGTATCCAGGGTACATACGCAGGGCATCATAGTGCAAGCATTCAATCAGGAGATCTAAGTTATGCTGAGGTTACAAGACACAAGTTGACAGTAATAATGGAGAATTAATGATAATAATAATAATAATAAATAGCAGCGCAAGGCTCAGAGAGGAGCCCTGCGGCTCAGGGTCACTAGAACTGATGCGGCCAATAAGGAGAGTGCATACAACTTGGTAAGGACAGGGGCATGCGGCTAGAAGGACAAGGGCGCATGCGGCTAGGGAGGCAAGGGCGCATGCGGCTAGGAGTGATGGGCGCACATGCGGCTAGGGAGGCAAGGGCGCATGCGGCTAGGAAGGCAAGAGCACATACGGCTAGGAGTGATGGGCGCACATACGGCTAGCCGAAGAGTGGTTCCATGCGGCTGGCTGGGTTTGGCCCTTATGCGGCTAGCGGAATTTGGGTTCATGCGGCTTAAAGGGACTGACGCCCATGCGGCTGCAGAAGCTAGGGGGTGCATGCGGCTGAGTGGGGAGAAGTCCATGCGGCCTGGAATGATACTCAGTCTATGCGGTCAAGAGAGAAGCGGGTCTATGCGGTTGGGAGCTAATTTACTCATGCGGCTGCGGACGACTGGGGTTCATACGGCCAGCAAATTTTATGTGTGCGCAGATCGGAGGAGTTCAGGCATATGCGGCCAGACTACCATGAGGCTGGGGGAACACTTGCCGAATAAAATGTTCATGCGGTCAAGTCTAAGCACAGTTCATCTTCTCCAAAATTCTGAGAAGAAGAACACCATGAGAGCCAAGCTCTCAAGCTCCATAACTCCATCATCCGGAGCCCAAATCTGAACTTCTATAGGTCGAAATGGGGTAGAACGAGATTCTCTACAACATAGAACCATCAAAACTTAGAAATAACCAGATTAAGTAGATCAAAACCCAAGAATTCTGAAAATAAGGTAAACTTAGATCTACAAGAATCTAGCCATGGAAAGTGGAAATGCCAAGTACTAAAGTAAGTTACAATGCTGTAAGGAAGAGAATGAAGCAATAAAATTGGAGTTCCTCCATGAAGCAAGTTGCACTTGCCTAGACCTCTCTCTCCCTCTCTTTGGTAGGTGAGGAGTTAATGGAGGAAAGAAGAAGAGTAATGAAGAGAGAGAAGGAAGTAGGGGTTAATAAATGGTAGTGGTGGTGGTAGGTAGGGGGTTCACCCTTGGTTCATAATGATCCAAAGCAAAACCGAGCCAAGCCGAACCAACCCAAGAATAAACCAAGCCATAAAGAAAACTAAGCAAGGAATCATGCAATACAAGATAAAATACGTAAACGTATTCTAAAATACATAATACGAATCACAGGCATTACAAAATTAAAATGATCGCACACCTTCTAGGTCAAACCCCCAGCAAATCAAGCTCAACAGATAGCATACAACATAGTCCTACTGGTCGTGATTCCATAGTCTCGAACATGGTCACTATACTATCTATCACAGTACAAATCATCCTGACAGGTACTAATGGAATCACACAACAAGATGGAAAGAAGAACAGGAAAGACAGACCTGCTAACCCGTCCCCCGTAGCGTCGGTCTACTCGACTGTCAGCGCAAAAGCCCTGCCCCTCTGGGGTATATCCCTCTGATGGTGCGGGGCACGGTGCTGTGCTACAGGTGGCCTAGCTCCCTCTATCTAATCCATGACGCTCAGGTAATATCCACCCTGATATTCCACTCAATTATACTAGGGCACCATCTATATGGTATCTATTCTGCAATCTAATAATCATACACGTCTATCCAGAACCATGTTACCAGAATCCTCGTCACACCAGTAAGTATGGCTGCGATAATCCATAGAGTCCACAACTAATTTACATACCTCTAGAATCATGGTATTTAAAATTTTTGCATTGTCGCTAGCTTGGCTACGAAAACTTTAAATTCCTACACCCGAGAAATACATCCAAAATCAGACTCTATCTCATCGCCCAACCAGCTGATATGGCTGTAGAAGACTCTAGATTCCATGACTGAGGCAACCTAGCCCATAATGTTATCTTGGTAGAAAATCAAGTCAATAATGAATACCAAGAATCAATTTCAACGATGAATAAGGAAGATAGACAGATACTGTCAGAATCGAATTTCAAGATAGTTTATAATGAGATTCTCAAGGGACATCCTAGGAATCGTCTCAAGTAGTCCTAACTGTGATTGAGTACCTCTCCGTTATAGCCTATCTCTCAATCCTATCGCAGGCTCGCAGTAGTACAACTAAGTCGCCATACTACCGCGATATCGTACTAATGCGACTCTCGACCTGCATGGGCCACCACTAAAAACGTGTCACGACCCGCATCCTGTGTAGGGGCACGAGAAGTGGGTACGTCCAGCCTACGCCACAGTGTCGACGGTAGAACGCTGTCCTAGGTTACTATCTAATCAACAACTCACGCAATTATATAATGTACTTGTCAAATCTCAACTCCGAACGGAGGACAAGTATAGATATAATGAAATCTCAATCACAGTCTAAGCACGATAAGATAACTCAGAAGTTTATAACTAAACACTAAACAACAACATTTATAAACTACAAAATAATAATATCTCAAACAAACTCAAAAACAAACTCGTATCTCAAGTTATTACAATTCAAGTTCTAAAATATGAAAACTAAACCAAGTCTACTAGCTAGCTCCCGATCACTCCTGAGTGTCGGGGCCATAGGTAGCTAAGCCATCTCCTGCTCCAAGGCAAGTGGGGCAAATGTCCTCAGGGCAAGCATCTATAATATTTTTAACAGGTCCAGTCAGGACAGGAACGAGTACAATTCATCTAGAAAACCCAAGTAAATGACAGAGAACTATAAAGCAGTTATAGACAGTTTTATTGATGAACATGGTAGTTTATACTCATGTGATGGTATAGAGAACAGTTAAGATACAAGGAAAGTAAGATAACCAAAACAAGAGAAGAATCATGGCAATGAAGACTGTAAATAGAAACTAGCTGAACTAGAGTAACATAATATAAGTCCAGACAGTAAATATAAACAAGTAAAAAACCCAAGTAAGTCCAGACAACATTGTTTCACTTAACAAAAATGCCAGAAAAATTGGCTTTTGAAAATAAAACGAGAAAAAGTACAAGAAGTACAAATTTGATTCTGAGAAAGTATTGCTATGGAAGTCTGATCTGTAAATGATCACTTTGTTCCTTGGACCATAAGATGATGATGAAGATCGCTGCTTGAAGTTGAACAATTGGAAGAACTAAGTCACCAGAAAGGTATCGACGCACTTGGGCACTGATGGCGAGGCCGAATGCTTTGCTTCACTCTGTTCTGAAAGAAAGGTTAAAGTAGAATACTCTGGAGAATCAAAATCTCTGAGTTCTAGTCTCTCTGTTCTCTCCTCTTCTGTCTCTCTCTCCCGTTATGTGAGAAAAATAAGTCTATTTATAGACTTGGGCTCTTATGCGTAAAAACTCAGCAAAAGTTTCGTCTTTACGCTAACAACTGCCACCCACGACCAAAGTCATCCTCTGCATACATTGACACATGTCCCATCATTTTAGTAAGAATAGGATGTACGTACACACGTTCTTCGAGATGTGTGGCATGAAAGCCATGTAGGCAAACCACGTTCCAAACTGGTAAGATGAATAGGGCGTAAAAACATCCCCAATGTACGCTGAGCGTAAAGCAGTAGACTAGGCATAAAATAGCCCTGACATAGACTTCCCGCGTAAAGTGGTTGTTAAATAATCTTGAGCGTAAAAGTAGCTCAAATAGACTTTACGCTCACGTCAACTTTGAGTGTAAAAACTCATATAGTCTCCATGCGTAAAAGAAGTCACACTATGAGCGTAAAGTAGCTCAGTCCACATACTAAACGACAACATTGGTCTCTGTATAAAACAAATCCCTTCGAATTCTGTGATATATGTCATCATTAATATCTTCATGTCAGAGTTTGCATTAAATGCAAGACTTGACAGCTTTGTCCAGCGTAAAAGTAGTTAGCCTGTCTTGGGCGTAAAACCATTGGCATAGACCCAAGCGTAAAGAGATTAGCCTCTCCTTGGCGTAAAAATAGATCATTATGAGTGGAATGATCCATCTCCTTGACTCATTAAATGAAGCACTTTTTACGCTCCTACAAGACCCCCTTCAAAGTTTTCAAATATCTCCAAAATTTGAAACACTTTGAACAGAAGCGTAAAAGTTGAGATTTGACCAGTCAGCGTAAAAGTCAGGATACGCAACAGTCATCTGCGTAAAAGTAGGGATATCCAACAGTCGGCGTAAAATCTGGAATTTGAACCGATTTGAAACTTCCCTATAAATAGGGTTTTTCGGGGAGAGAGAGAACTTTACTTTGTTTCTTTGCCCTCATAATCCCAATCCTTCTCGAGCTCTCTTCTTCCTCTTGCATTCCATTCGATGGCTCCTAAGAAGTCCGCCGCCGGCAGCAGCAAAGGCAAGAAGCCCGCCGCCGATTCTTCTTCGATTGACCGTGCACAAACCCTTATCCGGTCATCAGCCGCATCTCATCAAAGTCATCCCGCCGTGGCTCCTCCAATGAGGGGTAAAGCACTCCTCTATGGCCGTAGAACCTCATCGGAGAAGAAAGAAGACCAAAGACTTTTTTGTTTCACGCCCACATTGTACGTGTTAGCATAAAAACTGAGATAATCAAAATATGCCCACGTTATACATGTCAGCGTAGGATTAAACAAAATACGCCCACGTTTATACGTGTCAGCGTAAAATATGCTCACAAATGTGCCAGCGTAAAATACTGAAATACGCCCACATCTAATGTGTCAGCGTAAAACCGAAATACACCCACAAATGTGCCAGCATAAATCTCCCAAATGAAAAAGACTTTGAGTAAAAACAAAAAGACTTCACATTTAGGAAACTTTTTTCTTTTATTTTTTCCAGACCAATTTATCTGCATCAAATTAGATTTTCACTAACTTGATTTCTTTTCTTTTTGCAGTGGACTTGCAAATTCACCCTCTCGCAGAAGTCTTTGGCTAATCGGTCGGCATGTTGGGTTCAAATTATCTGGAGAATCTATCTCACGTAGCATTTCCTCAATCAAACCCTGACTACCCTATAGAAAGGGCACAATTGATAGCAGCTCAAGGGGATAGGATGTTGCTATCCATGATCGATGGAGAATTATTGACTTCATTAGCAGGACAACAATTTGCAAAACTAGCCTTCTTGTTTGGGGATGCAATTGACTGTTAGTCCCAGACACATCCCAAGAAGGAGTCTTGGATATTCAAATTTGGGGATAGAGCCATGTATCTTCCGGATATGGACAGAGATTATCCTTTGTCAGCATTTGTCCATGCTACCCATCCTCGACAAATGCTGTAGAATTTGACTCCCAGCAATCATGAAAGACCGGGTAGAATTGTTTTCAAGAGGAAGCATGCCAATGATATGGGATATTTTGCTAGTGTTCCCAATGGCGGTGTTACTTCTATTTTTGGCCTAATGCCAGGATCTAATCCTAGTGAAGATTCGGGTTTAATACAACCAGTACAAACCCAGATGTTCGTAAATAAATTTATGAGGGATGCTGTATTATATCCCCAAACAAACCCCAGACTGCCAGGATGGTTGACTCCATTCAACCAGAACTGGATCCAGATAAGTCTTTGGATGATGAAGAACTTCGAAGCAAAGCTGAAAGACATTAGCTTGTATGAAGCGGTAGCTTCCACCAGTCAGGGTATTCCTCCGAACGGAAACTTGTTTCTGGCCTTGATGGAGATATACAAAAGTTCAACTGGGACTTTTGCCACTCCAAAAGGCGAAATGGGCCTTGTTCTTCATGAGATGCAGTTTATCTCGAAATTGCCAATGGGGGACGCCCCATATGAAGAATACGTTCCCTCCAACAGGGAACTTGCTGAAATTCAAGAAGCTAACCCTCAATTGATTGAGGTATACGAGGAATTGATGTGTCACTATATAATTTGTACTACAATGCATGAAAGTACATCTCATTTGGCGTACATCAACAAGTGGGTGGACGACTTATCTCTTCTTCCATAAGGATAAGATATCCATGGAAGACAAAGAAAGGTTTCAAGAAAACAAAGCTCCGGTAATCAACATAGATTCGACAATCCCCTCTAATAAAATTCGGGATATGATGATTACCTACAAATTCCCGAATAAATATCTGTCTACAAAGACTGGAAAATTCCCTGCCAGAACTGAAGCTTTGAGCTTCCTTAGATACGGTAGTCAAAAAATCTCCAGGAGAGCTTTACTGGCAGGCTTTCTTTTTTTATGGCTGAGAAGATGGGTTGTGCCGGATATTGGTACTGTTGACAGAATCCACCGTAGCGTACTATGGCCAGCAGTACGTTTGGTTTTTAAAGTCAGGATTAACCTGCTATCGGCTATGGTGTGCCGAGTGAATGCAGGTTTGAGGACTTTCGGTGAGGAGATAATCAACAATGCTCCTCATCGAAACATTTTCCCCAGGGTAGAAATGCCTTATACTTATCTGATGGGCTGGTTGTTGCACCACAACTGCAGTCTGTTGCCACCGGGCCCGGAAGATAATGAGGAGGTCTTCCTCCAAAAATTTAGCAAGGCTACATGGACTACTACGACTGTGGCGGATACCCGGGCAGTTCTGAACTACTCTTATGGTTGGAACTTCTTCTGTACTCGGCCGCAAGTTCCAGCAGATTGCTTCGGCGTTCAGTTTAAAGATGACGTTGACGGAAGAGTTGTATTGCCACCATCAGTCTTTAGACGGCTTCAGTGCATCAGACCCTCTCATCTGATGTACAGAAATGAAGATAATTGTGCATTTAAACTATATCTACCCAGTAGGTTCGCTCGCCAATTTGGATATGACCAACTTCATGTTGGTAACCCTTCTACTAGTTTCCGTCACTATGGGAAACTACTCGACGGTGCTAGGGGTTGGAGATATTTCGGTGCTGCTCGGACTGGTGCTAAATTTAGAATCTCAACCGCCACCAGTACTACAGAGCTACATATATTTCATACGTATGCTCACTTTTATGCTTCAATTCGTTCTTTCACCCACGGCTATAATATGAAAGGTAGTCTGAGGTGGCCTAAAGAAGGAAATATTGAGGAGCCGGTCAGAGTACCAGCAGACATTCCTGACGATACTGGCATTCCGGATCCCTTTCTGGAGGTTATCCCTACAGGAGTTGGGGAACCAGCTGCAGAACCTATCGTCATTGGCAAAGGCCGAAAAAGAAAACAAAGTGCAGTCGTCACATCTCCAGTGAAAACTTCGGAAAAGAAAAAGAAGTCTACCACTAAAGGGCCTTCCAAACCAAGAGCTCTCACTCCAAAAGATGACACCTTGGTTGAAGAGAATCGTTTTATCGGTTCTTCTTCAGCCCATCTAGGAGAAGGATCTTCAGCCCCTCCACCAGTAGTTGGATCAGAAGCTATAACACTTTTGTCTCCCGGACGCCTTAGCACCTCGCTTCATTTATCATTGCCAACCAAGGCACAAGTTACGGGAGATGCTACAACTGTATCCACTGCTGATCAAGACCGTATTCCATCGGACGAGCCGGCTCTTGACTTCAAAGATGATGACTGGGATGGTGATTATGATTCATATCTTGAAAAAAAATGCACATATTCCAAGTATTATAAAAAACCTATACGGAATTATATATCATGATTTTGTATATTAACTTATTTTGTTTATTTTGTAGATATTATCATTGCACCAAAGCCTGTGGCTCCTCCTCCTCAAGAAGAAGACATCTATGAAGAAAATGAGGAATCTGAGGAGGAAACTACTTCTTCAGAAGACAAAGATGCCGAAGAGGAGGGAGTGCAAAAATCTGATATGGAGCCTCAAGAAGAATGTCCTCCACCATTTAAGGCACAACTAGCACAATCTAAAATGCCTTCTCCTGCTGAGGACCAGCACCAAGAAGAGACTATAGCAGACCTTACTGTAGGTGATGATGGAGTTGAACCACCAACCAAAATCGGGGAAGTTATAATAACATCGTCTACTGTTGCTACTGATCCAGTATCAGTTTCTGATAAGCCAATGCCAGAACCTGAATCAGCTCCCGCAATTGTCACCACATCCACCAATATTATCGCCGCCAGAATACCAGAAACGGCTGGAGTAACTAATATTGAAGACATTGCTCCTGAAGCTTTTGGGAACCAATTGGTTATGACAGCAGTGACAACAACGGCTCTATCTTAGCCTGTTATTACACCAATGGTATCTGTAGATGTTGGAGATACAGTCCCTGAAGCTTCTAAGGATCAATTAGCTATGACATTAGTAACAGTAACGACTTCATCTCATTCTGCTGTTGCACCATCAACATCTGCTCCCAGTCTCCAAAGAAGAGATCTATTAGATATTGCTGCCACACCAAGCTCCAGCATAGAAATGAATCTGCTAGTCGAGATTCATACTGACACCTTTTATAGAACTCTGGCAACCCTGATAAAAATGGTCTTGAATAAGGGCCTCAGTTATGAGACTTTGAAGGCAGCAATGGCTTTGACCATCAAGAACGTTGCTATGTTCAACGATGCTGAGAGAGCTGCAACATTGGAGAAAATTATGGAGGACCTTGAACAGCCGATCAGAGAATATCTCAAGCTATCAAGTGAGACTATTGAAAGTCTCATCCAGGAGGAATATGATGCCTTGACAGCTGATTATCTTGCTCGGAAGACCACATATAATGAATCTCTCCATAAACATAGTCTGAAGGTAGCCAAAGAGAAGGCCTTTTTGGCTGGAATAAAGCCCGCACTTCATGGTCACAGAATATCTTATGATGCACTGAATATAGATATTCAGAATAAAAATGATGAAATCTGCGAAGTCGAGGCTGAGTTAGCTCGCTTGAAGGCTGAAAGGGAAAAGATGATTGATGCTCGAAATCTGCATCTCACCCAGAGCTCAATTTTAGAAGAACAAGCCTTTGGGGCTGAATCAACCATCAGAACCCTTGATGAAGCCAAGGATAATCTGATAATCACCTTTGCTGGACTTTCTTGTATTTGCACTCCTGAAGCTCGACGTGCTGAGGCTACTAAGAAAGTTATGAGTTCTCGTGGCAAGCGGCTAGAAGAACTACAAAAGTTACTTCAAGATGTTTCTGCTCCACCTTAAAAGAGCTGCTTGTCATCTTTTGTCTTATCCATTTTGTAATGTTTCTATAAGAAAGGAATGAAATATATATTTTGTGATCCTATCGTTCATTTGGAATTTAAACAATAGGTGTGAGATAGAAAATACTTATCAGAGGTTATATAAACATGACAAGCCTTCTAAACTCAATATATTATATCTATCCAGAGGTACTATGGACATGATAGATAATGAAATCTTGTTTTGTGTGAGATAGAAAATACTTATCAGAGGTTATATGAACATGACAAGTTTTCTAAACTCAAAACATTATATCTATCCAGAGGTAATATGGACATGATAGATAATAAAATCTTGTTTTCTGTTTTAGAGTATAATACTATCAGAGGTAATATGAACATGACAGTATGTAAGAACTTAAAGAAAAGTAGATTAATATCTATGCAGAGGTCAAATGGACATGATAGATAAGAAAAGTAATTAGATTTAACATTTATCCAGAGGTCTTGAGAACATGATAAATAATAAATTCAACTTTATATACCAACTGGTAAGATAGGAGATCAAAATTCCTCTCCAAAGAGACAAATAATCAGCTTAACCAAACTTTGGTAGCTGGGGATTAAGAAGACAGATGTCATTGAAGATATATGAAAGAAAATGAATGAACCAACATGGCTCAAGGGTTATTCTCAAATGGCTCGGATTCATCATCAGTTTGAACCATATTGACTGAGAATATTTGCTCATATTCGTCATATGAGGAACGAGACATATCGGATTCCATGAACTAAATTTCCTCCGAATCTGCTGATTGTGAAGAGTTAGAGGAGAATTCCTCTTGTATATCGTCATTAAACATGTGGGACGGATCATATCCCAACCCATGACGAGTCTTCTGGTAAAATGGATCACCACATAATGGTAATCGTCTACCCTTGCCTTGATTGAGACCTTGCATAGTCTTCAAATCATACCCCATATTCTGGATAATCTTGATAGATTGTTGACTATATTTGTCAATTCGGATTTTTCCTTTATCTTTATCTTTCAGATCATCCGTCTGAACAACAGGGATATTTCTAGCCAGGCCAAACACAATTTGGCACTTGTTTTTCTTATTAGACGGAACCATGAAATAAGATTCTTCGTGACGTCTAAAAGTTACGCAAGCTTGTGATGAAGCGGCCACAGGTAGAAGATAGGGGGAAGATTTTAGGAACCTTTGAGCATAAGGACTGACATCCACCTGAAGAGGAAAATAATTTTCCTTATGGTCGATGTATAAAGTTTCTTCTGGTTCTATGTCGCCTTTATATTGATGACTTTGATTATCAGAAGATAAAATCATCCATTCAATAAACTTGACAGCCATATACTCGAAAAGGAAATCTTCATTGATATCAAAAAGTACAGAATGATCAATATTTACATCATTTACAATTTGACTGCTACGCTTCGGATTAATCATCAGTGGACCATTATCCGTCTTCTGCGTAGTTTTGCCAAGATTGACAATCAATGGTGGTTCTGGATCATTCGTACAAGAAGTACGCCCTTTGACTTTGATCATAAAAGGTTGAACTTGGCTTTTAGAAGGAATATTTATTAATTCCTCAGATGAAGCTTGAGTTCTTCCTTTAACCTTTATTATCAAAGGTTGATCATTGACAGGTTGGGATTGGATTCGTCCCTTGACTATGATCTTTAAAGGTTGTTCTTCTGGCGGATCTTCATTAACAGACTGATCCTCAGTAGATGATTGATCTTCAGCTATGTCTGATATCTCTCTCACATGCTCTTGTTTATAAAGCCTTGAATCAGAGAAATAAGCTTCGACACCCTTAAAAGGATTGATATCAGCAAACTCAGTCTTCACAACTCCTTGGGAATCCACATACTTGAAGCATTAGTGGAGAGTTGAAGGCATGATATTATGTTCGTGAATCCATGGTCTCCCCAGAAGGATATTATAGGAGACGTCTGAATTGATAACATAGAAAGTTACCATAGTTCGAAGATCACCAATCTGAATCTGCAGACGAATCTTTCCCGGTGGTTTGCTCTTGCCAGAGTTAAAACCAACTATCATAGTACTAGTGTAAGTCAGATCACTAGTAGAAATCCTCAGGGGTCTTAGCATACTCTGAAGAATTATGCTAATTGAGGACCCAGGATCAATGTAAATCCTGTCAATTTCAGTGGATCCAATATACCCAGTGTAGCACAGAGGCCTGTCATGTTTGTTATGCTTCAACAGCATATCTTCTTGTGTAAAGGTGATATTGGGAATTGCTTCCATCACACTATAATATTGCGGACATGACACTGGTATATTATCAGAACTCTTGAGTTGAGCCAAACATGAATCTGCTTGAAGTAAAGCTTCACTCAAAGTCTCTCTGCTTTCTCTAGAAAGACGAAGCAGCTCAAATATAGATAGTCTAGCCGGAGTATTGGCCAACTGAGCTAGAATATCAAATTTGTAAGGTTTCATCACCACCCCCTGACTGAAAGCTGACTTCAATGGGATGTCAAAGCGTACTGCTTTCTGTTTTCCCTTTTCAACCACAGAAGGTTTAGCAGAAACATGAGAAGGTTGAGCTGGTAGTGTTTCCACTACATCCTCTGCTTCTTTGGAGGATCCCTCATAATCTCTGTGGTACTCTTTCCCAGATCTTGTATCAGTGAAAGTTTTTTCTTCGGACTCAGGAGAAGGAAGTACCATATTACAGGATTTAGTCTTCCTTTCCTTAGCCTTCTTCTTGTAAAGATTGTTATGAAGAACTTCAGAACCCAATCCAACAGTAGAGTTTTGATTTTGAATTTGTAAAGGAAGTCGTATTCCTTTATCATAATTCAAATCTTCTTCCTTTTGAAAGTCATAACCCATCTTCTTCATGAGAAGGACAGATTGCTGACTGTACAAATGAGTAGGCAGCGGACTTTTGACAGGTGTTTCAACAGAAGAGGAAGAAGAAGGACCTTCTGTAACTACAGGAGAATGAAGCATAGATGTCTCTGTAGCTACGGGAAAAGAAGGATTCGGATACGAGAAAAAATCCCTGTAGGAGCTTTTTCATAAGCAGCGAAGACTTGCTGTGCCCGGTATAAGGGAACACTATTCATGGCTAGCCACTGCTGATGAGTAAGCTTGAGCTTGGTAGGAGGAGCTAGACTTGGAGGACAGATGTTCAGTCGTCTCAATCTATCTTCTAAAGGATGTTCAAGTCATCAGGCTCTGGAATAACATGAGAAATCATGTTGCAGGTTTTGACTTTCTTACCTTTCTTGGATTTTGAAGATTTACCTTCATTTTCTAACTCAGGTACCAAGTCGGGATGTACCCACATGATTTCACCACTCTTTAATATGAGCGGCAGCAATCCTGCATTTTTTTCTCTGGCAGGCGGGATATTCACGATCTTCATTGTCGCCTTTGGGATTGAGATAATTCCATCTGGGACTTACTGTGGAGGAAAATCTCCGAACTGAAGAGAAACCATATTGGTTGTAACCGTATGGTGATCATTAGTTAAAGCGATAGCACCACCATTTATCAGCTCTTGGATCTTCTTTTTCAAGACATAGCAAGCACTGGTAGGATAATTAATGTATCTATGATAGATACAATATTTAGAATTGTCAGTCAGATTTACCTTATTAGGCCTCTTTGGCTCCAGAATCTGAAGTTTGCCACTCTTCACCAGACATTAGAATATCCCTGGGATATCACTTTCGTCAAAAGAGTATTCTTCTTTTGGCCTGGAAGATTCCTGATTATTCGGCATCGTTTTGTTCTTGGAAAGATTGACCATAAGAGTATCTTTTCCTTTCACATTACGATTGTCAGAATTATTACCAGGATTACTTTTCTTCCCTTTATCTTCTGAAGCGAAAATCATCCCATGCTCATGAGCCAACCTACCATTGGTTTCGACAGAAACTGCTGCTATGATAAACGAAGCCCAATCTGTGAATTGGGAACCCGTAAAGACAGCAATGGATGGTTGCAGATTCATCTTGCATGTATCAATCAACGCTGAATCTGGCATACCAGGAGGCATCTTTAGAGTAGCCTGTCGGAAACGTTCGATGAATGTCCGAGTATCTTCTTTTTCCTTTTGTTTGATTTCTATCAAGGAGGACATGTTCATGTCCATACCTCCTTCATAGAAGCGGAAGAGAAACATTGTCTTGAATTCGTCAAAAGACGAAATAGAATTATCGGGTAAACTACGATACCAGTCGTAAGCTGAACCCGTCAGACACCCGATGAACACTCGCGTGAGAAGAGCATCATTTTTCTGCAAATGTATAGTCATAATATCAAAGTAATTGATATACTGACTGGGAGATGCTTTTCCATCGAACAAAACCATAGATTGTGGCTTAAATTTCGGTAGAAAGGGTACATCATTCCAATGAGGAGGATAGGGTTGCTTATTCCCTAACCTTTGGAGCTGATCCTTGTGCTTCAAAACTTCAAACTGTGCTTTGAGCTTACACGCTGCTTGAATGGCTTCACTGGTTTGAGGAAGCACATTTGACTGAATAGTTGTTGGATGTACCGTAACCCCCACTGGAGGTGGTACATCTTCAGGAATGATGGAATCTGGAGATGCAAAATTTTGGTTAACAGCAGGTTCTTGAATATTCAAAGGTCTTTCAGCCCCTTGACTATCTTGAGTTTGTGCTGCTACTGGTACCGGTGTTACTACTGCCGGCTGTGCAGTTTGCTGAGTCAATATTATCTGATGCATGCTTTGTACCATATTAAGCATGTCTTTCAGTGATTGCTCGACGGCAGTGAGACGTTATTCCGTATTAGCAGATGACGTCTCTGGTTCATCTCCAATAGCATAAGATTCAACTTCTCTTGAAGATATAGTGGGATTAGTATAGAAGTATGAATCCACACTATCAGTTTCAGACTCAAAAGATTGAGTACCCCCAGCTTCTGAATCAGAAGTCTGCAATTGTCTTTGTCTTCTTGATCGAGTATTCTGATATACTCTTTCAAAGGAATCAAGAAGTCTGTTGAACTGTTGTTGACCTGGAGTTTGGGACATATTCCGTCTCGGACGTCGTCCTCTATTAGTATGAGATGCCATATTGACTGATACATATGACAGCTCATGTTCTTGGTCTTCAGCTTGATGTTGAGGCGAATTAAAACTTAATCGATCAAAAACTGACCGTTTTGAAGCCGAACAACAACAGTTGATCACAACCTGGTGATATTCACAATGATATTTTTCTTGGGAGAATGTCATCGGAGATTGTCTGTTCTTACGCTTTTGCATTAGCAACTCACGTAAATTAGAAGGGGTAGAGAGAGTATTCTTCTTTATTACATTTGGGGTAGAGAAACGTTTAGTCCCTTGTGTATAAAGAAAATTGCTGGCTACATTTGCAGAACCAATCTGTACATTTTTACGCGTTTGGAGTTGTGTGCGTAAATCTTGAAATTTTTGAGCATAAAGGACTCCATTTTTATTGCGTGTAATTTGTAGGTTTGGTACTTTGCGTAAAGCAGTATAAGAAGGTTGTTGATGTAGGACTAAAGCTTTACCAACAATATTTTTATGCTGTATGCGTTTAGGTACATTCACATTAGATGTGCAAACATCGTTGCGAATGTTATCTACACTGTCACAGACAGGAGACATACCTTTACGCGTAGAGCATAAAAATTGATTATCTACCTCGTCACAGACGAATAATTTTCCTTTACGCGAAGAGCGTAATTTGCGTGTGTCTACCACGTCACAGACGGAAGACTTATTCTTACACTCAGAAGCATTAGAGTCTGCCACATTACAAATGGGAGACTTATGCTTATGCATTGAGCGTAAAACTTGGTTTTTACCCTCTGGGCGTAAAACCTGATTATCTTTACCGTGACAGACGGGAGATAAATTGCCACACTTAGAGTGCGACGCTGAAGTAAGGACTGCCTTGTTACAAACGGGAGCCCCTACGACAGGAGTGGAAAGAATTCCCTTGCTATCAGAAGCAAGAGAGAGATCGGAAGCTACTTTGGATTTAGGAATCCAAACTTTTCGTGCTTTGCGAGACTTTTGAACATTGGAGCAGCGAGAACCACCCCCAGTTCGGAGTATTTCTTCGTAGGCAATCTGGTCGAAGTGTACAACCAGAGTCTTCTTGGTCGAACCGATCGAAACATCATCATATTGAGAAATTGCCTCCTCGTCAGAGGAGAAGGTCCTCCCCAGCAGAGTCGCCATTTTGTTTCACTTAACAAAAATGCCAGGAAAATTGGCTTTTGAAAATAAAACGAGAAAAAGTACAAGAAGTACAAATTTGATTCTGGGAAAGTATTGCTATGGAAGTCTGATCTGTAAATGATCACTTTGTTCCTTGGACCATACGATGATAATGAAGATCGCTGCTTGAAGTTGAACAATTGGAAGAACTAAGTCACCAGAAAGGTATCGACGCACTTGGGCACTGATGGCGAGGCCGAATGCTTTCCTGCTTTGCTTTACTCTGTTCTAAAAGAAAGGTTGAAGTAGAATGCTCTGGAGAATCAAAATCTCTGAGTTCTAGTCTCTCTGTTCTCTCCTCTTCTGTCTCTCTCTCTTCCGTTATGTGAGAAAAATAAGTCTATTTATAGACTTGGGCTCTTGTGCGTAAAAACTCAGCAAAAGTTCCGTCTTTACGCTAACAACTGCCACCCACGACCAAAGTCATCCTCTGCATACGTTGACACGTGTCCTATCATTTCAGTAAGAATAGGATGCACGTACACACGTTCTTCGAGATGTGTGGCATGAAAGCCATGTAGGCAAACCACATTCCAAACCGGTCAGATGAATAGGGCGTAAAAACATCCCCAATGTATTCTGAGCGTAAATCAGTAGACTAGGCGTAAAATAGCCCTGACATAGACTTCCCACGTAAAGTGGTTGTTAAATAACCTTGAGCGTAAAAGTAGCTCAAATAGACTTTACGCTCACGTCAACTTTGAGTGTAAAAACTCATATAGTCTCCATGCGTAAAAGAAGTCACACTATGAGCGTAAAGTAGCTCAGTCCACATACTAAACGACAACATTGGTCTCTGTATAAAACAAATTCCTTCAAATTCTGTGATACATGTCATCATTAATATCTTCATGTCAGAGTTTGCATTAAATGCAAGACTTGACAGCTTTGTCCAGCATAAAAGTAGTTAGCCTGTCTTGGGCGTAAAACCATTGGCATAGACCCAAGCGTAAAGAGATTAGCCTCTCCTTGGCGTAAAAATAGATCATTATGAGTGGAATGATCCATCTCCTTGACTCATTAAATGAAGCACTTTTTACGCTCCTACAAACATGAATCTGATACCAGGTGATTCCAGTACAAGATGAGTCCAGTATAAGATGATTCTAGTCAGTGATCAAGAATCCAGGTGAGACCAGCTATAATCTAATAGTGTTTTTTAAAATATTGAGATCGACATGTAAACGGCTGTAGGTATCAGGCACATCTCTCAATGATCAGGCGAGAGACGGCTATGCTTCCAGTAGATTCCAGTAGGTAGATTCCAGATTTGGGGTATGTCTACATGTCTTACTCAATATTTCCCCGCCCCGTAATACAAATGAATCCAGTACAAGACACGAGAATCGAGAAGAGTCCAGCCAAATGTGATGATACCAGTAATGATTCCAGAATAATTCCAGTAATGATTCCAGATGGTGATGCCAGTAGTAATTCCAGAAATAGAGGCCAGACAAGATGGTATGTGTGTCGTATACATGAATCTAGAAATATCCATACGTGTTTTAAGAATCACATAAAACTAACTAGAACTGAAGTACAGTAATTGACAAGTAAATGAGAGAACTATCAGAGAATGTACTCGCCTGATACTCTGAAAAGAGTAGTATAATATCAGAGGTCTGAACCGGAGTCACAATGTCCTAAATAAAGCAATATGGGTTATAATGTGTTTAAAATAAGATAGATGAAGTTTACGATACAATCTACATGATTTCTAGGCCAATCTAGGTCAAAGTCAAACTTGGTCAACTCTAGGTCAAACCAAGTCAAACTAAGTCAACTCTCTAGGGTATTGGTCAACAATGGTCTACAATGGTCAATACTAGCCTATTGGTCAAAATTTAGGACAAAGTACAAGTGTACCTTAACTATACTAGGTTACTAAGGTATAGCCTGACTAATCTTAGCCTATAGGCAATCTACCAACAACACATCATGCCTCAACCAATATACTCAAAACCTAATATCACATATATGTATATACTCATATATATACATTCATACATATATATAAACTCATATATATATGGCATACATACATTACATAGATGCATACATTCATTCATTATCTTACATTACCACATACATCACATATATCCTTATGCCTAAGCCCCTTAGCTAGGCCAATGTTGCATATAGCATATGTCCACTAGACCTTGACATCACAATCCTAGGTGTAACCCTCTACTCTATGTATCTGTGCCTACATACATATTTAGGATACATACATGCATATACATTCATCTTATATAGGCAATATACATTTACATATATACATATATATCATACTTATATACATTGATCAGGAGATGATAGGGGCTAAGGAGTTAACTATATGCTTGAAAATATATGAGTGTGTGGGGGTTTTCTGTATTAAAACTCAGGAAACAGGAAGTAGTGTGCAGGGGGTTGTATAGGCATGTGTGTGTTGTGTAGCTGTGTCCAATAGGTAAACAAGTGCTCAGCAAGGTAAGGGGCTGTGTGTGGGTGTACGAAGCAAGGTAAAGGGGTTAGTTTTGCAGTAATGTACAGCCATGTAACATAGTGTTCAGGAATGCAAACATTAGGTAATGGTTATGAATGCTCAGCTTCAATCATGCATACAATGTCCAGGTTTCATTTAGCAGGTAACACAGGTTTACAAGGAATGCAAGCGGTGAACATTCAAATCTATGAATGAACCTAGGATGTAGGGGTTCCAGTTGAACAGAGTAATAGCTCCATAAATGTCATGTTCAGAAATGAACAATGACAGTACAGTATAATATATATGGGTCGAGGCACTTATAGACTGAACCTAATTGGTCACCAGGGGCTTAATCAATCTACCTATACATATATACTACCTTAATTCCCAAACCAATTAACATTCAAGCTCAGGTTATATTCAGTTTCATCACAGGTCTGGGAATCAAAGTTATGTTGCTTGGCCACATCAAGTCAACACGGCACAGTTCAGTTTACAATCCAGGATTTAGGGATTTAGTGTTTAAACTAAAAAAATATGAGAACCTATGACAGTTATGAACTTAACCAACCCAATTCGAAATCCCCTTTGCTAACAGTTGAACCCAAATGTCCCCAACACCAATACAACTAGTCATTCAACAGAACTAAACATGGGTGGTGAATTAACATGGCAAATATAATCTTTGAAAATCAGTTTTAAACTGGAATTAAAATTAGGATTTCAATTTCAGGAGAAAACTATGTATCAGTCATCATTAGCAGTCCAACCCATACCAAACCAAAATCTATTCATCAAATTCGAAACCCTATAAGCCTAATACCAGACAATAAACAACATGTAGTGATCTAATACACATGTGTAGATGATTTAATCGTGAAAATTAAACACTAAAAATAGCTAAAACTGGGAATCAGTTTCAGGATTTTATGAAACTGAACATGTATCAGTCATTTGGGAAAACCGAATTTCGAGCATTAAAAACTCATTAATACACAATTTTAAAGGTTGGTAAATAGTCATGCACATCCATACGTGTCCTACAAGTGGTTTTGTGTCCACACAATCAGACACGAAGTGTCCAGACACCTCGAGCACACACAGACACACACGAGCACACCAAGTGTCGTGCAAGCATGTCACGGAGTCGTGTGCATGACACACGACACGTGACACGTCATGCTCGTGTCTAGACACTCTCCAGGGATAGGGGTACGTGTCAAATAGCCTGCACTGTGTCCACGTGACTCGTGTTGCGTGCACGAGACGCGTATCGGGGCGTGTCTGTGCGCGCGCGTGTGAGTGTGCAAATCCAGTGCGGGTGGGATTTCTCCCAATCCGCTCAATGAAATCATCTCAAATTTTGTATGCAGTGTGTCAGTGATTGCACGCACGTGTCCACCAAAAATTACGACTTAAGTCGCCGTGTCGTGTCCTGTGTCGACCCCGAGCAGCAGGGCAGTGCACGGTATCCTCGTGCGTGCGTGTGTGTCCAATTTTGGACACGAGGGTGCACAGAATCGTGCTCAGTCCTCAAAATAATTAATCTACTCATCAAGAGCTTCGAGAACATATAATTAGTTTTAGAAAATACGAAAATTCAGTTCATTGCGATATTTCGTCGAACACGTAAGCATACACATAGACACGTGTCCGACACGGACACCAAACGGACACAAAATCCTACCAAACTTGAGGGACAGCTAGGGGACACCTAAACCTAGCCTAGTATACAAAGAAATCAGAATTTTAGATCAATTTGTGGAGTTTTACCTATAGGTGCAAATAGCATGATAAAGCTCCAAATGGGGGATTCCTCCTTGATAGCCAATGCTCCCAAATTGTCCCAAGGCTGGGATTACTCTCCATACACAGGAAATAAAAGGGAATTAGGCTCTAATGCAAGAAACTAGAATGGAAAAGGATTTAAAATGGAGAATCTATGGAATGGGAAAGAATAGACAAACCTTTCTTTTTCCTATGTGCTCTTTTAATACAAAAGAGGCAAGAACTAATTAGGAGATTATTTATAGGAAAGAGAATGACCTAATGGCTGGTCATAAAGGAAAGAATTAGGGTTAGCGTTTCACTAATGGGCTATGGGCCAAGTTGTACTAGCTAACTAGCTCAAGTCCTTAGCCTTTGGTCCAATGCAAAAATCCTCCTATTCTCTTCATGAAACTTAGCCAACTTAAGTCAACCAAGACCAACTTGAGTTAGATTAGGGTCCATACCATGTTAACTAAGTCATTAAAGTCAAGGTCAAAATCTAGGACAGTCTCTTAAGTCACAGCTAGTCAAAAGTCAAATTAACAATCACCAAGGTAATAATTCATAAAATAATTCAAGGAGGCCAAATGACCAAAATACTCTCATGCTCAAAAGTAGAAATAAATTATCCTAATGACATGGTCAGGCTCTAGGTCAGACAGTCTCTCAGGTTACACTAGCAAGGCATCGAAATCACAAGCCATGACTTAAAACAGTTTTAAATTGATTAAAAATTACCAAAATCATAATGTGAGTTAAATACAAATAAATAATAATTATAAATACAAAATTTCAAAAATACCCTCATTCCAGAAACTGGGTGTTATAGCTTCTTTTGCTTAGAAAAGGAAGGCATTTCAAAATCTGCCACCAGATCTGGATGAATCCACATAATCTCTCCTCTATCAGTCGATAGTGGAACAAGACCTTCATTTTGGGGAGGTGGAAGATTCACGATCTCAAGAGTAGTTCTTGGAATAGGGACAACACCATCTTGTACAAGTTGTGGTGAAAAATCATCGAATTGTAGAGAAACTACATTAGCAGTCACCGTCTTCTCGTCCTGCTGAAGAGTAATTGCTCCAGAGTTGACCAACTCCAGGATTTTGCCCTTGAGCACATAACTTGCACTAGTTGGATGCCCTATAAATCTGTGATAAATAAAGTATTTAGGGTGATCGGTTTTACCCACTTCTTTTGGCCATTTTGCCTTAGGCAGTTGAAGCTTATTGCTTTTGATTAAGCAATCGAAGATGCTCAAAGTATCATCTTCATCGAAAGAATACTCTTCTTTTGGACGAGTTGTTTTCGGCGGTGGTGCTGATGGAGTGGATGCTGTCTGAGTAACATTGACAGTCAAAGACTCTTTGCCTTTGAGATTGATGGCCAGTATTTCTTTACCCTTGCGGTTATTCTGGCGATTATTACCCCCGGGTGTAGAATGTTCGTCTTGGTTAGGATGAGTCATCTGAACTCCTAACTGTTTGAACTTTTCGGCACTGACCTCTGCCGCCTTGGCATTCACAATGAAAGAAGGCCAATCCTAGAATTATGTAGATCCTGTCCACATACTGATAATAGGCAACAGGTTTGATTTGCAAGTGTCTATTGTTACAACAGATGGAGTTCCTAAAAGAATTTTGAGTGCCTCTCGGCGGAATCTTTCAATAAAACTTTCCGTGGATTCATTGTGCCTTTATTTAATCTTAATGAGGACAGACGTTGTCATGTCATTAACTCCCTCATAAAACCATTCCAAGAACATTTGCATGAAACCAGCAAAAAAAGTTATGCAGCCATCAGACAAGCTACGATACCAGCCGTATGCTACGCCGGCTAAACAACCGACGAACACTCTGGTAAGAAGAGTATCATTTTGCTGTAATTGGTCAGTCATCACTTCAAAGTGATTAATGTACTGACTTGGAGAAGTGCTGCCATCAAATAGCATAATAGTCGGAAGCTTGTATTTAGGAGGAAATGGAACCTCCTTCCACTCTGTAGGATATGGTTACTTTATGCCCAATCTTTGTAGGCCATCTTTCTGCTTGAAGGCCTTAAACTGAGTGCGTAAGAGTTTCACAGCCTCATTAGCATCCTCTGATGTTTGGGAATTGATGGGCTGGTTAGAAGTGTTAGGAGGAGGAACAGTATGGTAATTACCACCCCCAGCACCAGACTGACTGGGATCAGCTTGAATTGGCACAGAAGCAACCTGAGGAGGCGGTACCCCCAGGCTAACAGGTACAGAAGATGCTATGAGCTTAGAATTTGTAGCAGGGTTTATAATCGGTGGCACTGTATGTTGATCCACGAATATTGTATGCATACTTGCAACCATTTCTGCCATGGTCTTCAATTTTTCTTCTAGTACAATAATTTATTGCTCCTGACTGGTTGAAGTAGAGGCATCTTGATCTTCCGTAATGGTAAATGTCGTCACTTTTCTTGCTGCTATTGATGAGATAGTCTGTTCAGAACTTTCACTGTTTGCATCAAACTCCGAAAAGGAATCTTCTCCTAGATGAGCGATGGGGAGATCTTCTTGATTAAAGACACCTTGGTTCAAATTTCGATTTCTGGATCTGGTGTATTGAAAGACACCTTCACTGGATGCATGAATCCGATCCAAGTATTACTGACTGGAATTACGAAATGTATTACGTCTTGGACGTTTCCCACCCCCAGTGCCTTGAGAAGTCATGTTAATAGAAGCATTTAATAGCTCATCATCATCTTCTATTATATGTTCGGGAGTTAAAGCATAGTTCAGATGATCAAAGACAGATCGTCAAGCCGATTGGCAACAACAGTTGATGACGACTTCATGAAGGCAATGACGATTTGAAGAGTAATTTGGAGGTGAGGGAGACATCCCTGTAATCTCCCATTTTTTGTGTAAGACATTGTCGAAGATCAGTTATCACTACATGACGAGAAGAAGTCGGAGGAACATATTCCTTAATGATGTTAGAAACATGTCTCCTATTCTTCAGATGTTTAGTTCCCTGAGTGTACAAAGATGTACTCAACTCACTAGCATAGGTGGTTGGGTCCTTCTTTTCAAACTTTGGCTTTTGGTATAGATTGGCCTTTGGCATAGGGTTCTTACGTTTCACCAAAGTTGATACTGGTTGACGCCTATTGAGATAAGCGCATAAATCAGAAAATTCTGCTCCAGGTGTCTCTGTTTGTGATACCCTTAATTTTTTTGCTTAGATCTTGAAATTTGTAAGGTGGGAAGATCTTGACCAGACCCCATAGGGGTAGGCAAGATGCCTCTCTGATCAGTATTCTTTCCAATATCAGAGATCCGAAGACCTCTGTTTAAAGGAATAGAATATGATATATCTTCCTCTGAGTCATAGACCAGAAAAGCTTTAGAAAAGACCAAAGGGTGCTTTCCTTTATTTTATAGAGGGTCAGCTAAGAAGCGTTCCCCTCTGTTCTGTCGTGGGACCACTTTAGGTACAGGTTGCATCAGTTGAGGAAATGTCAAAGGACTCTTCCCTTTGTCTTGTCTAGTTTTGGCACTAGAGAATTATTTCTCCAAGTTCAGAACTAGAGAATTAGAAGAGGGAATAGTCAAAAGACTAGTTCCCTTGGGATGTGCCAGAGCAGCAGACTGTTCCTGAGTCACTGATTGCTTGGGTTGCACCATAGCACTACAGCTACTGGTTGTACCCTAGTAATATAGGCTACTGGTGGCGCCTTGGCAGCAACATGGGTAGACTGCGCCTCAGCAACGGCCTAAAGAGACTGCGCCTTGGCAGTAAAGAGAGTAGTGGACTGCACGCGGGCAACAGGAAGAGTGGATTGCACCCTGGTAATATAAGCAGGATGTGCCTAACCACTGAGGCGGATTGCGCCTTGGTTACTAAGCACTCAAGTTGCGCCTGGGCGACAGCAACTGCAGGAGACTTAGGAGTCCACACAATCTTGTTCTTGGTGATAGCCGCAGTGCGCTTGTTGCTCTTGGTGCTAATCATATCCTCGTAGGCTGTCTGGTTGACCTGAACAACCAGAGTCTTCTGCGTCTTGTCGATCGACGCAGTATCACATTGAGTTATTACCTTCTCGTCGGAGGAGAAAGTCGTCCCCAGCAGAGTCGCCATTTTGTTTGCAAAAACAAAAAGTTTATTCCAAAATTAAAAAGAATCGTACAAAGTACAATAAATTCTGGGAAAGTACAACTGTAGGAATCTGATCAGAAGATGATCACTTTATCCCTTGGACTATGTGAACTTGAAGACTAAAGCCTCTGGAGAATACAACAGCAATTTTACAAGAGTTCTTGATCTCTGTGCGTGATCCTTTAACAATGATTGGAAACTCTATTTATAGAGTTCTGGAAATAACTATTTTAGCAGTTATTCTGATGTGCCCAAGACTGAGTTACGCCATATTGGGTTGCGCCAACCTCATGTTGTGCCAACTTTCATTCAGTTATCAGTCGTATACTAACTGTATTTAGACGCGTGGCATCATGTGATTGAGATACGCGTGGTCGTGTACAGGATAGTAGACACGTCTTGAGAGATTAGTGGCATGATTAGACTACTCCTGGACATGTGGCAGCTTTTGAGAAGAAGTCATTCAGATTGTGCCTAGGCACAACTAAGAAAATTGTTTAGATTGCGCATAGGTGCAACTCATCTGTCAGTCCAACCTCCTCGAGCGGCATAATTCGAGAGATTCGAAGAGATTTCCCTCGTTCCCTGTGTTGTCAGTTGTCAGTATTGTCACGTAATGATGACCACTAAATGTCAGACGCCACGTAGACTTTGGCGCAACATAATTGGGTGCAGTCTGATATCAGGCACAACCTGATCAGTAGCGCAGCTTGATCTCTGAACTTCAAAACAGTGGCGCAGTTTGATTTTTGGGGGGCAACTTGATCACTGAGTAGTAGATACATGGTGCAACTTGATTTTTAGGTCCAACAAATTCTAGAGGGCTTACAACCTATCCACCTTAGAGAATTTTGTCCTCAAAATTTAAACATATACAATAGCAGCAAGTTAGAAATAACTGAACATAAATGCACGCATACCTAGCCCCATGAAGAGATTGGAAAAACGCTCGCGTATCGCATCCTCGTGCTCCCAAGTCGATTCACCTGGTGCATGATGCCTCCAAGCGACACGAACTAGCGAGATTGTCTGACCCTGCAGAACCTTCTCTCTCCTATCCAAGATCTCCACTGGCTGCTCCTCATAAGACAATCTCGGCCACACAGTGATCTCCGAGTGGTCAAGGACGTGGCTAGGATCTGGCACATACCTTCTCAGCTGAGATACGTGGAACACATTGTTTCACTTAACAAAATACCCTTAAAAGGCTTTTGAAAGAAAACGAAAAAAACTTCAAAAGTACAAATAAATTCTGGGAAGTATTGCTATGGAAGTCTGATCTGAGAGCGATCACTTTGTTCCTTGGACCACACGATGATGATGAAGAGAACTGTTTGAAGAAAAACAACCAAAAGAACTAAGTCACCAGAAAGGTATCGACACAATTGGTACTGATGGCACAGTCGAATGCTTTCCTGCTTTACTTCACTCTGTTCTTGAGAAAAAGTTGAAGAGAAACACTCTGGAAAATCACTTTGCTCTGAAAGTCTCTGGGCTCCAAAATCTTGTACCTTTTGTTTAAAAATAAGTCAATTTATAGACTAGACCCTCTATGCGTAAAAAGCAACATAATTGGGTCTCTACGCAAGTAACTGCCACCCACGATTGAAAATTGACCTCTACGCGTGATGACACGTGTCCCATATAGAGTTGTGGTCTCTAAACATGGTGACACGTGTCCCACAACTTCAGTAATATGGGAAGAGCACGTACACACGTTCCTCTATAAGTGTGGCATGAAAGCCACGTATGCAGACCACATTCTCACATAGCCAAAAAAGATTGAGCGTAAAATAACCCAAAACAAACTTCATGCGTAGAGCGGCTACAAAAGTAGCCTTGAGCGTTTAGCTCGCTCAAATAAACTCTACGCACACAAAAGTAGCTGAGATAGCCTTGAGCGTAAGAAACTCAAATAACTTTCATGCGTAAAGGAAGCGGTCCCTTGAGCATAAAGTAACCCATCTACACACCAAACTACAAGCGTTGGGTTTGGTGCGAAAATCTTCTTGTCTTCTGTGTAATATTTTGTCAGAAAATTATTCTGTCAGAGCAGTATCACGCGCATTAAATGCGGTCTGGACAGTCTGTCTCTCGCGTAAAGTCTGAGAATGCTCTTGCATAGAGTTTGAGGATGGCTCTTGCGTAAAGGAGCTTGCGTAGAGTTAGACTCTGTTTGATCTCTGCGTAGAGCTTGAATCTGACTCAGTTTGACTTGCGTACAGTCTTTAAATGGTCTTCGCGTAGAGTCTAAAACTGACTTTGCGTAAAGCTCTCAACTTTTTTTGACTTGGTCTATGAAGTTTATTTATGCTTCTACAAGACCCCCTTCAAAGTTTTCAAAGTTTGTTTCAAAATTTGAAATACTTTGAACAGAAGCGTAAAATCCGTGATATCTAACAATCATCTCAGAAGCGTAAGATTCGGGATATCCAACAGTCATCTCAGAAGCGTAAAATTCGGGATACCCAACAGTCATCTCAGAGGCGTAAAATTCGGGATACCCAACAGTCATCTCAGAGGCGTAAAATTCGGAAATTTAACCGATTTCAAAATTTTCTATAAATAGAGCTTCGCTAGTAGAGAGAGAACTTTACTCATCTCTTGCAATCTCAATCTTCTTTACTCTTGTCTTCAAAATCCCATTCAAATAAATAGCACCAAAGAGCAAGGCGATCAACATAGTCAAGGGGAAGAAGCCCGCCACCACCTCATCAACGAGATCGTCGGAGGGACACGACACCGTCGTTGCATCACCATGCCGCGAGAAGACTCGACCTAGACACCCAAACGTGGCTCCGGCTATGATAGGTAGAAATCCTCGCTATTCAACCATGGATTTCATCGAGGAAGATGACCCAAGAGAAACCCTAATTCGTACGCCCACGTTTACACGTGTCAGCGTAAAAATATGAAAAATATGCCCATATTCATATGTGCCAGCGTAAAAATATGAAAAATACGCCCATATTCATATGTGCCAGCATAAAAATACACGTGATAAGATTTTGCGTAAAAGTCGATTCTGAAAACAGAGAACTTTTGCAAAAAAAAATTTTAATCAACTTAACTTCTACGCGTAAGCATAAAATTTGCATAGTCAAGCTCTCTAGTACAGAGTCTTGATTTTTATGCATAAAATTCACTTGCGTAAAAGATCTATGTGAATAAGTCATCTGCGTAAAATTCAAATTAGATTTTTACTAACTTGATTCTTCTTTTTATTTTGGCAGTGGACTTGCAAATTCATCCTCTCGCAGAGATATTCGGCTCACCAGCTGATATTGTGGGCTCAAACTACCTAGAGAATTTATCTCACGTCAAGTTCCCACAAACCGACAAGCAGTATCCCCATGAAAGACAACAAGTAATAGCTGCTCAATGAGATAGAATGCTGTTGTCTCTGATGAATGGCGAACTGTTGACATCACTGGATGGTCAACATTATCTGAAGCCTGCATTTATGTTCGGGGATGCGATCGACTTCAAATCTCAGACGAACCCCAAGAAGGAGCCTTGGGTATTCAAGTTTGGAGAAAGGGCGATGTATCTTCCAGAAATGCTAAGAGATTATCCCATGTCTTCGTTTATTCACGCCACTCACCCAAGATATATGATCTGGAACCTGACTCCTAACAGTCATGGTAGACCAGGCAGAATTATTTTCAAGAGGGACAGGTCCAACCAAATGGGCTTCCATACCAGTACTCCCAGCGGTGGTGTCATTCCTTTCTCCGGTTTACTGCGTGAATTCACACCGAGCGAGGGCTCAGCTATGATCCAACCGGTGCAGATACCAATGTTCGTAAACAAGTTTATGAACGTCTCGGTATTATATCCTCAGGTCAACCCTAGGCTGCCAGGGTGGATAACCCCTCACAATAATAACTGGATTCAACTTAGTGCTTGGAACACGAAGAACTTTGAAGCGGACCTGCGAGCCATTGGGCCGTTTGAAGCAGTAGCTTCCACAAGTCAAGGCATACCAATGAATAATAACTTGTTCTTAGCCTTGATAGAATTGTATATCAGCTCGACGGGGACTTTTGCAACCCCAATAGGTGAAATGGGTCTTGCACTCCATAAGATGCAATTCATCTCCAAGCTGCCAATGGGGGAAGCTCCGTATGAAGAGTACGTTACTTCCAACCGGGAACTAGCAGAGATTAGGGAGAAAAATCCTTAGTTAGTTGAGGTATACCAAGAGTTGATGTGCTATTATCTGATTTGTACCACTATGTATGAAAGTGGATCGCATTTGGCATACATCAATAAATGGACAACATATCTGTTCTACCATAAGAATAGAATATTCAAGGATGACAAAGAGAGATTCCAAGAAAACAAGGCTCAACCCATCAACCCTTGTTCAATAATTCCTGTTGATACAATAAACACTTGGATGATCACCTATAAGTCTCCGAACAAATATTTGACCACCAAGACCGAAAAATTCCCTGCAGGAACTAAAGCATTGAGCTTTTTGAGACATGGCAGTCGGAAGCTCTCAAAGGAAGCCTTGCTGGCGGGCGTTCTTTCCCTGTGGCTACGAAGATGGGTCGTTCCAGGGACTGGTACAGTCGACAGGATTTACCGAAACGTACTATGGCCAGCAGTACGTTTGGTATTCAAAGCCAGAATCAACCTGTTATTGACAATGGTATGTCGGATAAATGCAGGTTTACGAGCATTTGGTGATGAACTGATCAATAATGCTCCTTACCGAAAAGATTTTCCTAGGGTGGATATACCCTACACTTATTTGATGGGCTGGTTATTGTATCACAACTGCAATTTATTGCCACCAGACCCTGGAAATGATACGGAGGTATTCGTCCAGGAGTTTAATAAAGCCACGTGGACTGCGACTTCAGTGGCGGATACCCGGGCAATACTAAACTTTTCCTATGGGTGGAACTTCTTCTGCACAAGACCACCAGTCCCAACTGACTGTTTCGGTGTGCAATTTGAAGATGTAGGTCAAGAAAAGAGTGAGATACCTGTACCAGTCTTTAAATGGCTAATATGCATCAGACCCTCGCATCTGATGTATAGAACTGAAAACAACTGTATGTTTGAACCGTATCTACCCAGTCGGTTCGCTCGTCAGTTCGGGTATGACCAACTTCACGTTGGTAATCCCTTCACTTGCTTCAACTATTATGGAAAATTAGTTGATGATGCAAGGGCATCGAGGTATTTCAATGCTGGATGTACTGGTGCTAGATTCCGTGTGTCCACTGCTACAAGTACAACTGAGCTACGAATACTCCATTCGTATGCTCATTTTTATGCCTCCATTCGTTCCTTCGCAAATGACTATAGCATGAAGGGAAGTCTTCGATGGGACAAGGAAGGAAATATCGAAGAACCAGTTAGGGTACCTTCAGACATACCTGATGATGCTGCTGTTCCGGATAAATATCTGGAAGGACTTCCTATGGGAATGGGGAAACCAGTTGCAGGACCCATTACTATCACCACAACTCGGAAGCAGAAAACAGATACAGCTGTTATTCTCCGGGAAAAGAAAAAGAAGATTACTGTTAAAGGGCCTTCCAGACAGAGAGCCGCTACTCCAGAAAGCGAAACTCCTGTTGAGGAGCCTCAAAATATTACATCTTCTTCAGCTCAACCTCGAGAAGGGTCTTCAGCATCCCAGCCAGCAGCAGTAACAGAAGTCATATGAGTCCTATCTCCCGGACGCCTCAGTACTTCACTATATCTAACCTCACCGTAAAAGGTGAAAGCTGTTGAAGACACCGCCACCACTCACACTGTTGATCCGGAACCCATCCCCTTGGATGAACCGGCCCTTGATTTAGAAGATGATGACTGGAATATGGATTATGACGCACTCTTGTCGTGTCCTGTACCTACTCCAGGTAAAGATAAGTTACACAAAATTTATACAATAATATGTATTATGATTTTGTATATTAACTATTTTGCTTAATCTTTGTAGGTATCATCACTGTAGCAAAGTCAGTGGCTCCTCCTCCTCCTCCTCAAGAGACTATCCATTGTAGGAGTGTAAAAAGTGCTTCATGGACTAAGTCAAAGAAGTTGAGAACTTTACACAAATTAAACAGAATAAAACTTTACGCAAGCTACTCTCTACACGAGCTATTCTCTACGCGAGCTACTCTCTACGCGAGCTACTTTACGCAAGAGTTATCCGCTGAACTTTACGCGGAGGACAGACTGTCAGGCCGCATTTAATGCAAGTGATTTGATTTAACAAAATGATTTTTTGACAGCAGTACACAGAAGCCGAGGAGATCTTTTCACCAAACCCAATGTCTGTCGTTTAGTGTGCAGATAGGCTACTTTACGCTCAATAAACTGCTTCTTTTAAGAACGATAGCTATTCGAGCTTTTACGCTCAAGGATATTGTGTGCGTAAAGTTTATTTGAGCTAATTTTTACGCTCAAGGCTATTTTTAGCCACTTTACGCGAAAAGTTTATTTTGGGCTATTTTACGCCAGTCTGCTACTTTACGCAGGAAGTATATTTTGGGTCATTTTTACGCCTGATCCTTCCTGGTTACATGAGAACGTGGTTTGCTTACGTGGCTTTCATGCCACACTTATCGAGGAACATGTGTACGTGCTCTCCCTATTTTGTTGAAATAATGGGACATGTGTCACCATGCGTAGAGATTAAAACTCTACATGGGACACGTGTCAACTTGCGTAGAGGATGATTTACATCGTGGGTGACAGTTACTTGCGTAGAGACCCGATTTTGTTACTTTTTATGCACAAAGGGTCAAGTCTACAAATAGATTTATTTTCACATAGACAGCATCAAGAGATCAATATAGAGACAGGAGAGGAGATTTTGAGAAAACTCATATTTTCAGAGTGATATTCCCAGAAGCATTTCTTCAACTTTTTCTCAAGAACAGGGTGAAGCAAAGCAGGAAAGCATTCGACTGTGCCATCAGTACCGTTGCTCGATACCTTTCTGGTGACTTAGTTCTTTCGATTGTTCTTCTTCTTCAAGCAGTCTTCTTCATCATCATCGTATGGTCCAAGGAACAAAGTGATCGCTCTCAGATCAGACTTCCATAGCAATACTTTCCAGAACAATTTGTACTTTTTGTACTTTTTCTCGTTTTCTTTCAAAAGCTAATTTTTAGGCATTTGTTAAGTAAAACAAAATGACGACTCTGCTGGGGACGACCTTCTTCTCTGACGAGAAGGCAATTGCTCAATATGATGATGTGTCGGTCGGATCGACAAAAAAGACTCTGGTTGTGCACTTCGACCAGACTGCCTAAGAAGAAATGCTCCGAACTGGGGGTAATACTCACTGTTCCAATGTTCAGAAATCGTGTAAGGTGTGAAAAGTTTAGATTCCTAAGTCCAAAACATCCTCGGATCTCCCTGCTGTCTCTGAAGGCAAAGGAATCCTTCCTACTCCTGTTGTGGAGGCTCCCGTCTCTACTTCGGTGATATGCCCTGGGCATAAAAATCAGTCTCCCGTCTGTGACGTGGCAGACTCTCCAGTTTTACGCTCTGCGCGTAAAAATCAATTTTTACGCTCTGCGCGTAAAAATCAATTTTTACGCTCTGTGCGTAAAACTCAAACTTTACGCTCTGCCCGTAGAAACCAGTCTTCCGTCTGTGACGTGGCAGACATCCAAACTTTATGCTCTGCACGTAAAAACCAGTCTCCCATCTGTGACGTGGCAGACACCCAAACTTTACGCTCTGCGCGTAAAAACCAGTCTCCCGTCTGTAACATGGTAGACACCCAAGCTTTACGCTTTGTGCGTAAAAATAAGTCTTCCGTCTGTGACGTGGTAGACACACAAGTTTTACGCTCTACGCATAAAGAAAAATCACCCGTCTGTGACGTGGCAGATACTCATATTTTGCGTTCTACGCGTAAAGGTAAATCTCCTATCTGTGACAGAGTAGATAAAGTTCACAATGATGCCTTTGCATCTAAAGTGAATTTACCTGCACGCATGCAGCGTAAAAACATAGTTGGTAAAACTTCTGTTTTCAACCAACAGCCTTCTTACACTGCTTTACGCAAGATACCAAACCTTCAAATTATGCGTAAAGCTGATGGAGTCCTTTGTGCTAAAAAATCTCAGGATTTACGCACGTAACTCCAAGCGCATAAAATTGTACAGTTTGGTTCTGCTAATGCTGCCAGTAATCTTCTTTATACACAAGGGACTAAATGTTTCTCTACCCCAAATGTAATAAAGAAGACTACTCCCTCTACTCCTTCTGATTTATGCGAGTTACTCGTACAAAAGCGTAAAAATAGACAATCTCCTATGACACTCTCCCAAGAAAATCATCATTGTGAGTGTCACCAGATTGTAATCAAATGTTGCTGTTTAGCTTCTAAACGGTCAGTTTTTGATCGATTAAGCTACAATGTGCCTCAGCAGCAAGTTGATGACCAAGAACATGAGTTGTCATATGCGTCAGTCAACATGGCATCTCATACCAACAGAGGACGACGTCCAAGACGCAACTCATCCCAAACTCCTGGTCAACAACAATTCAACCGACTTGTTGATTCCTTTGAGGGGGTATATCAGCATACCCGGTCAAGAACTCAAAGACAGTTGCAGCCCTTAGATTCAGAAGCTGGGGGTACCCAGTCTTTTGAGTCAGAAACTGATAGTGTCGATTCATACCTCTATACCAATCCCTCTGTATGTTCAAGGGAGGTTGAATCCTATGCTATTGGAGATGAACCGAAGACGTCATCTGTTAATACAGAACAGCGTCTCTCTGTCGTTGAGCAATCACTGAAGGACATGCTTACCATGATGCAAAGCATGCATCATATAATAATGACTCAGCAAACTGCTCAGCCGGCAGTAGTAACATCGGTGCAGGTAGCAGTACAAACTCGAGATAGTCAAGGGGTTGATATACCTTTAAATAATCTTAATCAAGAGCCTGCTGTCAACCAAAATTCTGCATCTCCAGATCCTGTCATTCTAGAAGATGTGCCACCTCCGGTGGGGGTTATGGTACATCCAGCAACTATTCAATCGAATGTGCTTCCTCAAACTAGTGAAGCTATTTAAGCAGTGCGTGAGCTCAAAGCACAGTTTGAAGTTCTGAAGCACAAGGATCAGCTCCAGAGGTTAGGGATTAAGCAACCTTATCCTCCTCATTGGAATGATGTACCCTTTCCTCCGAAATTCAAGCCACAATCGATGGTATTATTTGATGAAAAAGCTTCTCCTAGTCAGTATATCAATTACTTTGATATTATGACTGTGCATCTACAGAAGAATGATGCTCTTCTCACTCGAGTTTTCATCGGGTGCCTGACGGGTTCAGCTTACGACTGGTATCGTAGTCTACCCGACAATTGCATATCGTCTTTTGACGAGTTTAAAGCAATGTTTCTTTCCCGTTTCTATGAAGGAGGCATGGATATGAATATGTCCTCCTTAATAGAGATCAAACAAAAGGAAAAGGAAGATACTCGGACGTTCATCGAACGTTTTCGACAGGCAAATTTGAAGATGCCTCCTGGTATGCCAGATTCAGCATTGATTGATACGTGCAAAATGAATCTGCGACCATCTATTGCTGTCTTTACGGGCTCCCAATTCACAAATTAGGCCTCGTTCATTATAGCAGTAGTTTCAGTCGAGACCAATAGTAGGTTGGCTCGTGAACACGGGATGATCTTTGCCTCAGAGGACAAAGGAAAGAAAGGCTCTTCTGGTAATAATTTCGGCAATCGTAATAGGAAAGGGAAGGAAATCCTAGTGGTTAATCTTTCAAAACCTAAAACGATGCCGAATAATCAGGAGTCTTCTAAACCAAAAGAAGAATACTCTTTCGATGATAGTGATTCCCAGGGATTTTCCAATGCCTGGTAAAGAGTGGCAAACTCTAGATTCCAGAGCTGAAAAGACCTAATGAGGTGAATCTGACCGACAATCCCAAGTATTGTATCTATCACAGATACATAAATCATCCTACCAAGGCTTGCTATGTCTTGAAGAAGTAAATCCAGGAGCTGATAAATGCCAATGGCATCGTTTTAACCAACGATGAGCATACGGTCACAACCAATATGATTTCTCTTTAATTTGGAGGTTTTCCTCCACAGCAAGTTCCAGATGGAATTGTCCCAATTCCAAAGGCGACGATGAAGATTGTGAATATCCCGCCTGCTAGAGAGCAAAATAAAGGACTTTTGCCTCTTATACTGAAAAATGGTGAAATCATGTGGGTACACCCTGATTTAGTACCTGAAATGGAGAATAAAGGTAAAACTTCAAATCTAAGAAAGGTAAAAAAGTCAAAACCTGCAACATAATTTCTCATGTTTTAACCCCAGACCATGATGATTTGGATCATTTATGGGGTGGCATTCCTTTGGAGGATAGACTGAGGGGTTCGAATATATGCCCTCCAAGCTTGGCTCCTCCTACCAAACTCAACCTTAATCATCAGCAATGGTTAGCCATAAATAGTGTCCCTTTATACAGGGCACAACAAGTCTTTGCTGTTTATGAGAAAGCACCTGTAGGGATTTTTCCTCTTGTCCCGAATAATCCTTCTCCTGTGGTTACAGAGGTCTCTGCTCCTTCTTCCTCTGTTGAACCATCTATTAAAAGTCCGCTACCTACTCACTTGTATAGTCAATAATCAGTCCATCTCATGAAAAAGATGGGCTACGACTTTTAAAAGGCGGAAGGTTTAAACTATGATAAAGGAATGCGACTTCCTTTACAAATTCAAAGTCAAAAATCCACTGTGGGATTGGGTTTTGAGGTTCCTCATAAAAATCCTCGCAAGAAGAAGACTAAGGGAAAGAAGACTAAATTCTGCAATATGGTACTTCATTCTCCTAAGTTCGAAGAAGAAACTTTTGCTGGTACGAGATCTGGGAAAAAGTACGACAAAGATTATGAGGGATCTTCCAAAGAAGCAGAGGACGTAGTTAAAACACTACCAGTTCAACCATCTTCTGTTCCTGCTAAACCATCTGTGGTTGAGAAAGGAAAACAGAAAGTAGTACGCTTTGACGTCCCATTGAAATCTGCTTCAAATTAAGGGGTGGTGATGAAACCCTACAAGTTCGATATTCTAGCCCAGTTAGCTAATACTCTGGCTAGACTCTCTATCTTCGAGCTGCTTCGTCTTTCTAAAGAAAGTCGAAAAACTCTGAGTGAAGCTTTTCTACAAGCAGATTCATGCTTAGCTCAACTCAAGAGTCCTGACAATATACTAGTGTCGTGCCCATAATGTCATAGTATGATTGAAGCAATTCCTAACATTACTTTCACACAAGAAGATATGCTGTTGAAGCATAATAAGTATGACAGACCTCTGTGCTATACAGGGTATATTGAATCTACTGAAGATGACAGGATTTACATTGATCTTGGGTCCTCTATTAGCATTATTCTTCAGAGTATGCTACGACCCTTGAGGATTCCTACTAGTGATTTGATTTACACTAGTACAACAATAGTTGGCTTTAACTCTGGAAAGAGTAAACCACTGGGGAAGATTCGTCTGAAGATTCAAATTGGTGATCTTCGAACTATGGCGACTTTTTATGTTATTAACTCAGATGTATCTTACAGCATCCTTCTTGGAAGACCGTGGATACATGAGCATAACATCGTGCCTTCAACTCTCCACCAATACTTCAAGTATGTGGATTCTCAAGGGATTGTGAAGACTGAATTCGCAGATATCAATCCTTTTAAGGGTGTTGAAGCCTTTTTCTCGGATTCAATCCTCTATAAACAGGAGCATATGAAGAAGATATCGGATATGGCCGAAGATCGATCACCTGCTGAAGATCAATCTGTCAATGAAGATCCTCCAGAAGAGCAACCTTTGAAGATTAAAGTCAAAGGTCGAATCCAACCCCAACCTGTCAATGACCAACCTTTGATGATCAAGGTCAAAGGAAGAACTCGAGCTTCATCTGAAGAATCAGTGAGTATTCCTGTCAAGAGCCAAGTTCAACCTCTTATGATCAAAGTCAAGGGACGTACTTCTCGTATGAATGATTCAGAACCACTGATCATCAACCTTGGCAAGTCTACGCAGAAGACGGATGACGGTCCGTTAATGATCAATCCGAAGCGTAGTACTCAACTTGTCAATGATATAAATATTGATCATTCTGTACTTTCTAATATCAATGAAGATTTCCTTTTGGAGTACATGGCTGTCAAATTTATTGAGAGAATGACATTATCTGCTAATAATCAAGGTTATCAATATAAAAATGATATAAACACAGAGGAAACCTTATACATTGATCATAAGGAAAATTCTTTTCCTCCTCATGATGATGTTGGACCTTATGCTCAAAGGTTCCTAACATCTTCTTCCTATCTTCTTCCTGTAGCCGCTTCATCACAAACTTGTGTAACTTATAGACGTCACGAAGAATCTTATTTCGTGATTCCGTCTGATAAGAAAAACAAGCACCAAATTGTGTTTGGCCTGGCTAGAAACATCCCTATTACTCAGACAGATGATCTCAGAGATAAAGATAAAGGAAGAATCTGAATTGACAAATATAGTCAACAATCTCTTAAGATTATCCAAAATATGGGATATGATTTAAAGACTATGCAAGGTCTCAATCAAGGCAAAGGTAGACGGTTACCATTATGTGGTGATCAGTTTTACCAGAAAAGTCGGCATGGGTTGGGATATGATCCGTCCCACATGTTTAATGAGGATATACAAGAAGAATTTTCTTTCAGTTCTTCATAATCCTCAGATTCTGAAGAAATCCAATTCATCGAATCGGATACAATCCACAGGTGCAAGAAAGATGTGGAAGAAGAATGTTCTTCCAGTTTTTTATAATCCTCATATTCTGGAGGAGACTATTATGATGAATCTGAGTGTGTATTCTCAGTTAACATGGTTCAAACTGATGGTGAATCTGAGCCATTTGAAAATGACCCTTGGGCACAACAAATGGACACTCAGTGGGAGCTTTGTTTTGAACAGCGACAGCCACCTACAAAAGATAAAATTGTTCAGATTGACGTCGGAGATGGAACTACGTCCAAGCCGATATTCATCAGTAAAAATCTTTCTGAAGATGAAAAGGAAGAGTTGATAAAACTGATTAAAGAATATATTGATATCTTTGCATGGAGTTATAAGGATATGCCGGGTCTAGATCCTGAAGTAGCTACTTATAAACTCAATATTCTCCCCAATGCCAAGCCTGTAAAACAACAACAGCGGCATTTTTGACCAGATATGATGGATGCAATTGAAGCGAAAGTCAAAAAGCTGATTACATGTGGCCTTGTTCGTGAAGAACAACACCCAGACTGGGTTGCCAACATTGTTACTAATGAAGAAGAACGAAAAAGTCCGAGTTTGCATAGATTTTTGAGATCTTAATGCAGCTTGTCCAAAAGACGAATTTCTACTTCCGATTACCGATGTCATGATAGACAATACATGTGGTTTTGAACGCATGTCTTTTATGGACGGATTTTTCAGGATACAATCAAATTAAAATGCATCTAGGAGATGAGAAGCATACTGCTTTTCGTACACCCCTTGGAGTCTATTGCTATACGGTTATGCCGTTTGGTCTAAAAAATGCCGGTGCTACGTATCAACGGGCCATGAGCAACATCTTTCAAGAACATCTACGTAAAACAGTTGAATGTTATGTAGATGACATTGCTGTCAAAAGTCGATCAAAAGATGATCACATTCAAGACTGAAAAACAGTATTTAAGTTGATACGCCAACATCAACTGAAGATGAACCCTACTAAGTCTTTCTTAGGGATTTCCAGTAGAAAATTTTTGGGATTTTTCATCACTTCCCAAGGTATCCATGTTGATCCTGATAAAATCAAAGCGATTCTTGAAATGCGTCCTCCATGCAATCTAAAAGAACTTCGTGGTTTCCAAGGTTGCATTGCTTATATCAAGAGATTTATATCCAATCTTTCTGGGAGATGTCAACCTTTCTCCCGTCTATTAAAGAAAGGAGTATCATTTGTTTGGGATGAAGCATGTCAGAAAGCCTTCAATGACATCAAGCAATATCTTATAAATCCACCTGTTCTGGTACCACCAGTGGTAGGAAGACCATTTTTGCTATATGTTCGAGCCTTAGATCATTTTCTTGGTGCTCTTCTTCCACAGAAAAGTGATATAGGTCATGAACAGGCAATTTATTATCTTAACCGAATGATGGTCGGAGCTGAACACAGGTATACTCCTGTGGAGAAAGAATGTCTGGCCTTGGTTTTTGCTATACAAAAGATACGACATTATGTGTCAGGATAGACTATTCATGTCATCTCCAGAATAAATCCTATTCGGGTATTGATGAGAAAACCGAGCATTCTTAACTCCAGGTTAGCCACTTGGGCGATGTTGCTCTCTCCTTATGATATGGTCTATGTACCTCAAAAATCGGTGAAGGGTCAAGCTTTAGCTGATTTCTTAGCAGCTCACCCTATACCTGAAACATCTAAGCTTTATGAGGACATTCCAGATGAAGTCATGGATTGTAACATGACTTTGAGGGACAATATTTGGCAACTATATTTTGATCGAGCATCACGGGTTGGACCTAAAGGCGATATCGTCTCCAGAGTAGGCATTGTCCTAGTCTCTCCTAATAAAATGGTCATATACCGTGCTTATTCTCTTAATAAGCCATGCTCCAACATTGTGGCAGAATATAATACTCTGCTAATTGGTCTCCAAGTAGCAAAACAACTGGACATTGAGTTCCTGGAAGCTTATGGAGATTCTCAACTGATTGTTAATCAGGTTAGAGGGACATATGAAGTCAGAAATCCTGACCTCATTCCTTATCATGAAGTGGTAATTGAATTAGTTCTTTCATTCAAAGGATTCTTCATCGAATTCGTACCATGTTCTCAAAATTTGGAAGCTGATGCTCTTGCTAGTTTAGCTGCAGACTTAGCTATTCCAATTAGAAGACAAAACACCATTACTTTGTTGGATCGAGACTTATTCTGTGTCAAGAATAATCTGTATATTGAGCAGAGTTATACTACAGAATCAAGTTCCCAGCAGAGGGATTGGAGAAGTCCATTCATTGATTATGCGGTTCATGGGATTTTACCTGAAGATCCAAAAGAAGCTACATCAATCAAGAGACGATCATTTTGATTCTATTATGATTCTTCTTTACATATGTTATATCGTCGTTCTTATGATGGACTTTTACTGCGTTGTCTCTCTGAGAGTGAAGCTAAGCAAATACTCCGTAAAGCTCATGATGGTGTCTGCGGTGCTCATCAACCGGGTCCAAAATTACAGGACCGTATTCGAAGAATGGGGTATTATTGGCCTTCCATGATAGCAGATGCTGTAGAGTACGCCAGACGGTGTAAAGCATGTCAGATTTATGCTGATTTTATTCATCAACCATCTGAATTTTTATGTCCTACAGCAGCTTCTTGGCCCTTCGAAGCTTGGGGCATGGATATTATCGGTCATATTAACCCTCCTTCTGTCAAGGGACATCAGTTTATACTGGCTATAACCGATTACTTTTCTAAATGGGCGGAAGCAGTTTCCCTTGCTGAAGTGAAAATATCTAACGTGGTTAGCTTTATCAAACATCATGTCATTTATCGTTTCGGGATTCCCCGATGGATAATTCATGACAATGGACCACAATTTGCTAGTCAAGCATTTTATCGGTTCTGCGATAAGAATCGGATCCAAAATCTGGCTTCTACGGCTTATAATCCAGCTGCTAATGGTTTGGCCGAAGCTTTCAACAAGACAATCATCAAATTTCTTAAAAAGTTCGTCTCTTCTAATAAACGTGATTGGAATGAGAAACTTGGAGAATGTTTATGGGCTTACCGAACGACAGTCCGAACTCCTACTGGTTTTACACTATTTTCACTCGTTTATGGATGTGAAGCTGTTTTTCTACTGGAAATCCAGATTCTATCTCTTAGAATAGCCATTGCTAATGAGCTAACTATAGATAACAATGATCGCTTACGACTCCAAGAACTTGAAGGATTGGACGAGAAGCGTCTTCAAGCACAACAACACATTGAGCTGTATCAAGCCCGTATATCTCGAACTTTCAATCGTAAAGTTAAAGAGAGGGTATTTAAAGTCGGTGAGCTAGTTTTAGTTGTTCGAAGACCGATGGTGATGACTCATAGGAGCTAAGGGAAATTCCAAGCAAAATGGGAAGGTCCTTATGTGGTCGAGACAGTGTTCTCCAATGGTGCCTATAGGTTGTCTAAACCTAAAGGAGATTTACTCATGATGCCGATCAATGGCAAATTCTTGAAGAAATATTATGTTTTAATTTCTTCTTTATTCCCCAGCTATCAATGTTTGGTAAAGCTGATTACTTGTCTCCTTGAAAAGAATTAATTTGATCTTCTATCTTACCAGCAGATTAAAAAAGAGAGATTTATTATTTATCATATTCTCATGACCTCTGAATAAATATTAAATCTACTTATTTTTCTATCTATCATGTTCATTTGGCCTCTGAATAGATATTAATCTATTTTTCTTTGAGTTGTTACGATCTATCACGTTCATATTACCTCTGATAGTGTCGTATACTCTAAACAGAAAAAGAGATTCATTATCTATCATGTCCACATTACTTCTGGATAGATATAATTTATTGAGTTTAAAAAACTTGTCATGTCCATATTACCTCTGATAAGTGTTTTCTATCCCATACCTATTGTTTAAATTCAAATAAATGATAGGATCATAAAACAAATATTTTTTTCATTTCTTGTAAACATTACAGAATGAAAAAAGATAGAAGATTACAAAAGCTCTTTATTTGTCTAAGGCGGAGCAGATAAGTCTTTTAGCAGTTTCTGCAGCTCTGCTAGACGTTTTTTACGAGAGCTCAAAACAGTCTTAGTAGCTACGGAGCGTCGAGCTTCGGGAGTGCAGATATGAGAAAGTCCAGCAAAAGTGACTATCATCTTATCCTTGGCTTCGTCAAGGGTTTTGATGGTAGCCTCAGCTCCGAAGACTTGTTCCTCCAAAATTGAGCTCTGTGTAAGCTGCTGGTCCTGAGCTATTATCAACTGTTCTCTCTTCGCCTTCAAGCGAGCCAACTCAGCCTTGACTTCACGAATTCTATCATTCTATTGATAAATTATTATATTCGAAGTTTCATAGGCTTCTCTCTGGCTATCCTGTTGGGGCTTCGCTCCAGCCAAAAAAGCTTTTTCTTTGGCGACCTTTATGCTGTACTCATGGAGGGCTTTATTGAAAGTCGTCTCCCGAGCAAGGTATTCAGCTGATAAAGCATCATACTCGCTTTGGATGAGACTTTCAGTAGTTTCGCTTAACAGCCTTAGATATTCTCTAATGGGTTGTTCAAGTTCCTCCACAGTCTTCTCCAATGCCGCTGCTCTCGCTGCATCATTAAACATGGCGACATTTCTGATCATAATGGAAATAGATACCTTCAAGCTTTCATAATTGAGGCCCTTATTCAGGATCATTTTGATCAGAGCCGCCAGTGTCTTGTAAAAAGTCTTAGTATGAATCTCAACTAAGAGATTCATTTCTGCGTTTAAGCTCGGTGTGGCGGCAATCTCTACCAAATCTCTTTTCTGAATAGTAGGAGCAGATGTTGTTGCCTTGGTAGCAGGCTGAGATGAAGCCATTGTTGCCACTGCTACCATGGCCAACTGATTCCCAGGAGCTTCAGGAACAGTATCTTCAGCATTTGTTACTCCAGCCGTTTCTGGAGTCGAAACTACTTGAGTTTCGGTGGCGGTGATTGGTGCGGGTGGAATGGTAGTTATTGCAGCTGACTCCGGTCCGGACATTGTCTCTTCAGGAACTTATACTGGATCAGTAGCAATAGCAGAGGATGCTATTACAACTTTCCCAGCTTCAGTTGATGATTTGACTATGTTTTTATCACCTTCTTCGGCTACCGGCTCTGCAGGATCTTCAAGTATTTCATTTGTAGTGGGTTTTTCTACAACTGATTCTTCGTTGAAGTCTAATTCTTCCTCAGCAGCCACTTCATCATCTACAGTAGGTTCTACTGCAGTTTGTTCTTTATCTCCGCCCTCAGCAGGAGGAGACGATTCTGGCTGAGCCTGTACTTCGGGCTCTTGTTGTACCTCCATAGATGGAGGACATTCTTTTTGAGCATCTTCTTCTGAAGAAGAAGAATCCTCTTCCTCTGACTCCGCATTTTCCTCATAAATATCTTCTTGAGGAGGAGGAGGAGCCATAGGCTTTGATGCAATGATAATACCTACAAAATTTAAACAGAATAAGTTAATATACAAAAATCATAATTTTGTATAAATTTTGTATAAATTATATTTACCTGGAGTAGGTGTAGGACGTGCCAAGTACGTGTCATAGTCCCCATCCCAGTCATCATCATCAAAGGTAATAGCCGGCTCATCCGATGGGATGAGCTCTGAATCAACAGTATGTACTGGAGCGACATCCTCAACAACTTGTGCCTTTTGTGGCAAAGTCAAATGAAGTGCTGAGCTGAGACGTCCCGGAGATAGGACCGTCACCGCTTCCATTGACGCTGTTGGTTAGAAGGCCGAGGACCCTTCTCCAGGATGAGCTGAAGAAGATGCAACATGTTGCGGCTCCTCGACTGGAATATCAATCTCTGGGGTAGCGGCCCTTGGTCTAGAAGGCCCTTTGGTGGTAGCCTTCTTCTTCTTTTCTAGGGTCTTCTCTGGAAGAGTAACAGCTGTACCTTATTTCCGTTTCTGGGACTTGCCAATAATGATAGGTTTCGTAGCTTTTTCCCCAACTTCCGTAGGGATAACTTCCAGATACTGATCTGGAACAGCTATGTCATCGGGTATGTCTGATGGTACCCTGACTGGCTCTTCAACATTCCCTTCCTTGGGCCATCTTAGACTACCTCTCAGGTTGTAGCCATGGACGAAGGAGCGGATGGAAGCATAAAAGTGAGCATACGTATGAAGTATACGTAGCTCGGTTGTGCTTGTAGGAGTCGATATTCGAAATTTAGCACCAGTACAAGCAGTGCTAAAATATCTCCAGCCTGTTGCACCATCAATCAGCTTCCCATAATGACGAAAACTTGTGGAGGGATTACCAATATAAAGTTAGTCATATCCAAACTGGCGAGCGAATCGACTTGGTAGATATGGTTCGAACGCACAGCTGTATTCATTTCTGTACATCAAATGGGAGTACTGGTGTGGTAGCCCATGTCATTTGCTCTCTCTCTCTCTTGAAAATGATCCTTCCTGGCCTTCCATGACTGCTGGGAGTCAGGTTCCACAGCATCTGTCAGGGATGGGTGGCATGGATAAATGCAGACAGGGGATAATCTATATCCATGTCGGGGAGATACATTGCTCTATCTCCAAACTTGAACACCCAAGCCTCCTTCTTGGGGTGTTTTTGTGATTTGAAGTCTATCGCATCCCCGAATAAGAAAGCTGTCTTTGCAAATTGTTGGCCATCCAGCGATGTCAACAGTTCTTCATTTATCATAGACAATAGCATTTTGTCCCCTTGAGCAAATATCAGCTGTCGTCTCTCTGTAGGATATTCTGGATTTGACTGGAGAAACTCCATATGGGACAGGTTCTCTAAATAATTTGAGCCCACCATACCAGCTGATGAGCCAAATACTTCTGCAAGTGGGTAAAATTGCAAATCCACTGCCAAAAGAAAAAAGAAAAAAAATCAAGTTAGTGAAAATCTAATTTGAAATTTTTACGCAGATAATATGGTCTGAGTTTTACGCATAAAGATTAAAGACTCTAACTATGCAAACTTTACGCTTATTAAAGTTGATAAAAACTTTTAAAGTGTAAAAGTTCTTTGTTTTACACAAAGTCTTTCACTTGTGAATTTTACGCTGGCACATATTGATGTAAGCGTATTGTGAATTTTACGCTGGCATGTGTTGACATGAGCGTATTTTAATTGTTACGCTGGCATGTGTTGACATGAGCGTATTCTAATTTTTACGCTGGCACATATTGATGTAAGCGTATTGTGAATTTTACGCTGGCATGTGTTGACATGAGCGTATTTTAATTGTTACGCTGGCATGTGTTGACATGAGCGTATTCTAATTTTTACGCTAGCACATGTTGAGGTGAGCGTATTATGAATTTTACGCTGGCATGTGTTGACATGAGCGTATTTAAATTTTTACGCTGGCACGTTTTGACGTGAGCATATTCTAATTTTTACGCTGGCACATGTTGATGTGAGCGTATTTTGAAATTTATGTTGGCACGTATAAACGTGGGCGTATGTTCTTAATTTTACGCTGACACGTATAACGTGGGCGTATTTAATTATCTCAGTTTCTACGCTGACACGCATAACGTGGGCGTGAAGTGAAAAGCTAGGGTTTTCTTCTCCGACGAACTCGCGGCCGAAGTTCAGTGCTTTACCCTTCATTGCCGGAGCCACGGCGGGGTTGCTCTGTTGGGGCATCGTTGATGATGGGACGGGGGTTTTTGCGCGGACGGCCGACGATGAATCGGCGGCGGGCTTCTTGCCCTTGCTGCCAGCGGCGGTCTTCTTGGGGGCCATCGATTTAAAGTGAGAGACGAAAGAAAGAGTAAAGAGAGATCGGGATTATGAAAGACAAGTAAAGTTCTATCTCTATTCGAAGAGCTCTATTTATAGAAAATTTTCAAATCGGTTCAAATTCTCGAAAAATACGCTGACTGTTGGATATTTCGACTTTTACGCAGACTGTTGGGTATCCCGAATTTTACGCAGATGACCGTTGAGTATCCCAAATTTTACGCAGATTGTTGAAATTCCCTGATTTACGCTTCTGTTCAAAGTATTTCAAATTTTGAAAATATTTGAAAACTTTGAAGGGGGTCTTGTAGGAGCGTAAAAAGTGCTTCATGGACTAAGTCAAAGAAGTTGAGAACTTTACACAAATCAAACAGAATAAAACTCTACGCAAGCTACTCTCTACGCGAGCTATTCTTTACGCGAGCTACTCTCTACGCGAGCTACTTTACGCAAGAGTTATCCGCTGAACTTTACGCGGAGGACAGACTGTCAGACCGCATTTAATGTAAGTGATTTGATCTGACAGAATGATTTTTTGACAGCAGTACACAGAAGCCGAGGAGATCTTTTCACCAAACCCAACGCTTGTCGTTTAGTGTGCAGATGGGCTACTTTACGCTCAATAAACTACTTCTTTTATGCATGATAGCTATTCGAGCTTTTACGCTCAAGGCTATTGTGTGCGTAAAGTTTATTTGAGCTAATTTTTACGCTCAAGGCTATTTTTAGCCACTTTACGCCGGAAGTTTATTTTGGGCTATTTTACGCCAGTCTGCTACTTTATGCAGGAAGTATATTTTGGGTCATTTTTACGCCTGATCCTTCCTGGTTACATGAGAATGTGGTTTACTTACGTGGCTTTTATGCCACACTTATCGAGGAACGTGTGTACATGCTCTCCCTATTTTGTTGAAGTAGTGGGACACGTGTCACCATGCGTAGAGATCAAAACTCTACATGGGACACGTGTCAACTTGCGTAGAGGATGATTTACATCGTGGGTGACAGTTACTTGCGTAGAGACCCGATTTTGTTGCTTTTTACGCACAAAGGGTCAAGTCTATAAATAGACTTATTTTCACATAGACAGCATCAAGAGATCAATATAGAGACAGGAGAGGAGATTCTGAGAAAACTCATATTTTCAGAGTGATATTCCCAGAAGCATTTCTTCAACTTTTTCTCAAGAACAGGGTGAAGCAAAGCAGAAAAGCATTCGACTGTGCCATCAGTGCCATTGCTCGATACCTTTCTGGTGACTTAGTTCTTCCGATTGTTCTTCTTCTTCAAGCAGTCTTCTTCATCATCATCGTATGGTCTAAGGAACAAAGTAATCGCTCTCAGATCAGACTTCCATAGCAATACTTCCCAGAACAATTTGTACTTTTTGTACTTTTTCTCATTTTCTTTCAAAAGCCAATTTTTAGGCATTTTGTTAAGTGAAACATCCATGAAGAAGAAATAGAGTCTGAAGAAGATAGTTCTTCTTCAAAGGAAGATTCTGTTGCTAAAGAATATTCTCCATCTATAGAGATACAACCAGAGCCTGAAGTAGAGGCACAGCAAGAATTGCCTTCTCTTGTTGAAGAAAGAGAAGAAGAACCAGCAGTAGAAGAAAAACCAGTTGCAGCTGAAAAACCAGCTGCTAATGAATCAATTGTTGTTCAAGAACAAATTGCTGAGGCAACATCAATTGCTGCTATCAATGCAAATCAAGTTCCTGAGACAGCTGTGTTCGAGTCTGAATCGAACATAGGAAGCAGCACCTCTATGATACCATCTTCTACCACCAGAGCTCATCCTCCCGAGGTAGCAGAAAAAGTTATTGAAGATGTAGCCCCAGAACTCCCTGGGACTCAACTAGCCATGGTAGCAACAACAACTACGACTTTAGCTCATCTTGCTACCAAGGTAACGACAACATCCTCCCCCAGTCTTCAGAAGAAGGATTTAGTAGACATTGCTGCCACACCGAGTTCCCATGCAGAAATGAATCTTCTAGTTGAGATTCATACTGAAGCTTTCTATAAAACCTTGGCGGCCTTGATCAAGATGGTCCTGAAGAAGGGCCTAAATTATGAAAGCTTGAAGGCTGCGATTGCTTCCACCATTGGGAATGTTGCTATGTTTAATGATGCTGAGAGAGCGGCAGCTCTAGAGAAAGTAGTGGAAGGACTTGAACAGCCTATTAAGGAATATCGAAGGCTGTCAAGTGAAACCCTCGAAAGTCCTATCCAGATCGAGTATGATGCTTTATCAGCTAAATACATCACTCGGAAGACTATTTTTAAAGAATCTCTTCAGGACTACAACAGCAAAGTTGCCAAGGAGAAGGCTTTTTTGAACAAAACTAAACTCCTACTGGAGACACATAGAGAAGCCTATGAAACTTCAAACATGAGAATTCATCAACAAGATGATAGAATTCATGAAGTTGAAGCAGAGTTGGCTCGATTGAAGGCAGAGAGAGAGAGCAGATGATTGCAGTTGGAGATAAACATTTGACGTAGAGCTCAATATTAGAAGAGATGGTCTTTGGTGCTGAAGCTACCATTAAAACCCTTGATGAAGACAAGGATAAGGTAATAGTTGCTTTTGTCGAACTCTTCCATCTCTATACTGTAGAAGCTCGACGATCTATAGCATACACAACTGTGTTGAGCTTTCGTGAAAAGCGACTGGCCAAATTACAGAAGATGATTGAAGATCTGTCTGCTCCTCCTTAGGAAATAAAGAATTTTGTATTCTTCCTTTCATGTTATCAAATAAAAATTTTTGTATTCTGTCTTTCTTTTGCTGTAATATTTCAAATCATACAATGAATGAAACATTTTTTATAAAATGGTTGTGAGATAGAAAACAATTATCAGAGGTAATATGCACATGATAAGTTTTCCAAACTCAACAAAGTAGATTATATCTATCCAGAGGTAATATGGACATGATAGATAATAAATCTTGTTTTCTTTTTAGAGTATACAATACTTTCAGAGGTAATATGAACATAATAGATCGTAATGACTCAAAGAAAATAGATTAATATATATTCAGAAGTAATATGGACATGATAGAAAATAATGAAAAGAAGTAGATTTAATATTTATTCAGAGGTAATGAGAACATGATAAATAATAAATCTTTTTCTTTCTGAGATCAGCTGGTAAGACAGAAAATCAAAAATTCTCTTTTAGGAGAATAAATAATCAGCTTAACCAAACCTTGGTAGCTGAGGAATAAAGAAGAAATTCAAACGTAGTATTTCTTCAAGAATTTACCGTTAATTGGCATCATGAGCAAATCTCTATTAGGTTTAGATAACCTATATGCACCATTGGAGAATACGGTTTCGACTACATAAGGACCCTCCCATTTAGCTTGGAATTTGCCTTTACTCTTATGAGTCATAACCATAGGTCTTCGGACAGCTAGAACTAGCTCTCCTACTTTAAACACCCTTTATTTAACTTTGCGATTGAAAGCTCGAGATATGCGGGCTTGATACAGCTCAATGTGTTGTTGTGCTTGAAGTCGCTTCTCATCCAAACCTTCAAGTTCTTGGAGTCTCAAGCGATCACTATTCTCTGTAGTTAGCTCATTAGCAATGGCTATTCTAAGAGATGGTATCTGGATCTCTAGTGGAAGAATAGCTTCACATCCGTAAACCAATAAAAATGGTGTAAAACCAGTTGGAGTTCGGACTGTTGTTCGATAAGCCCATAAACATTCTCCAAGTTTCTCATTCCAATCACGTTTATTAGAGGAGATAAACTTTTTGAGAAGTTTAATAATTGTTTTATTGAAAGCTTCTGCTAAACCATTAGCAGCTGGATTGTAAGCTGTAGAAGCTAAGTTCTGGATCCGATTCTTGTCACAAAATCGATAAAACGCCTGACTAGCAAATTGAGGCCCGTTATCATGAATTATCCATCGGGGAATCCCAAAACGATAAATGACATGATGTTTAGTGAAGTTAATCACATTAGACATTTTTATTTCAACAAGAGGAATTGCTTCTGCCCATTTAGAAAAGTAATCAGTTATAGCCAGTATAAACCGATGTCCTTTGACAGAAGGAGGATTAATTAGACCAATAATATCCATACCCCAAGCTACGAAAGGCCAAGAAGCTGTTGTAGGATGTAGAAATTCAGAGGGTTGATGAATAAAATCAATATGAATCTGGCATGCTTTACACCGTCTGACATAATCCACAGCATCTGCTATCATAGAAGGCCAATAATAACCCATTATTCGAATACGGTCTTGTAATTTCGGATCTGGTTGATGCGCACCACAAACTCCATCATGAGCTTCATGAAGTGTTTGTTTGGCTTCACTTTTCGAAAGACAACGCAGTAAAAGCCCGTCATAAGAACGACGATACAACATGTGCATAGAAGTATCATAATAGAATCGAAATGATCGTCTTTTGATTGATGCAGCTTCTTTTGGATCTTTAGGTAAAATCTCATAAATTGTATAATCAATAAATGGACTTCTCTAATCCCTTTGCTGAGAATTTGATTCGGTAGCATAACTCTGTTCAATATGTAAATTATTCTCACTACAACAAAAAACCCTTTTAATGACGGCTAAAAAGCGTCATTAATGACAAACCATGACGTTTTTTTTTCAAAGCAACCGTTATAAAAACGGGTGTTATAAATGTTTTTTAAAAGCGTCATAAAAAAACCGTCATGAATACTTTCTATAAAAGCGTTATGAATAGTTAATATATAGTGCACAATTTAGAACAATTTTAAAACGTCATGAATAGATAATATGTATAGGCTCAATGCAGCACATTCATAACACTTTATACTATTCAAATTAGCATATCTAAATCAGTCCATATAATTGTCAGGCCTAAAAATTAAATTAACATTATATACCCAATTCAGTCCAAATACATATATATATATATTTACAACTACCAAAATTGTCCACATCAAAACTTGGCCATATAACCAATAATCATGAAAGATCAACGACAGCCGGAATACCAGCCACATAACCTCCTGCAAAACTCACTTCCAGCTGAAGTTGTTTGCTACACTGGTCCTTCGGTGTAGGGATGGCATATTTGTACATCATCTTAACAATCGTCTCAAAAGAGACAAACTTCATCATTGTATCTGCAATATAGTGACGACTCGGAATGAGGAGAAATTCTTACTTTTTGAGAACAATTAAAGGCTAAAAGGTAAATTAGCACTTGCACAAATGCAACAAAAAATCAAAGGGACATGATGTCTCTACATACTCTGATCTAATTTTTAGGACTTTCAACCGCTATTGAAACAAGAGAACCTTTCTATGAAAGAATAGAAACGAGAACACTGACAGTAAAGGAGAATAATGTGGCCGTCAAACAAAAGTTTCACATTAAGAACTATCATGTGAGATGCTTGAACATTAACAACTATATGCAATGGTTAAAAAATAGAAACTTAACGAATAGAAAAGCAAGGAGTATTAGAATGATAGACGTGCCATAGTTGTTTATTAGTTGTATAGGTTGCTTCACTGGATGCAGCTCTGCATAAATCAAATAGATACAGCTCAAAGCCTCAAACATATTGGATATATGTGTATAGGAGTATTCAAATCATAAGAAGCTTGCAACAGTTGCAAGTCTACTACAATCAACTAAATAAAGCTCAAGCAGTGGATATTATGTATATAACAAGTATTCAATCATCAGCAGGTTGCATCAAAGTGCTGTGGTTATCTGTATAACCGAAAAATACTTTAATCAAAGTATAGTGGAAATATGTATAAAGGAAGTATTTTATTCTATAGCTAAAATAGCATAGATGTTAAATATAACAATCGAAAGAGCAGCACAATCAAATATTTCAACATAAAACCTACAAATTTGATACAGGATCAAAATCAGCAACTTCTACTACTTAGAAAGCTATGGTGCCTTATCTTCACTGTTAATGACCCAGCCCCTAGTGGATCCTTGGGCCTAGGCAACTATTAGTAAATAAGAATAAGGTATCTATAGATTTAAGACCATTAGTAAATAAGAATAATCCTTTAGCCTTTCACTGTTGGCTAGTGGAGGAGAGTGGATGAGTTCAGTTAATATCAGTCATGAGGTTGGGAAGCTTGAGTGTAGTTCATTTCTGATTTTCGTCTCTTTATTTCTCTTGATCAGTCAACTGGTACCTCACTGCTCTGTTTGATGTTTGGATTTGAAAATATGGCAGTTCATTTAGTTAGAAAAGGAAAGCTTGAGTTGGGGTGTATTTGAATGCAGCCCTTTGTGAGTTCAGTCGACTGATACTCATAGAGTATCAGTCTCGAACTCTAATTGTTTAGCCCATATCTTTAATGATCAGCCCTTACTGCATAGATAGATAGCAGTAGCAGTATCTTAAGAGGAGATATGAAGGGTATCTTGGTTAGGGGTTGCATCAGTTAATTAGAAAAGGGGGAGGGGACTTAGAACCGAGCAGTAGCAGCAACATTACCATTGTCCAGTCCATGGCAGAAGAGAACTAAATGTAAGCAACGGGACTGTACCGGTTGTCGACGCAGGCTGAACGTCTTCACCAAGGAGATCCATACCGCAGAAAATAAATGCATCCTGAAAAAAATGACAGTTGAGAAGAATAACAGTTGAGAATAACGACAGTTGAGAAGAATTTCCTCCGCTCACCAGATGATTGACGATATGTGACCCCGAGGTATTCCCCCTGGAATTGCAGTACCACTTGCGGCATGATGGGACGTTGCACCTGACGATGCAGGCCGGATTTTGGACCCCGCAGTACCGGCACGCATGCTCCACGAAGCCCACTTTCCCGTACTCGAACCCCCCCCCATCGTCCTCCCCGGTCTCGTCGAAGCTGAGCGCCCCGATCCCCGCCGCGAGGGAGTCCGGTTAATTCTTCGGAGTTGCCAAATCCAGGAGTACATATCATACCAAACACACGATATATCAAGATCAACATGACAGGCAAAAAAAAGGGAGGCTGCTGCCAAAGAAATTTACGGGTGCAAGAACTGACCTCCGGAATTTTTTCATCCGATACGCATAAACATCAAGAGTTCTGCCTGATGTTAACATTGTCAATCCTTAGCAAAATACTTTGATCCACATTGCTGCTGCTTTCTCGCAATTCTTTAAGCTCCAGCAATTATTACTTGCAAAATACGGGTGCATACACTTTCAAACATTCCTTGTGGCAAGTTGAACCAAGTTTGGCACTAGGATCAGGAATATATAGAGATGCAATGTAAAATCAAAGAATTTTTAACTGAGATCAGAATGAGCCTGTACACGGCCTACTGTCCTGCAGAATGTCCTATATTTACAACAGAAATACATTAAGACAAACCAACCTTCAATTTTAGCTGCATGTAGATACTACTTTTAAGTTTCCCTTTGTTCCATAACAAAGCAGAAGCTTGCAAGCTGTGGAATATATTTTCTCAAATACAAAACTACTTTTTTATTTTATTAACAAACAATTTCTAAGATGACATGAACCCTTCACCAACCAAAAGGTTGGAAAGCACTACCAAAACTGATATGTAACTTCAGGCTTCATCAAAAGACCCTTCGACCCCACTTATTACAGAGTATCGTCAAACGGTATTGATACCAGTCCTCACCTCATCTATCAGTGGTTGGATCCTGCAATTCTTTTAGAAGCCACATTGTCTATAAACAAACTGAAACCCTTTACAAAGAAATATACGGGTGCAAGAACTGACCTCATGTCTCAACATAAGCTGATCGAGGAACAGGAACACTTCCAAAGTATGGCCCTGGAGGCCTAAGTTGTGCTACAAAAGAAGAAGAAAAAGAAGGTAAATTCAGAAAAAGAAAGAACAGTCAGAAAACTCTACAATCCAGCGGCGTACGCTCATATACTAATTAAAGAACCAATGAAATATCATACTGAAACTTCTTCAGTTAGCTATAGATTCAAGTCAAATTAGAGAATGCTAAAATGATCTGGTTGGGAATATGTTGGAAGTAAAACTAAAAAGACATAAATATTTCAAAGTAGAGTAGAGAGATAGAGATAGCTCCCTATCTCCTACAATTGATATTCTTGGGAAGTTTTTAAAGATACAGATTCAGTTGAGTTGATTTTACACACTGAGCTATTTGCATATGGACTGAGGGTCCAATGTGATAAGTCATAAGATGATGTCTGGTAATTGATTATGAAGGTTGGGCTTAATTGACAAAAGCACAGGTTGGATTCTTAACCTATCTGTAATCTGACAGAAATGGCAAGAAATCAAAGCCAAAGGACTCACCAGGACAAGAACTATTTGAGCAACATAACCAGTGTATATAATATAATAAATTATTTCCAAGCAAATATTAGTTATCAACTATGTGCAGGAGTACAGACAAATACAGATACAGGATACTGACGTAGGGGTATTAACGAAGTGGGCTATTTGCGAGCTAGCTCAAACTCAGCTTGTTGAAAAGCTCGTGAGCACAACCTTGAGCCTAAGAATATGCTCGTTAGATAAACAAGCCCGAACTTGGAGGTATTTTGCTCGTGCGCTCACGAGCCGCACGTTTTCTTGTATATCTATATAAAAGAAATATCTAACACTAATAGACATTTTTTATGTTGTTAGTATCTTACAATACGATATATGATACGTATCTTAAGATATGATACACTATCATTTTGTTACATATCGGTCAATCCGATACATATAGGCTAATCCGATACATATAGGCTAATAGATAGTATTTGTTTTTTAGTTGAGTCATGTAATGTACAATTAAGAATCTAGATTCTGGAACTAAATGGACCTGGAAAGACGAAACAAATAAAAGTTTATGAAAAATTAGATAATATCATCCTATATTGATTAAGAACTATAGACATAAACTCCTAGAGTTATTCTATCATACAATAATCGATACGACATGTGATACACGATACGATACACAAGCAAAACGAAACACGACAAATATTGCGAGTTGACTACTAGGTTATTTCCAATTTGTTGTGAAGTTCATATAAACACTTTCAATTTAATATTTTAATTGCTGATATACATTTTGTTGGCACACCGATTTTGATATATTGACTATAATTAACTTCTGTACTGTTTTAGCCCCTATTATTCTACAGGAACAAATCGCCATCTATTGGGCTTCATCTGACCCATCAATTTGAGCTGCTCCCTTCGAAACTTTCTGTTAGAAAACCATGATCCACTCCGCCAACCAAGAGCATAACTGCACTCGAATGAAGGAAATATATTAGGAAATTTACAATAACTACTATTTGCTTTGAACCAGATTGATTCTAATTTATTCTCGTGTCTAGCAACTCAGAAATCATAAGCAAGGAACAAATAAGATGAATCACAAGTCTTAGAGAAAGAAAAAGCTTGGAGAAATGATAAGAATTAGGAACAAACCCAATAATCAAAGTAGTCCAAGCAGTGGCAATGTAAGATGGTGTGCTGACATTTCCGGAAGTAACAATCTTTCTTATTTCCTCATGTTCAACACTGTGATTGCTCTTCATCTGCTCAGTAAAAAATACAATCTATCTCAGTAATGTGAAGATCATACAAAAGTTCATTTTAAAATATATATATATATATATATATATGAAAAGGCAGTCGCCAAAACATAATTGACATAAAGAATTAGAAATTCCCAGCTACAGGTAATACAATTCAAGACATATATACACAGTGTCGATCCTTCGTTGCTATCGGTAGAAGAGAGCATGGCGAGTGCGAAGTCGCGGAGGGAATCGGGGCTAGATGGCAAGGTCGATGGAACGCATGGTGGTGGATTAGGGTTTTTTGGGCAGAGAGGTCCAGGGACTGACGCTTGACTCGAAGGAGTCGGACTTAAGGCATGGTTTATTATGGAATCGGTAATGGCAGCCACGACCGACGCCATGAAAAATTTAGGCTACCAAACCCTAACCCTAATTTTTTGAAGGGAAATTAAGGAGCACGAGGAACCTTTTTGGCCAGAAACCATCGACATTGAGCTTTCCGGTAAGAATTCATCGATGTCGAGCTGGTTCTTGGCGGGATCCATCGGCATCGAACTGGTTCTTGACGGAATCCATCAGCGTCGAGCTTTCTGGTGAGGATCGACATTGAGGAAAGGAGGAGAGGGGAGAGGAGAGAGCTATATAGGGCTCAAACGCAGTTGTGGAGAAGAAAAGGAGGAGAGGAGAGTGTTAACTTGCTGAACTAGAGTTAGGGTTTTGGAGTTGGGGGAGAGGAGGGAGAAGAAATGAGGAGAAGGAGAAGGCCAGAAGGTTTTGGGGGAGAGGCGAGTTTTTTGTTGAAGCGCGGGCTATATCAAAAATTTTGCCAACAATTAAACTTAAAAAATATTACAAGTTTGCCACTGCTCTAAAATATTAATAACGTTTTGTTTTATAAACGTTATAAAAAGTCCAAAATTAGCCCAAACCGTCATAGAAGAAAAGGTATTTCGAACTTTCTTAACGCTTAAGTATCAGGCTTCATCAATACGCTATGTCGAGCGTTATTAATAGACCTTTTTGTTGTAGTGTATTGACATAGAATAAATCTCTATCCAACAAAATAATAGTGTTTTGTCTTCTAATTGGAATTGCTAAGTCTGCAGCTAGACTAGCGAGAGCATCAGCTTCCAAATTTTGAAAACGTGGTACGAATTCAATGAAAAACCCTTTGAATGAAATAGCCAATTCGATTACCACTTGATGATAAGGAATAAGGTCAGGGTTTCTGACTTTATATGTCCCTCTGACTTAATTAACAATCAGTTGAGAATCTCCATATGCTTCTAAGAACTCGATATCCAATTGTTTCGCTACTTGAAGACCAATTAGCAGAGCATTATATTCTGCCACATTATTGGAACATGGTTCATTAAGAGAATAAGTACGGTATATGACCATTTTATCAGGCGAGACCAAAACGAAGCCTACTCCGGAGACAATATTGCCTTTAGGTCCAACTCTTGATGCTCCATCAAAGTATAGTTGTCAAATGTCATTTTTCAAAGTCATGTTGCAATCTACGACTTCATCTGGAATGTTTTCATATAACTTGGAAGTTTCAGGTATAGGGTGAGCTGCTAAGAAGTCAGCTAATGCTTGACCCTTCACTAACTTTTGAGGTATATAGACCATATCATAAGGAGTAAGCAACATTGCCCAGGCAGCTAACCGGGAGTTAAGAATACTCGGCTTTTTCATCAATACCCGAATAGGATTTATTCTGGATATGACATGAATAGTCTGTCCCGATACATAATGTCGCGTCTTTTGAATGGCAAAAATCAAGGCTAGACATTCTTTTTCTACATGAGTATACCTGTGTTCAGCTCCAACCATCATTCGACTGAGATAATAAATTGTATGTTCATGACCCTTATCACTTTTCTGTGCAAGAAGAGCACCAAGAGAATGATCTAACGTTCGAACATACAGCAAAAATGGTCTTCCCACTACTGGGGTACTAAAACAGTTAGATTTGTAAGGTATTGCTTGATGTCATTGAATACTTTTTGACATGCTTCATCCCAAACAAATGATACACTTTTCTTCAATAAACGAGGGAAAGGTTGACATCTCCCAAAAAGATTGGATATAAATCTCCTGATATAAGCAATGGACCCTGAAAGCCACGGAGTTCTTTCAGATTACGTGGAGGATGCATTTCAAGAATTGCTTTTATTTTATCATGATCAACATGGATACCTTAAGAAGTAATGACAAATCCCAAAAACTTGCCACTGGAAACCCTTAAGAAAGACTTTATAGGGTTCATCTTTAATTGATGTCAACGCATCAACTCGAATACTGTCTTCAAGTCTTGAATGTGATCATCTTTTAATCGACTTTTGACAGCGATATCATCTACGTAACATTCAACTGTTTTTCGCAGATGTTCTTGAAAGATATTCCTTATGGCTCTTTGATATGTAGCGCCAGCATTTTTCAGACCAAAAGGCATAACTGTGTAGCAATAAAATCCAAGGGGTGTACGGAAAGCAGTGTGCTTTTCATCTCCTGGATGCATTTTAATTTGGTTATATCCTGAAAATCCGTCCATGAAAGACATGCGTTCAAAACCACATGTATTGTCTATCATGACATCAGTAATCGGAAGTAGAAATTCATCTTTTGGACAGGCTGCGTTAAGATCTCAAAAATCTATGCAAACTCGAACTTTTCCATTCTTCTTCATGACAGAGACAATATTAGCAACCCAATCTGGGTGTTGCTCTTCACGGACAAAGCCACTTGTAATCAGCTTTTTGACTTCTACTTCAATTGCATCTATCATATCTGGTCGAAAATGTCGCTGCTGTTGTTTTACAGGTTTGGCATTAGGAAGAATATTAAGTTTATGAGTAGCTACTTTGGGATCCAGACCCGGCATATCCTCATAACTCCATGCAAAAATATCGATATATTCTTTTATCAGCTTTATCAACTCTTATTTTTCATCTTCAGAAAAAATTTTGCTGATGAATATTGGCTTCGATGTAGTCTCGTCTCCAACATCAATCTGGACAATTTCATCTTCTGTGGGTGGCTGTCGTTGTTCAAATCGAAGCTTCCACTGAGTATCCATTTGTTGCGACCAAGGGTCATTTTTAAATAGTTTAAATTCACCATCGATTTGAACCATATTGACTGAAAAAACGCGCTCAGATTCAACATACTGGACTCCTTCAAAATCTGAAGATTGTAAAGAACTGGAAGAAAATTCTTCTTCCATATCTTCATTAAACATGTGGGATATATCGTATCCCAACCCATGAAGAGTTTGTTGATAAAACGGATCACCACATAACGGTAATCGTCTACCTTTGCCTTGATTGAGACCTAGCATGGTTTTCAAATCATATCCTATATTTTGGATAATCTTAAGAGATTGTTGACTATATTTGTCAATTCTAATTTTTCGTTTATCTTTCTCTACGAGATTATCTGTCTGAATAACAGGGATATTTCTAGCCAAGCCAAACACAATTTGACGCTTATTTTTCTTATTAGACGGGATCACAAAATAAGATTCTTTGTGACGTCTATAAGTTACACAAGCTTGTAATGATGAGGCTACAGGTAGAAAATAAGGAGAAGATGTTAGGAACCTCTGAGCATAGGGTCCAACATCGACATGAGGAGGAAAAAAATTCTCTTTATGATTAATATATAAGGTTTCCTCTGTATTTATGTCAGTTTTATGTTGATGACTTTGATTATCATCAGATAAAGTCATTCTTTCAATAAATTTGACGCCATATACTCCAAAAGGAAATCTTCATTAAAAAAAGAGAATATAAAGTGATCAATATTTACATCATTGACAGACTGACTACTACGCTTTAGATTAATCATTAACGGACCATCATCCGTCTTCAGCGTAGACTTGCCAAGATTGATAACCAGTGGTTCTGGATCAGCTGTACGAGAAGTACGTCCTTTAACCTTGATCATAAGAGGCTGATGACTAGTGTTGGTTTGAACCTGGTTCTTGACTGGAACCCTCACAGCTTCATCAGACGTAGCTTGAATTTTTCCTTTGACTTTAATCAACAAAGGTTCATTATTGACAGGTTGGGGTTGAATTCGACCTTTAACCTTAATTATCAAGGGTTGATCATCTGAAGGCAATTGATCTTCTGAAATCGATTAATCTTCTGCAGGTGCTCGATCTTCAGCCATATCAGATATTTCCTTTACATGCTCCTGTTTATAGAGTATTGAATTAGAGAAATAGGCTTCAATGCCCTTAAAAGGATTAATATCTGCAAATTTAGTCTTTACAATTCCCTGAGAATTCACATACTTAAAGCATTGGTGGAGAGTCGAAGGTACAATGTTATGCTCATGTATCCATGGTCTTCCAAGGAGGATATTATAAGATATATCTGAGTTGATAACATAGAAGGTTGCCATGGTTCGAAGATCACCTATTTGAATCTTCAGGCGAATTTCCCCCAATGGTTTACTCCTTCCAGAATTAAAACCAACGATTGTTGTACTAGTGTAAGTCAAATCACTAGTAGGAATCCTCAATGGTCTTAGCATACTCTGAAGAATAATGCTGATGGAAGACCCAAGATCGATGTAAATCCTGTCAATTTCAGTAGAGTCAATATACCCCGTATACCACAAAGGCCTGTCATGTCGATTATGCTTTAACAGCATATCCTCTTGTGTGAAAGTAATGTTAGGAATTGATTCCATCACACTATGGCATTGGGGACATGACACCGGTATATTATCAGGATTTTTGAGTTGACCTAAACATGAATCGGCTTATAGCAAAGCTTCACTCAAGGTTTCTCGACTTTCTTTAGAGAGATGAAGTAACTCAAAGATAAAAATTCTAGCCGGAGTATTGGCTAACTGAGCTAGTATATCAAATTTATAGGGTTTCATCGACCCTTAATTTGAACTAGACTTCAACGGGGCATCAAAACGCACTGCGTTCTGTTTTCCTTTTTCAACCACTGGGGGTTTAGAAGGCCTTGTCTCAGCAGGAACAGAAGAAGACTGAGTTGGTAGTGTTTCAACGGTGTCTTCCGCTTCTTTGGAAGTTTCCTCGTAATCTTTGTGGTAGTCCTTTCCGGACCTTGTACCAGCAAAGACTTCTTCTTTAGACTCAGGAGAATGAAGTACCATATTACAGGATTTAGTCTTCTTTCCCTTCGTCTTCTTCTTATGTGGATTTATATGAGGAACTTTAAATCCTAATCCGACGAAAGATTTTTGACCTTGAATTTGTAAAGGAACTCGCATACCTTTACCATAATTCAAGCCTTCCGCTTTCTGAAAGTCATAGCCCATCTTTTTCATTAGATGGACCGATTGTTGACTGTATATGTGAGTGGGTAGGGACTTTCAACAGATGGTCCAGCAGATGAAGAAGGGACAGAGACGTCTGTAGAAACTTTTGGTACAAGAGGTAAAATCCCAACCGGAGCTTTCTCGTAGGCAGCAAAAACTTGTTGTGCCCTGTACAAAGGAACACTATTCATTGCTAACCATTGCTGATGAGTAAGTTTTAGTTTGGTAGGAGGAGCCAAACTCGGAGGGAATATGTTTAAACCCCTTAGCCTATCTTCCAAAGGAATGCCATCCTACAAATGATCAGAATCATCATGGTCTGAAATAACAATATGAGAAATCATATTGCAGGTTTTGACTTTTTGACCTTTCTTGGATTTTGAAATTTTACTTTCATGCTCCATTTCAGGTACTAAGTCAGGATGTACCCACATGATTTTACTATTTTTCAAGGTGAGAGACACTAATTCTTCACTTTGATCTCGTGCTGATGGAAGATTCACAATCTTCATCGTCATCTTTAGAATCGGGACAACCCCATTAGGAACTTGCTGTAGAGGAAAAGCTCCAAATTGAAGAGAAATCATATTGATTGTGACTGTATGCTCATCATTTGTTAAAGCAATAGCTTTAGCATTTATCAACTCTTGAATCTTCTTCTTCAAGGCATAGCAAGCTTTCATGGGATAATTTATGTATCTATGATAGATACAATATTTGGGATTATCAACCAAATCCACCTCATTAGTTCGTTTTGGCTCTGGGATCTGGAGTTTACCACTCTTCACGAGACATTGAAATATCCCAGGAATATCATTATCATCGAAAGAGTATTCTTCTTTCGGCTTAGAAGACTCTGGATTACTTGGTATTATTTTGGGTTTCGAAAGGTTTACCACTAGGGTTTCCTTTCCTTTCCTATTGCGATTACCAGAGTTGTTGCCTGAAGAGGCTTTCTTTCCTTTGTCTTCTGAGGCGAAGATCATCCCATGTTCACGAGCCAATCTACCGTTGGTCTCAGCTGAAACTACTGCTATAATAAACGAGGCCCAATCTGTAAATTGAGAGCCTGTAAAAACAGCGATGGTTGGTCGCAGATTCATTTTGCATGTATCAATTAATGCTGAATCTGGCATACCAGGAGGTATTTTCAAAGTAGCCTGTCGAAAATGTTCAATAAACGTCCGAGTATCCTCCTTCTCTTTTTGTTTAATTTCTATTAAGGAAGACATATTCATATCCATCCCTCCTTCATAGAAATGAGAGAAATATTGCTTTAAATTCGTCAAAAGATGATATGCAATTATCGGGTAAACTGCGATACCAATCGTATGCTGTGCCCATCAAACACCAAATGAAGACTCGGATGAGAAGAGCATCATTCTTCTGTAGATGCACAGTCATAATATCAAAATAATTGATATATTGACTTGGAGAAGCCTTTCCATCAAATAATACCATAGATTGTGGCTTGAATTTAGGAGGAAAGGGCACATCATTCCACTAGGGAGAATAAGGTTGCTTGATTCCCAACTTCTGGAGCTGATCTTTGTGCTTCAGAACCTCAAACTGTGCTTTTAACTCCCGAACAGCTTGAATAGCTTCATTGGTTTGAGGGAGTATGTTTGATTGAATAGTGGTTGGTGTATCATAACCCCCACCGGAGGTGATACATCTTCTGGAATGAGAGGATCAGGAGATGCAGAGTTTTGGTTGATAACAGGCTCTTGACTCAGATTATTCAAAGGTATGTCAATCCCTTGACTATCTTGAGTTTGCTCTGCTACTTGCCCTAGTGTTACCACTGCTGGTTGGACTGTTTGCTGATTCGTTATTAACTGATGTATATTTTGCATCATTGCAAGCATATCCTTTAGTGATTGTTCCACCGCAGAAAGACGATGTTCTGTATGAGAAGTAGACGTCTCATGTTCTTCTCCGATAGCATAAGATTCAACTTCTCTTGAACTTACAGAGGGATTAGTGTAGAGATATGAATCAACGCTATCAGTTTCTGACTCTAAGTACTGGGTACCCCCAGCCTCTGAATCTGAAGAATGTATATTTAAAGATTGTCGACTTCTTGATCGAGTATGTTGATATAATCCTTCAAAAGAGTCAAAATTTTGGTTGAACCGTTGTTGACCTGGAGTCTGGGACGAATTACGTCTTGAACGTCATCCTCTATTAATATTAGATGCCATATTAACTGATGCATAGGACAACTCATGTTCTTGGTCATCAATTTGTTGCTGAGGTACGTTATAGCTTAATCAGTCGAAAACTGACCGTTTAGTAGCAGCACAGCAACATTTGATTACAATTTGATGACACTTACAATGATGGTTTTCTTGGGGGAGTGTCATAGAAGATTTTCTATTTTTATGCTTTTGTACAAGTAACTCACGTAAATTAGAAGAATGAGAAGGTAGCATTTTCTTTTTTATATTTGGGACAGAGAAATATCCAGTCCCTTGTGTAAAAAGAAGATTACTAGTTTCATTGGCAGAAGAAAGGTGTGCGTTTTACGCGCTTGGAGTTGTGTGCGTAAATCCTGCGTTGATTTTTGTGCACTACGAACGCCATCAGCATTTTGCGTAATCCTGAGATTAGGCATTTTGCGTAAAGCAGCACTAGAAAATTGTTAGCGTAAAATAAAAGTTTTGCCAAAAATTTTATTCTCCTTGGATAAACCAAAAGAATTGTCTGTCACAGTAATAGAAGACTTGTTTTTACGCTGCACGCGTGTAGGCAAGTTCACTTTTGGTGCAAAAGAACCATTGTGAACTTTATCTACCATGTCACCGACAGGAGATTTGCCTTTACGTGTATAGCGCAAAACAGAAGTATCTGTCACGTCACAGATGGGAGATTTGCCTTTATACGTATAGCGCAAGACAGAATTGTCTACCACTCACAGACGAAAGACTGAATTTTACGCACAGGGCGCAATACTGAAGTAGGAACTGCCTCGTCACAGACGGGAGCCCCAACAACAGGAGTGGGAAGAATTCCTTTGCCTTTGGAGACAGTAGAGAGATCAGAGGGTGCTTTGGACTTAGGAATCCAAACTTTTCGCACCTTTCGTGATTTTTGAACATTGAAGCAGCGAGTACTACCCCCAGTTCGGAGCATTTCTTCTTAAGCAGTCTGGTCGAATTGAACAACCAAAGTCTTCTTCGTCGATCCAATCGACACATCATCGTATTAAGCAATTGCCTTCTCGTCGGAGGAGAAAGTCGTCCCCAGCAGAGTCGCCATTTTTGTTTCACTTAACAAAATGCCCTTAAAAGGCTTTTGAAAGAAAATAAGAAAAAGTACAAAAGTACAAATAAATTCTGGAAAGTATTGCTATGGAAGTTTAATCTGAGAGCGATCACTTTGTTCCTTGGACCACACGATGATGATGAAGAGAACTGCTTGAAGAAGAACAACGGGAAGAACTAAGTCACCAGAAAGGTATCGACACAATTGGCACTGATGGCACAGTCGAATGCTTTCCTGCTTGCTTTAATCTGTGTCACGACCCGCACCCACTGTGAGGGTACGAGTACGTAACAGCGCCCAGCCTACGCCGCAGTGTCGGCGGTAGAACGATGTACTAAGTCTCTAACTAACCATCAACTCATGCAGTATATAATGTACTCATCATGATCAACTCCGAACGGAGGACAAGTATAAGATATGGTGTATCTCAATCACAGTCTAAGCACGATAAGAAACACAGAATTGTAACTAAGAATTTGAAGACAAAAATAAATACTGAAATAATAACAACATCTGAATAATCTCAAATACATCTCAAGTCTCAATTCTATACAATAAGCTCTAATGAAAATAAATGCAAGTCTACTAAACTAAATCCCGATCACTCCTGAGTGTCGGGGCCAAAGGAAGCTAAACCATCTCCTGGACAGTAACATGTAGGGCACGTGTCCTCAGGGCAAACATCTGTAAAATTTTCAATAGGTCCAGTCAGGACAGGAACGAGCACATCTCATCTAGAAAACCCAAGTAAATGACAGAGAACTATAAAGCAGTTATAGGCAGTTGTATTGATGAAAATGGCAGTTTATATTCAGGTGATGGTAAGAAAGACAGATAAAGTGCAAGGAAAGTAAATACTAAACAAGAGAAGAATCATAGCAATGAAGACTGTAAAAATAGAACTAGCTGAACCAGGGTAATATGATATAAAGTCCAGGCAACAATGTAGACCAGTGTAACTCCAATGTAAGTCCAGTACAGGATGAATCTCATACAAGATGAATCCAGCAAGGGACGATTCCAGTCATAGTGATCAATGATTCCAGGGTGAGTCCAGCCTATACTCTTGCAGTGTGTTTTAAAATATCGAGATCGACATGTAAACGGCTATGGGTAATCCGGCACATCACACACCTGGCCGGGTGTGGGATGGCTATCATTCCAGTATGATTCCAGCAAAGGGTGATTCCAGAAATGGGGTATGTCTACATGTCTTACTCTAGTATTTCCCCTCCCAGCAAGTGAATCCAGAATTCCGACACAATGATTCAAGATGAGTCCAGCCAAGTACAATGATACCAGTAAATGATTCCGGGGTGATTCCAGTAAATGATTCCAGTAATAGAAGCCAGGAATGATGATACCAGTAATAGAGGCCAGAAAATAAATGTGTGTCGTATACATGAATCCAGAAATATCCACACGTGTTGTAACAGAGAATCGCATACAACTAACTAGAACTGAAGTACAGTAATTGACAAATAAATGAGAGAACTATCAGAGAATGTACTCGCCTGATACTCTGAAAAGAGTAGTGTAATGTCAGATGTCTACACCAGAGTCACAATATCCTAAATAGAGCAGTACAGGTTATAATGTGCTTAAAATAAGACAAATGATGTTTATGATGCAATCTACCTGATTTCTAGGTCAAACTAGGTCAAAGTCAACTCTAATCAAACCTGGTCAACTGTCTAGGTTAAACTAGGTCAGCAACAAGGCTATTTGGTCAAATCTAGGTCAATCTAAGATACACTAACTCATTCTAACCCATAGACTAGTATAATTTAGGATGCCTCATATATATATATCAATATATACATACATCCAAAGCCTATAGTCCTAGATATAAATAGCCTCTCATATATATATAATACATTTATTTAATTAGATATAATTAACACACATTCGTATAATATAGACTACATGACAATATCTCAAATAGGTGTACCTATATATATACATACATATATATATATATATATATATATATATATATATATATATATATATATATATATATATATATATATATATATACATAGGGTGATAGGGCATATGTGTGTTTGTGTACATGAGAGGGTGTGTGTGTAGGGTGTGAGCTTGAGGGTTCATTTTAGTTTGTGTGTGATAGTGTTGAGGCAAATGTGAGAGTGTAATGATTTTAGAATGTGTGCATTGTACATGTGTAGACATGTGTGTGTGGGTATAGGTTAAAGGGTTATGATATAGTGTGTGTGATATAGTGTGTGTGTGTGTGTGTGTCACATGAGGAATGAGAAAAGATCCTGAAATCAGTGAGCACCTAAAGAAAACAGGAAAACAGAGGATTACATATGTGCTCATGTGTGTGAGGGGGAAATGTGACAGATTCCTAGGATAGAGGGTGTGTGAAAACAGTGTGATGGGTGTGTGGGGGGTGACCGGTTATGCTCTCAGGAAAATCAAGCATACATTGACAGTTCATACATCAAACCAATTCCAGATTTTTCAATAGCCCACAAAGTGTCATTACAACATGAAATCAACCCACAGTGTTCAGTTATACATATGACAGCTCAAAGGTGTGTGGGGATGAAAATAGCAGTGTGAATACCATAAGAGTGTGTGTTCAGATGTTGTGTCCATGTGGCTCAGGCTATTCTCAGGTTTGTGTTATGGAAATCTCAGTTTTTCCCAAGCCATAACAGAGAGTTCAAAGTGTCCCAGATTTCGGTTTCATGGATTAAACATGGAAATTAACACAGGAATTGAATCTAACATACATTTGAATCATCAAATCAGTTTTCAGATCAAAACAGTTCAAATCAACAAGCCAAGGCCAAACCCATATCAATACACAATCTCTATAAATCAACATTCCATTTAATTATCCCAACTGTGAATCAACATCAATTTGAAATTGAACTCGATCAATATCAACTCAAAAACTGAAACATACCATTACTATGACTGAACAGAGAATGGGAACTCAACATCTCAGTCTACAGCTCACTTAAGAAGGGTTTAAATCTTAGGAAAAAATTGGACAGTTCAGGAAAAAGAAAAAGAAAAGGAATTTGAGAGCATAACCAATGCTTAAAACCAATATCATAGAACCCTAGGTTAGACTAACATGTACACATCCTCCTATTAATCATGAACCCAAACATGAACCTATATATGCATGCCTACAGCTGCTGCTATGCCACTGCTGCTACGCAATGCAAGGACCTGCCTACTGCTGCTATGTACTGCAAACCAAGGCAGGCAAGCTACTGCTGCAAAGCAAATGCCAAAAGCCAAGCCAACCAAAACCAATGCTCTGCTACCAACCAATAATCACTCAAACTCAGGTTATATACAGTTATAAGGGAAAACTGAAAATTAAATTCAGGTTATTCAAACAGGCAAGTATCAGTCATCACATGATAGGAAACTCAATCCCATGCTATTGATAAACTCCTAGCATGTAGTTTAACTTCCAGACACAAGTAGGTGTACAAACAATCGATTTAAAACACACAAAAAAACAAGTTAAATCACAAATGAACTCAGCAGGAATTAACAGTAAACAAGTATCAGGAAAAACTCCCTTTTCAAACCAAAACCAAATCGAAAACCCAAATCAGTACACCAGCCTTTCTCCCAATCACCCAGTCATGAAACCAACATCAATATACTTATATACATATAAATTTACATTTAAAAAGTAATTAAAATGAATTTGAACTCAAAAATATGAATACAGTGAAATGAGTATCAGAGGTTACATGAAACCTCAAATTCAAAATCATTAATACAATTTATATCAATTTAAATAGCCAAGGTAGTGTCGTACTCGTGTCCAGAGTCCACACGAGTCCACACGTGTCTCCACGACTGGACACGACGTGTCCAAGTCATAAAACACGCACAGACACATCGCGTGCACAGACTGCATCGTGCTGCGATGCAGTCGACTCGTGGACACGACTCACTACACTAGACACCACGTGCACGTGTCTAAGTGTTCGTCAGGACTAGGAGAGTGTGTCCCACAGCCTGCACAGTGTCCACGTAGATCGTGTCGCGTGCACGAGATGCGTATCCGAGCGTGTCTGTGCACGCGCGTGTGAGTGTGCAAACCCAGTGTGGGTCAAAAATCTCTCGAACCACTCAATAAAGTCCTCTGAAATTTTACGTGCATGGTGTCAGTCACTAGGCCTCCGTGTCCACAAATTTTTAGGGCCTGAGTCGCCGTGTCGTGTCCGCTACAGTGCCCGAGCAGCAGGGCACTGTGCGTAGCCTGCTGCGTGCGTGTACGTGTCCAAAACCGACACAAAAAAGACACGAAAATAAACTCGGTCTTCACAAACATTGCTACTCATACCTAGATCTAGAGATCCATGAAATTAGAATTCAAAAATACGAAAAATAAATCCTTTGTGGCATTTCGTCGAACACCTAGTATGCCCACTGATACGTGTCCGATACGGACACGTATTGGACACGAAACCTAGCAATACCTATACCAGTAGTTAGGGTATTCCTAGGGCTTCCTATTCATGCAATTAAATCACTATTTTATGGAGAGGATTAGGAATTACCTCGGTGTGTGAAAAAGCCCAAAAAGCTTTAAAGAGGGGTGTGGAACCCTAGGTGGCTGGCCATAAATGCTAGGGTTAGGGTTTTGGTTTCACTAATTGGGTTATAGGCCTCTATGGGCCTTAAGCCATAAGTCATGGTTTATTAAATCACAAGTCATTAACCAACCTATTCATTATCTCTATTTCCCCAATTTAATCCTAATGACTAGAGTATCATTAACTTAGGTTAACTAGGGTTTCATAATCTAACCAAGTGGTCATAACTAGGGTTAGCTTCTAGGCTAGTCCACTAGGTCTCAACAAGTCACGGTCAACCTAGAATTCACCAATTCAATAAATCACCAAATAATTCAAATAAGTCAAAATAATCAAATTACCCCTAGACTAAAAATGATAATTAAAACATCCTAATGACACGGTTAGGCTCTAGGTCATGCAGTCTCTACGGTTTCACTAGCTGCACACCAAAATCACAAGTCATGACTTAAAACAGTTTTAAATAGTTTAAAAATTATTAAAAATTACCAAAAATCATAATGTGAAATAAATATCAATAAATAATAATTATAATTATAAAATTTCAAAAATACCCTCATCTGAAAAACTGGGTGTTATAATCCTACCCACCTTATAAAAATTTCGTCCTCAAAATTAAGATGATCGCACCTCTCCTAGGTCAAACCCCCAATCAATCAAGTCGAAGCAATAAAATCCTACTGGTCATGATTCCACAGTCTCGAGCAGGGTAGCTACACTATCTAGCAATCATAAGCAATATCCTAGCAGGTACTAAGGGAAATCACACATGAAAGTGGGGAGGAAGAACAAGAAGGTCAAACCTGCTAATCCATCACCTGCGATGTCAGTCTCCTCGGCTGCCATCGCAAAAGCTCTACCCCTCTGGTGCTGAGCTACAGGTGGCCTAGCCCCCTCAAAAGGAGGTGCAATGGGACAATCTATCTTCTGGTGGGCAGCTGACCCACATGAGGCCTCTTGGCCTGGCCTCCGCTGCTGCTGGTACCGTGAGCATCCCGTCCCCTCTTGAGCCTCAGCTCAAGATCATCCTCAGCCAGTAAAGCTCCCGTCAAAATTTCCTCGAAAGTGGCATCCCTGTTGCCCTTGGTCAGGGACTTGACTTCCTTAACCAGATCCTTCCGGAACCTCTGGGCCTTCGTCGCCTCGCTCAAGCCCTCTACGAATCTGCTGAGGCAGCCAAACTCCCCGGCGTACTCCTCCACTGACAGGCTCCCCTGTACTAGGCTCTCGAACTGCGACTCCAAGGCTCTGAGCGCTGAATCTGGAAAGAACTTCTTCTTGAAGAAGCCCCTGAACTCCTCCCAAGTCTGTCCAGCTATCCCCACCCTGGGGTCTGACTGATACCAGGTGCGAGCAAGATCTCGCATCCGGCTAGCTGCTGCCTCTATCTAGAGATCTGTCGGTATCCGGGCCAGGCGGAAGATCTCCTCTATATGCTTGATCCACTCGTCAGCATATAAAATCCCCTCTGTCCCCAGGAAGTCTCTGGGGCTCATCTTCTAGAACTGCTTTATCCCCGGTGTCCTCGCCTGCTGGATCACTGGTCGAGCTGCGACTGCTGAAAGGGCCAACTCCATGCCTCGGTCCTGTCGGGCCTGCTGTCGGTCCATAAACTGCTGGAAGTAGGCAAACATCTATGCCGCATCCACGTGTCCTGTAGGTGGCCGCTGCTAGAACTGCATCTCTGGGATGACTGGATCCTGCCTTCGAGCTGATGGAGGCATACCCCCTGCTGCTGCTACTGAAGTCTCAATATGGGCAGAGGTAGCAGGAGCTGCAGCCTCCTGACCCTGCTGAACTGGCTGAGAGGTGGCAGTCCCCTCTGCAACAACTGCTGCACCAGAGTGATGTGATCGTGTCTCCACCATCCTGAAGACAGATCGAACAAGAAAGTCAATACTGAACAGGAATCGATATAATCAAAGGAGGACAGTTTATTTTAAAGAAGGCAAATCAGCACGATATGTAGATGGCATGATTTAAAGCAGAATTTTCCTAACTGTGATTGAGTGCCTCTCCGGTAAAGCCTATCTCTCAGTCCTGTCACAGGCTCGCAGCAGTACAACTAAGTCGCCGTACTACCACGATATCGCACTAATACGACTCTCGACCTGCATGGGCCACCACTAAAAATGTGTCACGACCCGCACCCACTGTGAGGGTACGAGTACGTAACAGCGCCCAGCCTACGCCGCAGTGTCGGCGGTAGAACGTTGCACTAAGTCTCTAACTAACCATCAACTCATGCAGTATATAATGTACTCATCATGATCAACTCCGAACGGAGGACAAGTATAAGATATGGTGTATCTCAATCACAGTCTAAGCACGATAAGAAACACTGAATTGTAACTAAGAATTTGAAGACAAAAATAAATACTGAAATAATAACAACATCTGAATAATCTCAAATACATCTCAAGTCTCAATTCTATACAACAAGCTCTAATGAAAATAAATGCAAGTCTACTAAACTAAATCCCGATCACTCCTGAGTGTCGGGGCCAAAGGAAGCTAAACCATCTCCTGGACAGTAACATGTAGGGCACGTGTCCTCAGGGCAAACATCTGTAAAATTTTCAATAGGTCCAGTCAGGACAGGAACGTGCACATCTCATCTAGAAAACCCAAGTAAATGACAGAGAACTATAAAGCAGTTATAGGCAATTGTATTGATGAAAATGGCAGTTTATATTCAGGTGATGGTAAGAAAGATAGATAAAGTGCAAGGAAAGTAAATACTAAACAAGAGAAGAATCATAGCAATGAAGACTGTAAAAATAGAACTAGCTGAACCAGGGTAATATAATATAAAGTCCAGGCAACAATGTAGACCAGTGTAACTCCAATATAAGTCCAGTACAGGATGAATCTCATACAAGATGAATCCAGTAAGGGACGATTCCAGTCATAGTGATCAATGATTCCAGGGTGAGTCCAGCCTATACTCTAGCAGTGTGTTTTAAAATACCGAGATCGACATGTAAATGGCTATGGGTAATCCGGCACATCACACACCTGGCTGGGTGTGGGATGGCTATCATTCCAGTATGATTCTAGCAAAGGGTGATTCCAGAAATGGGGTATGTCTACATGTCTTACTCTAGTATTTCCCCTCCCAGCAAGTGAATCCAGAATTCCGACACAATGATTCAAGATGAGTCCAGCCAAGTACAATGATACCAGTAAATGATTCCGGGGTGATTCCAGTAAATAATTCCAGTAATAGAAGCCAGGAATGATGATACCAGTAATAGAGGCCAGAAAATAAATGTGTGTCGTATACATAAATCCAGAAATATCCACACGTGTTGTAACAGAGAATCGTATACAACTAACTAGAACTGAAGTACAGTAATTGACAAATAAATAAGAGAACTATCAGAGAATGTACTCGCCTGATACTCTGAAAAGAGTAGTATAATGTCAGATGTCTGCACCAGAGTCACAATATCCTAAATAGAGCAGTACAGGTTATAATGTGCTTAAAATAAGACAAATGATGTTTATGATGCAATCTACCTGATTTCTAGGTCAAACTAGGTCAAAGTCAACTCTAATCAAACCTGGTCAACTGTCTAGGTCAAACTAGGTCAGCAACAAGGCTATTTGGTCAAATCTAGGTCAATCTAAGATACACTAACTCATTCTAACCCATAGACTAGTATAATTTAGGATGCCTCATATATATATATATCAATATATACATACACCCAAATCCTATAGTCCTAGATATAAATAGCCTCTCATATATATAATACATTTATTTAATTAGATATAATTAACACACATTCGTATAATATAGACTACGTGACAATATCTCAAATAGGTGTACCTATATATATACATACATACATATGTATATATACATAGGGTGATAGGGCATATGTGTGTTTGTGTACATAAGAGGGTGTATGTGTAGGGTGTGAGCTTGAGGGTTCATTTTAGTTTGTGTGTGATAGTGTTGAGGCAAATGTGAGAGTGTAATGATTTTAGAATGTGTGCATTGTACATGTGTAGACATGTGTGTGTGTGGGTATAGGTTAAAGGGTTATGATATAGTGTGTGTGATATAGTGTGTGTGTGTGTCACATGAGGCATGAGGAAAGATCCTGAAATCAGTGAGCACCTAAAGAAAATAGGAAAACAGGGGATTACATATGTGCTCATGTGTGTGAGGGAGAAATGTGACAGATTCCTAGGATAGAGGGTGTGTGAAAACAGTGTGATGGGTGTGTGGGGGATGACAGGTTATGCTCTCAGGAAAATCAAGCATACAATGACAGTTCATACATCAAACCAATTCCAAATTTTTCAATAGCCCACAAAGTGTCATTACAACATGAAATCAACCCACAGTGTTCAGTTATACATATGACAGCTCAAAGGTGTGTGGGGATGAAAATAGCAGTGTGAATACCACAAGAGTGTGTGTTCAGATGTTGTGTCCATGTGGCTCAGGCTATTCTCAGGTTTGTGTTATGGAAATCTCAGTTTTTCTCAAGCCATAACAGAGAGTTCAAAGTGTCCCAGATTTCGGTTTCATGGATTAAACATGGAAATTAACACAGGAATTGAATCTAACATACATTTGAATCATCAAATCAGTTTTCAGATCAAAACAGTTCAAATCAACAAGCCAAGGCCAAACCCATATCAATACACAATCTCTATAAATCAATATTCCATTTAATTATCCCAACTGTGAATCAACATCAATTTGAAATTGAACTCGATCAATATCAACTCAAAAACTGAAACATACCATTACTATGACGGAACAGAGAATGGGAACTCAATATCTCAGTCTACAGCTCACTTAAGAAGGGTTTAAATCTCAGGAAAAAATATGACAGTTCAGGAAAAAGAAAAAGAAACGGAATTTGAGAGCATAACCAATGCTTAAAACCAATATCATAGAACCCTAGGCTAGACTAACATGTACACATCCTCCTATTAATCATGAACCTATATATGCATGCCTACTGCTGCTGCTATGCCACTGCTGCTACGCAATGCAAGGACCTGCCTACTGCTGCTATGCACTGCAAACCAAGGCAGGCAAGCTACTGCTACAAAGCAAATGCCAAAAGCCAAGCCAACCAAAACCAATGCTCTGCTACCAACCAATAATCACTCAAACTCAGGTTATATACAATTATAAGGGAAAACTGGAAATTAAATTCAGGTTATTCAAACAGGCATGTATCAGTCATCACATGATAGGAAACTCAATCCCATGCTATTGATAAACTCCTAGCATGTAGGTTAACTTCCAGACACAAGTAGGTGTACAAACAATCGATTTAAAACACACAAAAAAACAAGTTAAATCACAAATGAACTCAGCAGGAATTAACAGTAAACAAGTATCAGAAAAAACTCCCTTTTCAAACCAAAACCAAATCGAAAACCCAAATCAGTACACTAGCCTTTCCCCCAATCACCCAGTCATGAAACCAACATCAATATACTTATATACATATAAATTTACATTTAAAAAGTAATTAAAATGAATTTGAACTCAAAAATATGAATACAGTGAAATGAGTATCAGAGGTTACATGAAACCTCAAATTCAAAATCAATAATAAAATTTACATCAATTTAAATAGCCAAGGTAGTGTTGTACTCGTGTCCAGATTCCACACGAGTCCCCACGTGTCTCCACGACTGGATACGGCGTATCCAAGTCACAAAATATGCACAGACACATCGTGTGCACAGACTGCATCGTGCTGCGATGCAGTCGACTCGTGGACACGACTCACTACACTAGACACCACGTGCACATGTCTAAGTGTTCGTTAGGACTAGGAGAGTGTGTCCCATAGCCTGCACAGTATCCACGTGGATCGTGTCGCGTGCACGAGACGCGTATCCGAGCGTGTCTGTGCACGCGCGTGTGAGTGTGCAAACCCAGTGCGGGTCAAAAATCTCTCGAACCACTCAATAAAGTCCTCTAAAATTTTACGTGCATGGTGTCAGTCACTAGGCCTCCGTGTCCACAAATTTTCAGGGCCTGAGTCGTCGTGTCGTATCCGCTACAGTGCCCGAGCAGCAGGGCACTATGCGTAGCCTGCTGCGTGCATGTGCGTGTCCAAAACTGACACAAAAAAGACACAAAAATAAACTCAGTCTTCACAAACATTGCTACTCATACCTAGATCTAGAGATCCATGAAATTAGAATTCAAAAATACGAAAAATAAATCCTTTGTGGCATTTCGTCGAACACCTAGTATGCCCACTGATACGTGTCCGATACGGACATGTATTGGACACGAAACCTAGCAATACCTATACCAGTAGTTAGGGTATTCCTAGGGCTTCCTATTCATGCAATTAAATCACTATTTTATGGAGAGGATTAGGAATTACCTAGGTGTGTGAAAAAGCCCAAAAAGCTTCAAAGAGAGGTGTGGAACCCTAGGTGGCTGGCCATAAATGCTAGGGTTAGGGTTTTGGTTTCACTAATTGGGTTATGGGCCTCTATGGGCCTTAAGCCATAAGTCATGGTTTATTAAATCACAAGTCAATAACCAACCTATTCATTATCTCTATTTCCCCAATTTAATCCTAATGACTAGAGTATCATTAACTTAGGTTAACTAGGGTTTCATAATCTAACCAAGTGGTCATAACTAGGGTTAGCTTCTAGGCTAGTCCACTAGGTCTCAACAAGTCAAGGTCAACCTAGAATTCACCAATTCAATAAATCACCAAATAATTCAAATAAGTCAAAATAACCAAATTACCCCTAGACTAAAAATGATAATTAAAACATCCTAATGACACGGTTAGGCTCTAGGTCATGCAGTCTCTACGGTTTCACTAGCTGAACACCAAAATCACAAGTCATGACTTAAAACAGTTTTAAATAGTTTAAAAATTATTAAAAATTACCAAAAAATTATAATATGAAATAAATATCAATAAATAATAATTATAATTACAAAATTTCAAAAATACCCTCATCTGGAAAACTGGGTGTTACAATCTGTTCTTGCAAAAAAGTTGAAGAGAAACACTCTGGAAAATCACTTTGCTCTGAAAGTCTCTAGGCTCCAAAATCTTGTACCTTCTGTTTAAAAAATAAGTCTATTTATAGACTAGACCCTCTGTGCGTATAAAGCAACATAATTTGGTCTCTACGCAAGTAACTGCCACCCACGATTGAAAATCGACCTCTACGCGTGATGACACGTGTCCCATATAGAGTTGTGGTCTCTACACATGGTGACACGTGTCCCACAACTTCAACAATATGGGAAGAGCATGTACACACGTTCCTCGATAAGTGTGACATGAAAGCTACGTATACCGACCACGTTCTCACATAGCCAGAAAAGATTGAGCGTAAAATAACCTAAAACAAACTTCCTGCGTAGAGCGGCTAAAAAAGTAGCCTTGAGCGTTTAGCTAGCTCAAATAAACTCTACGCACACAAAAGTAGCTAAGATAGCCTTGAGCATAAGAAACTCAAATAACTTTCATGCGTAAAGGAAGCGGTCTCTTGAGCGTAAAGTAACCCATCTACACACTAAGCTACAAGCGTTAGGTTTGGTACGAAAATATTCTTGGCTTCTGTGCAATGTTCTGTCAGAAAATCATTCTGTCAGAGCAGTATCACGCGCATTAAATGCGGTCTGGACAGCCTGTCTCTCGCATAAAGCCTGAGAATGCTCTCGTGTAGAGTTTGAGGATGGCTCTTGCGTAAAGAAGCTTGCGTAGAGTTAGACTCTGTTTGATCTTTGCGTAGAGCTTGAATCTGACTCAGTTTGACTTGCGTAGAGTCTTTAAATGGGCTTCGCGTAGAGTCTGAAACTGACTTTGCGTAAAGCTCTCAACTTCTTTTGACTTGGTCTATGAAGTTTATTTATGCTTCTACACACATCATGAACACCCTCCAACGACTGCGGCAATACTAACCGGTAGGCAACCTCTCCAATCCGTTCTAGCACATCAAAAGGTCCAATGTACCTTGGACTCAGCTTCCCTCTTCCTCTAAACCTGATGGTACCTCTAGTGGGTGAGATCCTCAGGAAGACATGGTCTCCCTCCTTGAACTCCAGGGGTCGCCGGTGTGTGTCCGCCCAGTGCTTCTGCCTGTCTTGAGCTGCTCTCAAGTGCCCCTGGATCTGCTTCACCTTCTCTACTGTACGAACCACCAACTCTGGTCTGAGTATCTGCCTCTCGTCCACCTCACTCCAACAGACTGGAGAATGACACTTTCTGCCATATAACGCTTCGAAAGGGGCCATTTGGATACTGGCCTAATAGCTGTTATTATATGAGAACTCCACCAGGTACAAGTGGTCCTCCTATGATCCTCTGAAATCTAGCATGCACGCCCTCAACATGTCCTCCAACGTCTGAATGGTGCGCTCGGACAGGCCATCTGTCTACGAATGGTACGACGTACTAAACTTCAGTCGAGTACCGAGGCTCTCCTGTAGGCTCCGCCAGAAGTACGATATGAATCCCGAATCTCGGTCAGATACAATATTAATCGGTACTCCATGAAGTCGCACAATCTACCTCATATACATATCTGCTAGGCCTTCTGTAGACTGTCCCACTCTGAAGGGTAGAAAGTGAGCCGACTTGGTGAGTCGGTCCACTATAACCCAAACTGCATCCCGTCCACTCGGTCTCCTCGGTAACCCTGTAACGAAGTCAATCGTGATATGCTCCCATTTTCACTCTGGTATGGAAAGTGGTTGGAGCAGTCCTGCGGACCTCTGGTGCTCAGCCTTGACTTGCTGACACACCAAGCACCTGGCTACAAAGCGGCTATCTCTCGCTTCATTCTATGCCACCAATAATGCTGTCTCAGGTCTCTGTACATCTTTGTACCTCCTGGGTGAATGGAATATGCTGAACTGTGCGCCTCCGTCATCAGCTCCTGACGAAACCCTCTATTGGGAACATAGAGGCGATCTCCACACCTCAGAGTCCCGTCCTCATAAATGCATAGTCCGGTCTGCATGCCGGCTTCTGTCCTCTGTCGAAGTCGCTCAAATCTGGCATCTGTCGGCAATGCGACTCTGATCCTCTCTACCAACGAAGACTGCACCTGAAGACTAGCTAATTGGCCATCTGCTCCAGGTAGTACCAGCTCGATCCCTAACTTTCGTAGCTCCTCTAGAAGATGGGGCTGATTCGTCAACATATACGCCATAGGCCTCCTGCTCAAAGCATCTGCTACGACGTTTGTCTTGCCCGGATGGTACTGTAGCTCGATCTCAAAGTCTTTCATTAGCTCCAACCACCGTCTCTGTCTCAGATTCAGCTCCTTCTGAGTGTAGACATACTTTAAGCTCTTATGGTCCGTGAATATCTCTACCCTCTCACCATACAAGTAGTGTCTCCAAAGCTTCAGGGCAAAGATAACCGTAGCAAGCTCCAAGTCGTGGGTTGGATAATTCTTCTTATGAACCTTCAGCTGCCTCGAAGCATATGCTACTACCTTCCCGTGCTGCATCAAAACGCATCCCAATCCCTTTCTGGATGCGTTGCTGTAGATCACAAACCCTCCTGGTCCGGATGGTATAGTCAGAATAGGTGCTATGGTAAGGCACTTCTTCAGCTCATCAAATGCCACCTGGCACTCCTCTATCCAGATAAACTCCTGCTCCTTCCGGGTCAAACGGGTCATCGGCTCAGCGATCCTCACGAAGTTCTCTACGAACCTCCGGTAATACCCGACAAGTCCAAGAAAATTTCTTACCTCCGAGACATTGGTAGGGGTCGACCATGTCTCTACGGATGAGATCTTCGTTGGGTCCACAGATATACCCTCTCCTGAGATGACGTGTCCGAGAAAAGAGACACTATCCAGAAAGAAATCACACTTGCTCAGCTTGGCATAGAGTCTCTCGCTCCTCAATGTCTCCAACACAATCCGTAGATGCCTCCCATGCTCCTCGTGGCTCTTCGAGTACACCAATATGTCATCGATGAACACGACCATGAACTGATCCAAGTACTGGTGAAACACTCTGTTCATCAAATTCATGAACACAGTAGGCGTATTGGTTAAACCAAAAGGCATCACCAGAAACTCGTAGTGACCATAACCAGTCCTGAAGACTGTCTTCGGAATGTCCTTCTTCTGTACCTTCACTTGATGGTACCCCGATCTCAAGTCGATCTTCGAAAACACTCTGGCTCCAGTCAACTGATCAAACAGGTCATCGATCTGAGATAAGGGGTACTTGTTCTTGATGGTTAGTGCATTCAGGGCTCTATAATCAATGCACATTCGGACAGTCCCATCCTTCTTCGGCACAAACAAAACTGGGACTCCCCAAGGTGAAGCACTCGGTCGGATGAATCCTATTGTCTGTAACTCCTCCAGCTGAAGCTTCAACTCATCTAGCTCCTTCTTCGCCAATCGGTACACATAAGAAGAGATCGGTGCTGCTCCTGGTACTAGCTCGATGGAAAACTCTACTTGTCTATCAGGTAGAAGACCTGGCAGCTCCTTCGAGAAGACGTCCATAAACTCTGCAACAATCGACAGTGGTGCTGCCTCCATCGCCATGTAGACACCGACGGACCGGCTTACTCCTCGCTTTACGGTCCCTCTCATGAACACAAACTCGGTATGATCTGGCGGTCTGAAGATGACGCTCCCCCTCCGGCACTCCAAGATGGCATGATACTGGCTTAACCAGTCCATCCCCAAAATAATGTCAAAGTTTGGCATAGGAAATACCAAAAATCGAGCTCTCATCTCTCTCCCACATACAACCACGGAGCACGTCCTACACGTGCTAGTGACTGGGACGATTCCTCCACCCGTAAGAATCCTCCAACTCTTGGGTAAGGGCGAGGTGGCTATTTTGTGCATAGCAACGAAACTACTAGATATGAAAGACATGGTGGCTCCGGAATCGAACAGTACAATAGCAGGTAAAGATGCAATTAAGATAGTACCTGTGATCGCTACTCCCTCTGGCTCCTCCTCCTCCGGTGCCATAGCAAAGATCTGCCCTCTCTTCTGAGCCTCTGTCTGCTGACGGTACTGTACCTCCTGTGGGGTCAGTGGTCCCTGCTGATATCCTGGCGCTTGCGGGGCTGCAGTCGCCTGTACTGGTGGTCTGGGTCCTGGAGGAGCTGGCCTGGGGGCCAACTGCTGAGCTCCGTCATTGTGCTGTGGGCAGTCCCTGGCCTGATGATGTCCCAATCCGTACCTCAAGCACTGGTTAATCCTCTGCATGCACTCCCTCTGAAGGTGTCCCTTCTTGTTACAATAGTAACAAGTCGGAAGCTCCCTCTGCTGGTATGGAGCAGCTATCTGCTGCTGATGATGGTTCCCCGGGCGTCTGGTCGGGCCTTCAGTCTGAACCCTGGCTGGTGCAGCTGTCTGAGTAGGGTGCCTCGTGCTCAACGGATCCCGGTTGATAGCTTCCTGGACTCTGGCCTCGGCTAGCACCTCCTCATAGGTAGTCCTCGACTGTGCGCTCGTATACCTCTGAAGTTCCTTCGTCAGGCCATGATGGAACCTCCAGGCCTTCTCCCTCTCGTCTAGTAGCAGTAGTGTGCCGAACCGGCTGAGACGATTGAACTCTGCGTCATACTCATCTACGGTCATGTTCCCCTGCTTGAGGTGGAGGAACTGATCGTAGAGAGCATCTCGGACGGTAGCTGGAAAGTACTTCGCCTCAAAGCACTCAAGAAACTGCTCCCAAGTCTTGTTCTTGCCGATTTCACGCTCCTTCGATTCCCACCAATGATGTGCATTCCCCTCCATCTGAGTCCTCACGGCAGTCATCCACAAGTCAGCAGGTAGCTGCGAAGCCTCCACGTTCTTCTGTGTGCTATCCAGTCTGATATCTCCTATGGGCTCTCGTTCCCCTTGAAGGGCTTTG
>JANAVB010034218.1:4767521-4790021 GCA_029216955.1 Iris pallida
ACAAAAATTAAGTTTCAACACGAGCTAGCACTTCCTCGGCGGCTAAACGTCTCAAAAGAATAATTTACAATAGTAGGACAACAAAATAGAAACCCACTCGTTGCTAGGATTATGCCTGGTGTTCACCATCCGGCTGATAAGCAGGAAGATCCTCGGTTATCACTCCGAAATCTGGTCATACAAAACCAGCTGGGTCAGACCCCAGAAAGAGCAAGTACCACAAGGGAGGCTCCACTTAGAAAACTAAAACTAGCATATAATAAAATAGAAGAATAAATAAATGAACATGCTTAAATGACAATAAGACATGGTTAGAATAAAATAATAGCTTGTATTAAGAGATGGAATATAATTCACATGCTAATCACGAGCAAGCATTCAGGCACGGCCAATCAAGTCCTACGGCTTGCTATTATTAGCTAACTAGGGTTATCACAGACCTAGTTACTAGCAAGATGCAATGAGATGTTCCTACAGTCACAAGCCCTGCAGCTATCCAGGTTATCCAGGCGATATGATTTACAAGAGTTATCAAGATTATTGGTGTACTTTAGTGCTTATGTTTTCAAGAAGAGCCCCACATAACAGTGGGCTAGAAATGTGCCATACTCGTCGGCATGCTACAAGTCCCTCAGGTGTGGCCGGGATAATGGGATCGCCTATAACTAGAAAAAATCTCTCTATATGAACTATTTGATCAATCTAGTCAATAACCTAGTCAGATTTATTGTGAATTCCTGACCGTGGTAACCAGGAATCCATGTCCTAGACATGATGCAAGACGAGACAGGTAGCTTGTACAGACACAATCAAGAAAGTCAACTACTGTGTCAAGACAAGAGTTACTTAGCAAGTCAGGGTAGCTGTCGCAACAGCCTTTCAAGATTATACATGTCACGTCAGGTTACTTGTCATGTCAAGAGTACTCGTCTGGGGTGTGCCTCGACGGGCCACTTATCAAGAATTATCAAGACGGGTTCATATTATCATGTTCAAGTCAAGTTTAATTTACTATCTCAAGACTATCAAGTGTCAAGTCGGGTCATCGCAATTTAGGCCAAGTATAGAAACATGCAAAGAAGATCGAGAACACCCATGTGTGATTGAAACTATATGTCGCATATGAACTCTGATTAAAGTGAGACATGAATATTCTTGAATCCAAGACAAAGATCTACAACTTTCATATTTTGAGTTTTTCAAGATTCTAGCTAGAAAATAGCTTAAACGGGCAAGAACAGTCATTTAGAGTAATTCACGCACGGACAAAAGGCGCATGGCACAAGGTCAAAGGCGTGCGAGGTACAAGGTGCACGAGGTGTAAGGTGCACGAGGTGCAAGGTACACAAGGTGTACGAGGTGGAAGGTGTGCGAACCAAAAGGTGCGCGAGGTGCAAGGTGCGCGGACCAAAAGGTGCACGAGGTATAAGGTGCATGGACAAAAAGGTGCACAAGGTGAGAGGTGCGCGAACCAAAATGTGCCCAAGGTGTGCACGAGGTGCACGAGGAGTCGTCCCTACCAGCAAGCTTTTGGCCATAAAGTTTTAGAAACTTCCAATATCCATAACTTGGGCTAAAGGACTCAAAATTGGGCAAAATAAAGGTCTAAAATGAATGAAATTGAATTCTCTACAACATGAAACCATTAGTTTTCAAAAATGACAAAGTTTAAGAGATCAAAAGTAAGAAAAATTGAAGAAACTGTAAAATTAGATCTACAAAAGTGTAACCATCAAAACCAAAATCTCCAAGTTCTAAATAGGCTTAGAATCAAGCAAGGAAGACAATGGAACAATAAAATTTGAGATCCATCATGAAGCAAGTTGCACTGACCTAGGGCTTGGTAAGTGGGAGGAGTAAATGAAGAAGTAATGAAAAATAATGGAGTAGAGAGAGAGGAGTTGGTTTTTATACAAACCCTTCTCATCTCAAACCACAACAAACCAAGTTAAGCCAAGCCAAGCTAAGTTGAACCAAACCGAATTAAACCAAGGCAAGATTAAACCAAGACTAGGCTAAGCATGATAAGTCAAAATACAGGTCACCTGATAAAAGTCAGAATTCCATACACGTATACTAAAAATACGTATAACGAAAAACGTGAGTGACAGAGGATGAGGAAGATACATCATGCTAGACTTAGACAACGAAGGGATTACAGATGACTTGCCTGGGGGTCTAGATAGATGAAAGCTTTTCTTATTTGCAAGTATGATTTGTAATAATATTTCGCTAGTAGAATATTTGCATGTTTGAAGTAAAACAAAGTTTGTTAACTTTTTTTTATTTGCTAGTATGATTTGTAACAATATTTGGCAAGTACAATATTTGCAAGTTTGAAATGAAACAAACTTTGTCAACTTTTATTATTTGCAAGCATGATTTGTAACAATATTTGGCTACTATAATATTTCTAAGTACATTTTTTTGGTTGTGCAATTCTACTTTACTCTCTTGGATGACTGGTACATCTCCTTCTGTTGTGTCCTATCACACCACAATTACCGCAACGAAGTTCTCTTACCGATGAATCATGAGGTTTAATGCAGTTCTTCTTTGTTCTTCTGGCTTTGCGTCGTACATCCGGTTCTTCAATTTCTCCTTTAACCAAATGAGCTTGAATCTTATAGGAAATTGGAATTGGTTCCATTTTTGGTTCGTATACACTTCTCAAGTTCTCCGTATAAAATATTGCATGATAAAAAACTTTCAAAATTTATATTACAATATCTGCACACACAAAATACATGTATACATGGTATACAAGTATGGTACCACCTAAAACATGTACAAGATCTGTCTTCTAATCGTACAATATATGTTATGCTTGTTGCACGATCTACTGTTTCAAACGTATAGTTAGCAATACCTAATATTTCTAGATGAGGCCTTTCTATGTTGATACGAACCACAGTCTTTAAGATCTCCGGACAAAAATCTGTGTCTATTTTCAACAATATTTCTGTTCTTGTCATGAAGTGTTATAATCTTGGCTCTAATACGATCGAGAAGTGTTGTTAGTGGTTTATCTCGTAATCTCTTAATCCAATTGTTAAAATATTTAGCAAGATTAGAAGTGCTAATATCTAATATAGGACAAAGAGCATATGCTATTATCCAATGTTCAAAACGATGATTTTTATCGTTTACACCAATAAGCCAATTGTATATCGTTATGTTCTCGATTTTAATTATTTCAAACAAATTTTCTGCATCCATTTGATTGTACGATATAGCAAGCGAGTCTAACAAGTTTTGAAATATTTTTTCTTTTCGCAACTTGTTTCATGTTTTGTTTAAAATAATGTATACAAAAAGAATGAGATGATTATGGGAAAATATCACACATAACATGTATTAATCCTTTTTGTTTATCAAATATAAATGGAATTCTACTCCATTCATTAAAACAACTTTCAAAAGGTATTCTAAAAGAGTTTAAAAACTAAGACTAAGAATCAGTATTTTTACCTTCAGAAACAACATAGACAATAGAATATAATTTATAGTTAGGATCGTGAACACAAGCAATAAATAAGATACCTTGATATTTAGATGAAACAATTGTAACATTAGTACTAATAACCGGTAAATAGCTGTCACGCCAAGTCCCAAAATTCAGAGGACTAGGCTACGTGGCAATGGCTAGCAACGTATCCAAGTGGACTCCAGTCCAAAACTGAATACGCAAAGTTTTCTTAGATTTGTGTAGCTACCACTATAACATGTCATTTAGCTCAATCCACGGAACAAGTACATAAATAATGGAAAATATGAGAACCAATATGCAGCCTAATAATCATATGTCCGAATAGACTCAAAAAGAATAATATGAGTCTACAAATACTAGACTATTAAGCAGATACAAAAAGCAGGAAATAAGACATATAAACTATGAAAGAGTGAATACCTGCAAAGAGTACATACATGAAAATACAATAGGAGCTCATCAACAATCTAGCAGAGATATTTGTATGTCACGTTCCGCTTCCATAGGAGCGATCGTTCTCGCAAAGACGTGATGCTGCGTGAGCCTAGATTGCGCTCACGCAAGGCAGGTCCATAACGGCCGGTTACAGGCTAAGCGACGGGGGTCGTCGCACAGAAATCCCAAGCAAAAATATTGAATAGTCAGCAGCAAAAATTTGAAGGAAAACACAAGTCATATAAAATACTCTTTTATTGATATTGAACAAAGATTATAATGTGGGCACGAGGCCAAATTATAAGTCTCTCAAGCTCACTTTTCTCTCATATTACAAGTTACTCTACTCTCTCTCATTTCTCAATACAAGCTTCAAGGCAACAAGTAGCAGATTTTTCGGAATGGCGATGTCCATACATTATGTCCCGTATAAGTTCTGACTCCATGCGGCCGCACACCTCGAAACACCAAGGAACTCTGTGCCTCGACGCATCCAAGCGAGCTCCGCTCCATCGGGCTTCTACCTGTGCCTGCAAATAAAAACTTTATGGGTGTCAGTACTCAACTGTACTGGTGGAGTGAGCTCCTCGTCCACCCATACAAAATTGACATATTCATTTACTTTGTGCAGCTTAATCCCTTTTGATTGTCTTTCCAGTCTTACCTTAGGATCAATTTTAGGACAGAGACGCATTGGCCTATACTTGGCAATGCAACGACAGGGTCATGCTATACTCTATTCGTGACTTCAATACATATTCGAGGCAAAGCCTCACCAAGTAGAAACTTATGCAAACTCGACCGTGCCAAGACTTTTACTTATTTTTATGTGGCTCTAGACCATTCTCGTGCCAACGACATCAAGGGGACGACTCGTGATGGTCGTGCCAATAGACTTTGATCGTGCCTTAAGATCGAGGCTGTGCCTCCCAACTTTATGCAACTTGACCCGACTTATCCTTACGGCCCTTTCCATACTTAACTTGGACTGACCAACCCAACTTATGAAACTTGCGTGGACAACTCAAACCCGACGTCTCAATTTGTGTTGAAGCACTTGTCTTTAGTGTAGCCAACTCTTAGGCTCAAGAATGGTGTTACAAACGTGCACACCTAGCCCACGTCGATTCAAGGTTAGCGCTTGCTACAATTATTCCTCGTTAACCCAACTCATAACTTGCTAGTACTCGACACAATCCGAAGGCATACATGCGGACAGCCGCTCTTATGCTGGCACATCTATATGAGCGATCATTAGCAATGTCAAGCTATACTGGATCTTTGCATACGGTGACTATTCTTGTACGAGGTACAAGCTCCCACCGAATGACCTGCGGCCTATATTGTAAAGGTTCATTTTAATCGAGTTGTATCATCGATAAAGGCCGTATAATATCTGCAATTCCTCCTAGGCCGACATGAACCCAGTGCCCCGAGATCATTCGAGGAATTTTCCTTGTGCGCAAGTTGTCCAATGACTATGCAAGACTCAACTCGATCTACCAAGTCCTTCCTTAATCATGACCATACTTCCTAACTTTCTATCGAGACTCCCAAGTAGCGGGACCGATCTCGGCGACAACCAGTCGCGTGGACTTCCTTATCGAGACTCCCAAGTAGCGGGACCGATCTCATGAACTTCCTTATCGAGACTCCAAGTAGCGGGACTGATCTCGTGAACTTCCTTATCGAGACTCCCAAGCAGCGTGACCGATCTCGACGACAACCAGTCGTGTGGACTTTCTTATCGAGACTTCCAAGTAGCGGGACCGATCTCGTGAAATTCTATCCTTTGAAATCTAGGGAACGACTACTATGTAGTCTTCCATCTTAACTTGAACATAACGTGTTCCTTTGTCCGTGGCAAGCTTTTTCCTAAACCAACTGTGGCTCGTGCCTTAGACTGACTAGTTCTCTAGGCGACACTATCTCTCAAGTCACATACTTTATATGATGAGCCTTGAGATTATGGAACTATGTGACTTGACAACCACAGACAACAGGGGACAGTGCTTACTATGACTTTGATAGCCCAGAAAAACTCTTATCTAACCGGTTCATGTAATGACTTAACGAGGAAGGACTGTGTCAAGCCTTGCATCGAGGGAACGTGTCGTGCACGCGTTCGACTTGAATAACTAAGTTCTTTGGGTGCCTAGACTTACGCCACAAGTCGTGCTCTGCAACGTGCACTGTAACTTAACCCATAGGACGAGCAAAGCAATGCCAATCCCTGAACGATGGGACCGTACATGCTTTATCAAGCATTCATGCGGGCGACGCCTATGACTTAGGCTAAGTTCTTAACTTCGTGGCAACTTAAACCAGCTTCCCTTCTCCCAAGCCATGGGACGAAGGATCGAGTGTCTTTTTAAAAGCACGCTGAGCAAACTTCTAAGCCCACCGTTGGACCTTTCCATATTCTAACTCAGTCTGACCCCAGTTGGGATTATTCCCTTAGCTATGTGGATGTATCTCTTTTATTATCAAGCATACTTGTGTATTTGAAAACTTTCGTTTTATTAGTGTGAAGGCCAAGCTGAGGCAAGTTCACCGAAGCCACCCACCTGAGTGAGTCTTCGAGCAAGCCGTTGCGTGGCTAAGTCCGAACGACGTTAGCATTTCGATTCCTCCGATTGACTGACCGGGATGGGGCACTACACTGTTGACCATGCGGCTAAATTGGAAGGAAACCAGGTCCTCGACGGGATGCAACAAGGTACATAATATGCAAGCCATGAGTACAACAGTCACGAAATATATATATATATATATATATATATATATATATATATGTATATATATATATAAAGTAAATAAGACTGTTAAAGATAGATGAATGTAACATAACCAGCTAAAATAAAAATATAATTTGAGAACATCACTCAAACATGCGGGCTGTCACGGTGTACCCTGGAGACCTGATAGGCACTCCAGCGAACGATATACTTTGTGGGAAAGTAGTCCAAGCGCATGATGTATGTTCTTTCCTCCCATGGGACCTTACGAATCGTATCTAGGAGATGCTCGGCCAGATCCTCTAGCTAGGACATCGAGTCATAATAGTAATACAGTGTAAAAATCTTAAGTCATCGTCCTGGAATCAAACACGAAATTCCATATAACAAGATGTAGTCAAGTATGGGAATCTGTCAGTATATAGTGTCATATGAACATGTCCTAGGGTCTGATGTACTCGCAACTTTCCGTCACGAAAACACAAATATAAGTATCTAATATCGATACCCGATGGCACTAACGTCCAACGGCACCCGAATGTGATTCGGACGCGAAGTACCTAATACGGCCCTAGGTGATACATATAGTCCGATACCGATTCCTGTACTTTCCGTCGCAGGACGTCGCAGAACGTCGCTATACGTCGCAGATATTATAAAAAAATTTAAAAAAATATAATTAATATTTTTATTATGCTGTGTGTCTGTGTTTACAGTGTGTGTGAAGTACAGTGTTCGAACCATCGACAGTTTCACTTACTGTTCTATGTTTTATCTTAGATAGAAAGAGCAACAGTTCAGGGTGCACTTCTCAGAGCTTCCTCTTTACGTCCTTCACCTTCTCGGGAACCTTTACGACATCCCGAGAAAGTGAAGGACGTGAAAATGAACCTCTCAGAAGTGCACCCTGAACTGTTGCTATTTCTATCCAAGATAACACATACAACAGTAATCGAAACTGTCGATGGTTCCGAACACTGTATTTTACATTCACTGTAAATACAGACACACATCATAACAAAAATACACAATATATTTTTTTTAAATTTTGGCAGCACCTCCTTTGTATATCAGATCATCGCTTATAACCCAGCGTAGGTATATTTGTCATCCCCGTCGCAGATATCACAAAGTAAATATTACAATAAAAACAGGAGGCAGTGCAAAGTAAATATCACAGACACACATCCTCACAAACATCCAGTAGAGTCAAATAAAAATGGAAGATGATAAAAAGTCTCCCACCAAGTGTATAAACAACAGTGTATGAATAAACAATTTGCCCATAGGGCCAATACATACAAGTCATAAAAAACCAATAAAATTACTGCGGACCCCTGCAGCGCAACTGGGATAGAATGTAGTCATACTGCTCATGGGTGAGCTGTACCGTAGGTGCAGTAGGAGGCAGTGCAATGTCTGGAGTCGGCGCCGGAGGCAGTGCAGTGTCAGGAGTCGGCGCCATCGATGGACCGGAAGGACGTATCTGCTCCAGCTCTCGCAGTCGCTCACCATACGCAGTAAGGGTACTCACCACCCTCTCAGTACTCACCTCAAGCGAAGCCGAAACCTGAGTGAGTGAGGCAGACATGCTCCTCTGCGATCCCTCCAGCTCGACCTGTCTACGCTCTGTGCGCTGCGTAGACTCGGTGAGCGTCTGTAAGCTGGCAGCTGTAGCCTGATACAGACTCATCAGCTCCTGTATACTGCGCTCGACCGCATCAAATCGTCCGGTGACGATCGGAGGGTCGGATCGTCGCTCGACCGCATCAAAAATCTGCTGCTGCAACTCGCGACGCAGCTCCTCGATCTGACGAAGGATATCCCCAACTCGTGACGACGCCTGCGAAGCCGAAGACTGCACACTGATAGAGGGGTCCCGGGATGACTCCGAAGCCAAATACGCGCCGTAGGATCCCGTACCGTAGTACGTACCCTTCTGAAGACCGCCAACGGCGGTCATCCAGAGCTCGTCCTGTGATGGAGCTGTAGGCGGCTTGGAGGAACTACCAGCCCCTTCCTCTGCTGGCGCACTTGCAGCAGCAGCCGCCTCCTGCTGTAGCCGAACAAACTCGGCCTAGAACATATTTGCTAACGTGTAAGTGTTTGCTAAAGTCTATATTGATATATATTTTCATGTTTTCTAAGTTATAGTAAATTAATATAAAGAATAGAACGTACATATGCCTGCGTCGTTCTCTCGTCAATGAACTCCCCAGCCCTCCGATATGTGACCAGGAAGACGGTCACCATGTTCGGGTCCTCACCCTTTTTTACCTGTTAAAATATATTATCTATTATTAGTATTAAACATTCTATATCGAACTATATATAAATTAATGTCCGTCATAGGAAACGTACCAGACGACGAAAATGTTCCGTCATCGGAATGGAGCCACCACACCACTTACCGGCGCTCGACCGCGCCACCTTGGCCTTCTCAGACTGCTCCTGGTACTTGGGCTCGCTGAATCTAGCCTTCATCGCAGCCCACTGATCTGGCGTGATCCAACCATGGATCGGACGTCCGGTGCGATCACGATGCTTCTGGTCGTCGATCGCATCACGGATGAGCTTGGCTGCGACGGTAGGAAATTGGCCCTCGATCCTCGCTGCCCGGTGTGGTGGATAGAAATAGGTCATCTACAAGAAGTAAAATACAAAAGTTGTATAATATACACAAATGATTATTAAAATTTAAAAATAAATAATTTTTTTACCTTGAAGTGGGCGAACCAAAAGGCCTTCCTATCTGCGGGAGAATCTGAGTAGTTGAGCCAAGGCCCACCATAGTTCTGCCTCAGAAATAGCCCCAGCTGTCTCTGTACTACAGAAGGCCGATATCTATACAATAAAAAATTTCATGAGTATATATGTACATATAATCATTTGAGAAATATATATTAATTAATTAACTTACTTCATAGGCCCGTCCGTCCAAATCTCCATACGCGTCTCGCCCGGGGGAGCGCATGGAGGGTCGCTCTCACCTCCTGCCTGGGCAGGTTCAGTCTGATCGTCGGCCTCCATATGCTCGGCGTCGGCTTCCCCCATAGAGCCGTCGACAGGAGGAATGCTGGACGGGATATCCGGGATGCTGGACGCGGGATCAGGAAGGCTGGACGACGAGGGAGGACTCTGCAACCTGCTGGAACTGCCCTGTCCCGGTATTGGACCGGGAATAGAATGGTACACTGGCGTACTCGGAGATGAGGATGAGGGTACGGAACTGCCCCCTCCATCCCTAGGCCGAGGCTGACTGGACTGCCTAATGTAGTATCCTTCGCGTCGTCCTCCTGGTCTAGTCATACCTGATAATAACTTATGACAATAAAACAAAAATACATATTTATATGATAGACATCACAGATTTTTGAAAAATATCATGGTCACAGATAAAAGTGTCACTAAAGTGTCACAGATTTATTATTACAAAAATACATATTTATATGATAGACATCACAGATTTTAATCCTCTTCTGAAAATTTATCTAGTTTGTTTAGCTCATCTTATTCTTCTTCTTCTTCTTCCTCCTCTACATCTTCACTTTCATCTGCATCTTCCTCTTCAGATAATTCTACTTCTTCTACACAATTAGATGTATAATGAGGAACTTCCGTCGTGTCCACTTCTATAATATTTGTTACAAGAGGTAGTTCATCCTGTTGATAAGCTATATCGTCAACCTCAAAGGTATTTCTAGCTTTGGTCTTGCATACTGCCCACCAGTCCGACCTTGTTGTTCCCCGTTTAGGATAACTTGTGAAGTACACGAGCTGAGCCTGACTTGATAGGAAAAATGGTTCATAGGCTTGATATCGACGCCGATAGTTTATATCAACAAGACCGTACTTGTCTACTTTCCAACCCTGACCTTCAATCGGATCGAACCAATCACACCTGAATAACACAATCTTAGCAGGCTCTATTCTATAACTATATGTCAGCTCCACGATCTCCCGTAGCACGCCATAGAAATCATTGCCCGCATCAACATCTTTGTAGTTCGAAGATCTGATACACAAACAGCTATTTTTGGTGGAGTCGAGATCCACAAAGTTGTCTCTGATCGGGCAAGTTGTTGACTTGAACCTAAACCCATTAACACAGTAGCTTGGCCATATTTTTGCAGCATAAATTGGTCCCTTGGCTAGCGTTCTAATAGACTCATTCTCAAGTCTTGCGTATGGACGATCGACCTAAATACCACGAAAGAAGCAATTAAGCTCATTCTAAATCAAGTACATATACAGAAAGGTAATTACAGAGTTCTCAAGTCTTACATATGCACTCAACCATGATGGAAAATAACGCCTCATTTCTTGTTCTAGTTCTTCTTCTGTTATGTGTGGCCTACCTGATCTCACATCATCATTAAATATGCTGAAAACAACATCGTACAATTAATGTAATAGTATTATTCTCAACACTATTAAAATAATGTAGACGTATTATTTACTTATCCCTCCAGTTTCTCTACTTCCTCCTTGTCGCAGTTGAGTAATAATATACCTGAGCAGCCCTTAGCTCATCATCGTTCAGATATCTCTTCTTTATTTTACCCGATGGCTTTCCTGGAGCATTGAATACCTTCAGTATTGTATCATTACTTTCATGATCTCCGTCGTCGTTTCTGGAAGCTCTCGTTCTATTAGTTGCAACATGAGGCTTGAAATACATCAAACAAAAGTTTGTAATCTCTTCGAGAACATAGGCTTCACAAATAGAACCCTCGACCCGTGCCTTATTTTTTACCTTTCTTTTTAGGTGATTCAAATGTCGCTCGAACGGGTACATCCATCGATATTCGACGGGTCCACCAACACGTGCCTCATAGGATAGACGAATCGGCAAATGCTCCATAGAGTCGAAGAATCCAGGAGGAAACACCCTCTCTAGCTTGCATAGTGTTACCGCAATGTCCTTCTCTTGCTTTTCTAGACGATCAACGAGCAATTTCTTAGAACAAAGATCCCTGAAGAATATGCTAAGCTCCATCAATGGATCCCAAACTGCCTGCGGTAAGAATTCCCGAAATGCAATCGGAATTAACCTCTCCATGAATACGTGACAGTCGTGGCTCTTCATACCCGTCAATTTATTTTCCTTCGGATCGACACATCTTCTCAGATTTGACACATATCCGTCTGGAAATTTTAGGCCCTGGATCCACCGACAAAGTCTCACTTTATCCTCCTTGTCCAGCGAGAAAATTAACTTCGGCAGGAACTGTTTTCCATTCTGTTGTATCAAATGCAACGCAGGGCGTTTGTATATTTCTTCTAAGTCCAACCTGCCCTTGGGATTGTCTTTCATTTTTCCCTTTACGTCCATCACAGTATTAATTATGTTATCAAACACATTCTTCTCAATATGCATGACATCAAGATTATGTCTGATCAGATTGGTACTCCAGTATGGCAGATCCCAGAATATGCTCCTCTTTGTCCAGTTATGATCTCTACCAAATCCATCGTACTTGTACCCAGTTGTAGGATCTTCGATAGCACTTGGAAAATCTTTAACCTCCTTCCATATCGTGGCTCCGTACCACCTTGGCGGTGGATCACCCTTCTCTACAACGTCGGCACGGAATGCATTCATGTTCCTTATGAACGGATGATCTTTTGGCAGAAATTGTCGATGACAATCAAAGAAGCACGGTTTTCCTCCGTATTTCAAGCGGAAAGCCTTACTACGGTCCATGCAATACGGACATAAGAGACGGCCATGAGTGCTCCATCCAGATAACATTCCATAGGCCGGAAAGTCGTTGATGGTCCACATAAGGGTTGCCTTCATCTGAAAATTCTGCTTCCTGGAAACATCGTACGTGTTAGCGCCTACTTCCCATAACTGATTCAACTCATCTATCAAAGGCTGTAAGTACACGTCAATGTTCCTCTTGGGATTGTTCGGACCAGGAATTATAACGGTTAGAAACATGTACTGAGTCTTCATGCACATCCAAGGCGGTAGGTTATACGGAGTGACAATCACAGGCCAGCACGAATACTGGGATCCCAAAAGACCAAAAGGAGTAAAACCGTCAGAAGATAGTCCCAACCTGACATTACGCGGATCTGAAGCAAAATTAGGATACACTCGATCAAAGTGCTTTCACGCTTCTCCATCGGATGGGTGATCCAACACTCCTTCAATCTGTTCTCGCATGTGCCAACTCATATTTTCGGCCGTCTCTTTCACCATAAATAATCTTTACAACCGCGGCATTAAAGGCAAGTAGTGTATTGAATCGGTCGGTCTTCTTGCACCGGTAGACCTTCCTGTACTAGTTGTCTTATAGCGATCAGTACCACAAAATCTGCACACATCTGCGTCCTTGTCGTCTTTGTAGTACAGCATGCACCCATTGCGACAGGAATCGATTTTCTCGTATCCCATCCAGAGCGATCTCACCATCCTCTTAGACCGGTAGAAGTCTTTAGGCAACTTAGCACCCGCCGGCAAGATCTCTATAATCAACTCCAACACTCGGTTGTAGCATTCTTGCGACATGTTAAAATCTGACTTAATGCTCAACAGTCTTGTAACCACCTCCAACGGTGAATGATCCTCACAACCAGGATACAATGGAGTCCTTGCATTCTCCAGCAACTCCATGAACTGTGCAGCATCGGCGTTCGGTACCTCCTCAGGTGCATCATGAACGAAACTAGGCCCCGCAGCGTCGAAAACCATGTTCACGCACCCGTCGTCGTATGCATGATTATCTGAAACAAAATTAGGTCCTGTATGTATATACGGCTCAACGTAAGACTCCGGCTCTGATGCTAAAGACACAAGTTCTCCGTGTGCGGTCCACTGATAGTAATTAGGCGTGAAACCCCTCGAGTACAAATGATATGTCACTTCCACTTCTGGATAATATTTTACGTTATGATATTTCACACACAGACACTTAATTTTGGTGCCGTCCATGTACTGAGAGAACGCCTTAGCAAACTGCAGGAACTGCTCTACTCCCGCTATGTATTCATCCCGCACACTACACATATCATCAGGACGACGATTGTACATCCATGAACGATTCTGCAAGTAGTAATTCATATCCATTTGGAAATAATTCTGCAAAGATGGACACACATTATCCAACAAGCACAAATTCGTATATTATGTCTTATTATGGGACACACATTAGTAGCGGACAGTTACTAATAACAATGATATGCAATCTAGGTCAAACTAAGTTGTACTAAGTCAAATAAAGTCAAACAAGGTCAAGCTAAGTCAAACAAAGTCAAACAAGGTCAAACTAGGTCAAGGATTGACCTACAGTTGACTTTGTCAACTCTTAGTCCAATCTAGGTCAGATGTTGACTCTACTTTGACTTTCAGTCAAAATAGTCAACCTTAGTCAACCTACGGCCGATACCGATACAGTTTGGCATGTTCCGATCTGATACAGACCGATACCAAATATTGACCGATACCGACATTGGGGGTCTTTGTTCCGGTCAATTCGGCAAAACCAATCGGTAAGGGTGACTACTATTTCATATAATTTCAAAACTACTAAGAAATAACGCTGAAATACTTAAAATTATGCCTAAATGTATAAAATATATGTTTTTAAATGTAAATAATTTATTAATAATTATTTGTTTTCCGATACCAAAGTTCGATACTCCGATACGATACCGCCGATACTACCGATATCGTCGATACCAATACTCATAGGAATAGTCCGATACCAATTCCGATACCGATATTGTGAACCTTGGGTATATATCGTCAACATTTCAGATTCTTAAAATGAATTTCAAATAGATTTTTGATTGTATATATATGTGTATTTGTGTGTATATCATGGTTTAAAGTATCGGCCGATACCGATCCGATACGGCCGATACCGATACGGTTTGGCAAGTTCCGATCCGATACCGACCGATACCAAATATTGATCGATACCGACATTGGGGGTCTTTGTTCCGGTCAATTCGGCAAAACCAATCGGTAAGGGTGACTACTATTTCATATAATTTCAAAACTACTAAGAAATAACGCTGAAATACTTAAAATTATGCCTAAATGTATAAAATATATGTTTATAAATATAAATAATTTATTAATAATTATTTATTTTCCGATACCAAAGTCTGATACTCCGATACGATACCGCCGATACTACCGATATCGCCGATACCAATACTCATAGGAATAGTCCGATACCGATTTCGATACCGATATTGTGAACCTTGGTGTATATACATTGTATACATATATATATTTATATATGTATTTGTGTGTGTATGTAAGTGTGTGAGTATATATATACATGTATACATATGTATTTGTGTGTGTATGTAAGTGTGTGAGTATATATGTATTTGTGTGTGTATGTAAGTGTGTGAGTATATATACATGTATATACATTGTATACATATAGTCCGATACCGATTCCTGCACCCTCCCCAACCCCCCTCCCTCTACCCCTGCACCCACCCCAACCCTCCCCTGCCCCCCTCCCCCTACCCCTGCACCCACCCCAACCCTCCCCTGCCCCCCTCCCCCCTCCCCTGCACCCACCACAACCCTCCCCTGCCCCCCCTTCCCCCCTCCCCTGCCCCTCCTCCCATACCCCTGCACCCACCCCTGCACCCTCCCCTGCCCCCCTCCCCCTACCCCTGCACCCACCCCAACCCTCCCCTGCCCCCCTCCCCCTACCCCTGCACCCACCCCAACCCTCCTCTGCCCCCTCCCCCCTCCCCTGCCCCCCTCCCCCTACCCCTGCACCCACCCCAACCCTCCCCTGCCCCCGGGAACCCCCACCCCTCCCTCCACCCCTCGACAGTAAGACCCCCCACCTCCTGCACCCACCCCCACCCCTCTCTCCCCCCTCAACAGAAAGACCACCCCAGCTAGGGTTAGGGTTCTCGTGTCCGTGTCTGTGTCTAGATAGCTAGGGCAAGGGTTAGGGTTTACCTGAGGAGGGTGGCTTCGTCGGAGTATGGAGGCGGCGAGGAGGGTGGCTTCGTCGGAGGAAGAAGGCGGCGAGGAAGGCTCCTTCGTCGGAGGAGGGAGGCTGGTCGCCGGAGGGAGGGGTCAACGGGCGAGCAGGGTCGCCGGGGAGAGAAGGGGGAGGGTGTCGCCGGAGGGAGGGGTCGCCGGAGGGGAGGGTTCGCCAGGGGGAGAGGGGAGAGCGGGAAGAAAAATTTTGGGTGAAAATTTTATGATTTCGATCGGGCCAGGAACCCTATATGAAATACAACAGCGACGCCTAAATTATACGTCGCTAAACGTCGTAATACAGCGACGTAAAATGGACGTCCGTCGCAAAATGTCGCCCATCAGCGACGTAACTTATACTACGTCGCTGAATGTCGCTACACAGCGACGGACAGCGACGTGTAGCACAAGAAGTCGCTATAGGCAATTATCAGCGATGGGTATTTCCGCCGTCGCTAATATACATCGCTATTTTAGCATATTTTAGTAGTGCATTAACATAAACAAAATAAATATCTAAGAATTAAATATGGTACTGAAGTACAAGAATGACAAGGTACACTTGTCTGGCTTATGTTGTTGAGAAGGGAAAGCTAATCCAATGCCCAAGCCCGAGTTATCCAAGTAACCTAGAGATTGAATTTTAATTAAATTAATTAATTATAGCCTAAAATATTTTATTTAACAAAGGTGTAATAATTACAACTAATTAATTTGCAAGGAAATCTCCCATATAGGACTATTAATAAACTAAGTATTATCTGGTATAGGAAGGAATGAGTAAAACTTGGTTTGACTAATTCATGAAATAATATATAGTGTGAAGCTAATATTGCTACCCTAATTATTGTCATATAACCTTAGTTGTGTTGCCCAAGGTTTTACTACTATCATCCTCAAAGTTTATACCATCTTAGGAACACTAGTATGCTAACACAACACAACAATGTAACCCATATGCCCTACGTTCACTTGTATATGGTCACCACAACACTACTGCTATCTTTCAATTACTCATAGTGTTTACAACAGTATAATCACCTATTCTATTTACTCCTACGGTTAAACCTAGGGGTTATCTATTTGGTTAGAAAAAAAATATATGCACACACCCACAAAGCTTATGGCCATCCACACATTAATAGTTTATGCTTGGAAGAGAACCCTAATGAAATAGTAATGTTTGACTTGAGTAGGATGCAATTCGGTTAGGGGGGCTTACAAAGGAACAACTAAGTCGGCTAGAGAGCTCACCGTCGTCGGGTCTGCTGCGCCGGGGTACTGTGATGTCCGTCGCGTGGTAGAGACTCATTGTGCACAGGAGAACCTTCGGTTGCAGTGCACGAAGGCAACGCACCTAGCACCGGAAGCTCGACGGGCTCTCCCCTTAGTCGACGACTGGTAGCACTTGGACGTCGAGCGGCGACCTTGACAGGGAGGAAGGAGATGGTGATAATGAAGACGATGAAGATGGTGAAGGTGATGAAGATGATAAAGGTGGCGGGTGATCTGGTGAAGTCTTGGGGGCGACTATGTTTAGATGTAAGAGGATGAAAAGAGAATGGAGTTTATATAGAGAGAGAGAGGGAGTTAGGGTTTTCATGTATTGGAAGGAAGGGAACGACCCGTTGAGTATAGAGGGGGAGAGAGCAGCAGCTGGGGGAGCTGCTGCGCCGTACAGACGTGCGCCTGCGCTGCTGCAAATGGAAGCTTGCACTGGCTGTCGCACGAAGAAGAGAGAAGAAGAGTAGCCTTTTGTTTGAAAGTTAACAGGACAGTTGGTGACGGGTTTGCGGGTATTGGGTTGCTACCCTACCCGCTCATAACATAATAAAACGGAGATGCATTCGGTTAATTAGGTTTGGGTTTGGATGCATGGGAGATCCACTGACCCGGAACCCGTATGGGGTAGCTGTTTGTACTGTTAGTCTGAAAATGAGGGTGGGGTTGGTTTCATGGGTATTGGCTGCCCTTTGGGCCAAAGCCAGGGTTTTGGCTTTAAAAAAAGAGAAATTTTGAGTGGCACCCTATTTTTGTTTACCAAATTTACAGTGCACCCCACAAGTTTACAACAATGTAAGGTACCCCCCACTTTTGACGTTTTCCGTCCAATATGGACGGTCACCCAAATTTTTTGACAAAAATACCCCCGACCTGTTGTCTTCTTCACCGTGTCTCTCGTCCTCCCCCCCCTCGCCGCTGCCGTCAACCCCCCTCCCCGACCTCGCCGCCCCTGTCCCCGACCTCCCCGACCTTGTTGCCCCCCTCCCCGACCTCGCCGGCCCCGTCCCCGACCTCCCCGACCTTGCTGCCTCCCCTCCCCGACCTTGCTGCCCTCCCTCCCCGACTGGTGCTCGTGACTGAAGAAGGTGTTAGTAACAAAGTGATGGAGGGAACACTTCGACAATAACACGTGGGCCTCTGTTTGCTGTGGTTGATACATAACAGTGATGATGTAAATGTTTTGATCAGTGTAAATAGATATGTTGAAGAAAGAACTCTGATTCTCTTTACATTTACCAGCTATTTGCATCTACGAAGAAGTGCACTCACTTACTCAGGAATGGTCTCTTTGCAAGAGGTGCACTCACTTACTCGGATTCAGCATTCAGAGGAGGGAGAAAGAGGTGCACTGGCTTCCTTGATAAGCTTCTTGATAAGCTTCAGGCGGTGGAGCAAGCCAAACAAGAAGGCAAGGAAGAAGGAAGAGGGAGTTTTCAGGGCAGAAAGACCATTCCTGGGGAGGGGGCGGCGAGGTCGGCGAGGTCGGGGAAGGGGGGCAGCAAGGTCGGGGAGGTCGGGGACGGGGGCGGCGAGGTCGGAAAGGGGGGGCAGCAAGGTCGGGGAGGTCGGGGACGGGGGCGACGAGATCGGGGAGGGGGGCGGCGCTAGGGTCCGGCGAAGGGGGGCGGCGGAGGCACGCCAACGGCGGGAGAGGGCAGACACTGAAAACATAGGGGGATACGGGAAAGAAGACAGGGGTATTTTGGTCAAAAAAAATTGGTCAAAGGGGTTGACCGTAAGTTGGAGACGGAAACCGTCAAAAGTTGAGGGTAACTTACATTGTTGTAAACTTGTGGGGTGCACTGTAAATATGGTAAACAAAAGTGGGGTGCCACTCAAAATTTTTCATAAAAAAATAATGATAAAGAAGGAAGGGGGCTAATATGGGTCATGGAGAGATGGAGTTGCTTGGGTTGGGTCCTAATAAGCCCAAAAGGAATAGGATATTTACATATCTTGATTCTCTATAACCTAAAATTCTAAAATCTATCCATAAATCAAGTTGATTAAATTAATCAAGCACAAAATAATCTTAATATTAATAGTGATTTAACTATCTATATTCTTAACCATAATGTGCAACCAATTTAAATTGGTCAACAAAAAATGTTATAAAATATATATAAAATAAACTCAAAAATTTTAGGGGCTCACAACAGCCCCTTAAAAACCCGTCAATGCACGACTTTTTAATTTAGCAACCTTAACTATTTCACCAGATCCAATGGGTTTGACATATACTCTCGAATTACAATTCGGTTTATCACAAGTATATATAAGTTCATGAGCATTGTTCATAATATTAGCTGAACAACTAAAATTATGTTGAATTACTACATTACTTATAAAACTTCTAAATTTAGAACGCCTATAAATTTTTTCTGATAAATAATTCAGAAGTGACAGCATTATCAACATCATAATTTACCTCATAATCTATATTTTTAATTAAATCATCACTATTTTTGTCGTCATCATCATCATGGTCATATTCATCAGATAAATGATTTTCTTAGGAAAGTGAAAAAGTTGGTTGAGAAGAACTAGCACTCGAACTAACATGGTGGTAATCAGAAAAATATTAACTATTTATATTATAAACTTGTAGCAAATAGAACAATGTTCAATAATAAGATTGTGTAAATTTTTAAAATTAATATTCTGATAAGTTAAAAAAATTGGATTTCTCCTCCTTCGTAATCTAACCCGTTTATTTACCTTCGTACGAGCATATTATTCTTAGGCTACAATCCATGAAGGAAAGACTATTGTTGGAGGAGAGAAGCTATTGCTGGAGTGCTGGAGGAGAGAAGCTATTGCTGGAGGCTTAGATACGAGAGTTTGAGGAATGAGAGAGGAGTGAAAGTGGCTATGAGTTTGGATATGGTTTTATAGGAGAGTTTGAGGAAGGAGAGAGGAGTGATAGTGGATGAACGAAAATATTATCGCCATTTAAATTGGCGATGAAGCAGACGTTACAATTTAACGTGCACCCCATCGCCATTAGCAATAGCGAGCCATGCCCCCACACACCATCTATGATGGCGGTCACTGTGACCATGCCATTATTGATGGTGGTCTCCACTGCCATGCCAGCTCCCCATGCGGTCTATGATGCCGGTCCCCACACCCATGCCATAGTTGATGGCGGTCATAGCTCCCACTTGCCATGTCTACTGGCAATCTGATGCATTTCATTTTAATTGGTATACTGTAGGTATCAGTACAGACTGCCGGCAGTTATCCAGGTCAGCCAATCAGACACATCATGACCAATTAGCCAATCAGCTCATTTTGTTAGTTAGCCTTGTCAGCATTTAGCAATCATATATAAATAAACGAAGGAAGGAGAATAATGTAGGCACTGATTGTAATTCTATATCTCTATCTCTAATTCTTCTTCTTCTTTGTTAAACTCTTAATACCAGCTTTCATTAATCAATCTAGATCTGTTCTTCCCCAATTTCCTATGATTCTCTTCTAATTTTCCTTTTCTGTTATTTTATGAACTGTCACACTTGCTCAAGTCACCTCCAACTCCATGCATGTTAGGAAGAGGACACAATAACTTGGTATCAAAGCCACTCGAGCCGATGGAAGAAGGTAGCAGAGACGGAAGCGTGAGCCATGGCGGCTCTGATCGAGGATCTTCAGAAGGGAGGCGACTACCTATTGATGAAGACCGATTCCTATCTCTGGAGAACACGGTTGGAGCTCTAGCAGGTACTGTTCTGGATCTTAATAGTAAGTTTGATAAATTGCTAGAGGAGATGACCAGATCTAAACGAGATTCTGACCCTCTTGGTCGAAATTCTGTTGCTGCTCAAACCAATCCACCTGTTACTACCAGTGGGGGTCAATCATGGGGCTTCAATCCTTCACCCCGACCTTCCCCTGCATTCTCCACTAAACAAACACCTGGTGGTCAAGGAATGTACTCCCCTCTACCACTGCTAGCCACTCCTACACTTTTTAATACACGCAATGAGTCAAACAACAACAAACATAATTGGGGACAACCTTCTTTAAGGTTGAAATTACCTAAATTCGATAGAGAAGGAGATGTTGAGGAGTGGATCATGCGGATTAACAACTATTTCAACTATTACAACACACCTGAGTTGGATAAACTTAAAATTTGTTCGGTCCAACTAAAGGGAACAGCAGCCTATTGGTTGAATTGGTTGATGAAGATCAAGAATGGGATGATTCCCTGGGAAGAATTCTGCAAGGCAATTCGAATGGAGTTTGGTTTCTCCCTGTTCACAGACCATATCATTGAGTTAAAATTACTGAAACAAGACAACACTGTGCATGAATATAACTTCTAGTTTCAGAAACTTTCTAAGAAGATTGAAACATTATCTGAGTCTTCTTTGGTGAGCCAATATATAGGGGTTAAAAGAAGAAATCATATATGAGCTTCAAATTACAAATCCCAGTACTCTCCTAACAGCTATGCAACTTTCCAAGTTATATGAAGCAAAAAACATGGCCATCAAAAGGAATTACAAAGGCAGTTCATATGCTAACAAGAACAATAATACCTCAGTCTACAATCAGGTTGCAGCCAGTGGTAGTACAGAAGCTTGGAAGAAGCCAGCTCCAACCCCAGCTCCTCAAAGTGTTGAACCTGTCTTACAGAGCACTTCTTGGCAGACTAGAGCAAATATATCACCTTATGAAATCTTAACAAGGAAGAATATGATAGTGTTTCTCGTGTGATAAGAAGTGGTTCAAATGGCACAAGTGTAAGGAGAAGAAGTTTTTCATGTTAGTAGTAGATGAAGAAGGAATAGAAGATGGTGAAATTAAGGATGCATCTGACATCAAGGTTACCTCTCCAGAGCCTCAACAAAGTCTGTTCTAATTTTTTTACATGCATTATCAGGTAACACTCATCAATCAACTATGAAGTTAAGCGGGAGAATAAAAAAATAAACCTGTTCTGATATTAGTGGACTCAGGTTCCACTCATAGTTTTATTGATTCTAACTTCTATGAAAGGTTGGGGCTAGTTCCTCAAGACAACAAATTATTTGAGGTAGTAGTAGCTAATGGAGATAAGCTATCTAGCAAGGGTTTGTGCAAATGAGTGAACATTGAGTGTCAAGGATACAAAATCTTACCAGATCTGTTATTATTATCTATACCAGGTTACCAGATTGTACTTAGAGCTAATTGGCTCAGTACCCTGGGCAATATAATTTGGAACTTCCAAGAACTGACCATGCAATTTGAAGAACAAGGTGTGTTGAAGCTACTCAAGGGGATCAAGCCACAAAATAACCTACAGGAACCTGATACTAAGGAGTTGAGACAAAAGTCTCATATCTTTCTCATTCAGTTATGTGCCTTGGAGGAGAACTCCCAGAAATTACCTACTCAGTCAGAAGAACATGAGGTATCCAGCTTAATCAATAAATATGCACACCTTTTTGAAGAGCCTACAATTATGCCTCCCAAAAGGTTCTTTGATCACAAAATTCCCCTGCTTCCTGGGGCAGCCCCAGTTTGTAACAGACCCTACAGACACCCTACAGAAGCATGAGATAGAGAGGCAGGTACGAGAAATGTTGCAA
>JANAVB010034218.1:4795021-4831371 GCA_029216955.1 Iris pallida
ACAACAGATGGCAAACTCTGATTACTACAAGAAGAAGTAGCCAAATTTGAACAAGGTAAACTTGACCCCAACAAATATATAGTCAAAAATGGACTGATATACTACAAAAATAGACTCTTAATAGACCCTGACTCAGACTTTGTCCATGAGATGATGAAAGAACATCATGACATGTTGCAAGAAGGACATTCAAAAGTGACTAAAACCTTACATAGACCAAGGAGAGCCTGCTATTGGAAGGGAATAAATAAACTTGTTCAAGACTATATCAAATCATGTGACATCTGTCAAAGAAACAATGTGGAAAACCTATCTCCTACAGGACTTCTCCAACCCTTGCTTATTCCAAACAGAGTATGGAAAGACATTTCCTTAGACTTCATTGAAGGGCTGCCTCCTAGCTATCATAAAACAACTATAATGATTGTTGTTGATAGGCTCTCCAAATATGTACACCTGCTTGCACTGAGCCATCCTTATACAACAGCAAATGTGGCTCAGATTTTTTTACAGGGAGTATTCAAGCTACATGGAATGCCAAGATCTATGGTTTCAGACATGGATCCATTCTTCACTAGTCAATTTTGGAAGGAATTCTTCAAGCTACAAGGCACCTAACTGAGATACAACACTGCCTACCATCCCCAATCTGATGGCCAAAGTGAGGTAACTAACAGATGTAAAGAAGGCTATTTGAGATATTTTTGCAGTCATAAGCCTAAGGAATGTAGTAAACATTTAGTTTGGACAGAGTTTTGGTTCAATACCAACTGGCATTCTGCCACTAGAGTCACACCCTTTGAAGCAATATATGGGAGGACCCCCCACACTTACATATATACATGACTCTACTCTATACCAAGAAGTTGCTGAAGCTATCCTATCCAGGGACAATGCACTCCAATTATTGAAAGACAACCTTCAACTGGCACATGATACGATGAAGAAAATAGTGTACTCTCATAGGACTGACAGGAGCTTTGAACCAGGAGATTGGGTTTACTTAAAGTTACAACCCTATAGGCAAACTTCGGTTGTACAAAGAAGACCTCAGAAGCTATCCTCTAAATACTTTGCTCCTTACCAAGTGCCAACCAAGATAGAGACAGTAGCATACAGACTGATACTCCCATAAGGCTCTCTAATACACCCCACCTTCCATGTTTCACAACTCAAGAAGCACATCAGCAGTAGAGTTTCAGTTCAAACTGGACCATCCAGCCAGGTTGAGGAACTTGTACTGAAACAAGAGTGGATTCTGGATAGGAGATTAGTTCAGAGAAGGCAGAAAGCAGCTGTAGACTTGTTGGTTCAGTAGAAGGACAGTTCTGAAGTGGAGGCTCAATGGGTTCCTTAAGAAGACTTCATCAAGACTTATCCACACTTTGACCTTGAGACAAGGTCAAAATGAGGAGGGGGCAATTGATACATTTGATTCTAATTGGTACATTGTAGGTGTCACGTCCCGACTCGCCAAATCGGTCGTCATCGCCTTGGCTCGAGCTAAATCGATCCTACGAGTCGGGACATGATGTCATACAAGTCTTTATTGGACTTGTTCAAGGCAAGAATGTGCACTTGAAAATTCTTTTGAGACGACGAGTTGAAATTAAACAGTACAGAGAGTTAAAGACGCAGAATAGGAAAAAATTTAGCTTTTCATTCATAAAATTTGTAAAGTATGTGCAAGGTCATTTTTATATTACATATGCCATTACGGCTACATCTTTGAAAGCACAAAAGAAAACTCTCGACAAGCTGCCATGAAATAATCCTTGTTATTCCATACATCTATGCCCCATTATACATTTGAACAAAAGCCTTCGATCTAAAAATAGGAGAGATTCGAGCCGCCTCCCGTTCTTCAGCTTCAGTTTAGTCTCGAGCTCCCGCAGCACGCTCATCACCTAGGGAGTTGGGGGTTAGCACACTTACTAGTGGATGGGACGAACCCACTCGTCTAAACTGACATGCTTATTAAGGATTCTAGCATACGAAGTGATCTTTTTATTTAGAACTATATGATTTACAGTTCATATCGAAGGCACATTTTAAACAGTAAACAACATAACCAACCTCAACTTATCTTGTCACGGTCGTGCTCCTTTTCTGCACAAAATAGATATAATACTTACCACCTGCACAAGACAATAGGTGAGCATGCAATCTATCTTATATGCGATCATTGGTGATATCGAAAACATGAAGGACGATTACGTAGCATTACGATGCACCCTACCAGTCCAAATTGTGAGCCTAACTGGAGGTCTCGCAATGCCTCGCGCCAAAGTACGATTCCATAATTTCCTCCTAGGCCGATTCGGTCCCAGCGCCCCGGATACCGTTTCGAGGAAAGTTTACCTTGTGCACAATTCGTCCATGACCATGCGAATGTATGAACAGTTTAATATGTATGAAGTAAATTGCATAGTGTAGACATTATTAAACCACATAATCATTTCTACTCGTGCAAGAGTTCTTTTCCCCGAAGTCGTACGTTCTGATTTAGTATTCCGTAGGCACCAAATTCTCCGAGGCATAATATTTCGCAACCAATGTTTCTTCATTATGTTTTGCAGAACATGAATAAATTCTATCTCTTTCCTAGAACTCTATCTTTTCTCTTTTTGGTGTGAAACTTATAAATTCAGAGTTAATTTCTCTAAGTTGATATAATTATTCCAAGTTCTTGATCTTAGTAGCAAAGCATACATCCAGTTAGCATTATCGATTTGAAAGTTAAACTTTAAGAATCTTGTTAGCGGGAAGTATAGTGCCCCATCCCTACATCGTGCCCCGTTCTCCGTCCACGGGGAGAAAGGAACACTATCGCTATCGATTCGGTCGGGACCGATAGGTCGGGATCGATCGAATCAGTCGAACGGAAATGGTTGATTTAAGATCCATTCTCCGTTATGGAATGGCTTTTTTGGTACCAAGTCCCATATTCTGCGGGTTGTGCCTCAAGGATTGACTATGCGGCTGAGTCGGGAGAGACCTTCCGTTGCTCTGTTTTTCACGCCGCTTGCGTTGGTTTTGGCTTTGGTTTTCTGAATACGTTTTTGTGAATGTTTTTGATGGTTTTCATGGCTTGCATTTCGAACTCGTATTTCCTATCGAACTTCTTGAATAATACAGTTTTCTAATAGGTTGCTTGTATGATTTCAGGTAATCGTGTAGGCGACGTCTAGCGCGACCAACAAGTTCTCTCGCCTCAAGCAAACTCACGGTGAGTGGCTAACCCTTCTCTTCTCGACCCTTTCTTAGGTAAATTGATAATGCTGTTACGAATGAAAGAATAAATGCAAGGGCACGGACACGATAAAATGATCAAGTTTTCAAAAAGAATATAGTCTATACCTTAATAACTAAAATTTATCGTTGCACGGTCATGGACAACTTGTCGACAAGATAGAGTTTCCCCGTACGGCAACCCGGGGCCACGGGACCGTTGTGGCCAAGAAATGAAACAATTACATAAGTTGTGCTGGGCACGAGTTAAGCGGGGACTTGCAGCGGGGCTCGCTACTCGCGCTGAAAGGGTCTTGTCTAACAAAAGCTAAAGGAGTCCACGATGGCTCTGGGAGCCAGTGACCAATCACACGTAATATTGTACTTGGTATGAAAATGATAACAATTGACAGGGAAGAACATGGTAAGTCTCATAAGGCACGGCACGGTCCACCGTGGGTAAGTTTTATCGTATTTTACATTATGTTGTCATATGCTTGTTTGAAATCCATTAGGATGGTTAGAAACATTCATAAACTAAGTCATATAAACTCTTCAACCAAATAAGAGCTCGAAACTTAAATAGCCATGCACCAGTACAAAGTGTAATGTACTGATCCTCGCTCTCTATGCAGGTACCCCGAACCACGAAGGGCGTGCCAGTTAAAGCTCAAGGCGGCGTGAACACTTTTGAAGCCTCGTCCGTGTGTTGAAGGCTTGTTTCTGAAATCCTTTTGAAGACTCCGCACTCAGTACAAAAGAAGAAAAGATGACGACTCGACTTTCCTCGATAGCAGGTGGAAAGTGAAATTGTTTTGCTTGTAAAAAGGGGATGTAATGTATGAAACGACTATCTCATCAGCGTTTATTTTGTAATCGAGTCATGTTGTAGTCCGTGCGGCAATGATTCTAATGGAGTCAATATAAATCAAGTTTTATTATCAATAAAAAGTCTACTTCTATTTCAAATGTGTCAATCAATTTCTCTTCGTACTCTAACTTGATGTTGTGTTTCGGATAACCTTATGACTATGCCTTGTGTGATCGTAACTTAGGTTCGCACGACATCACGCCCGGAGGACGACTATCGATTCTACGGAATCGGAGCATGACATAATGGTATCAGAGCACGACTTTACATCTTTTGGCCTCATGTCTAGAGTTTCAAACCTTTGACCTTGCGTCGATGAGATAAATTGTTCCATACAATGAGTCCATAATAATTTGAGACTGATACGTTTGCCTTCGTATTACAGAAGTGCTGGAACACGCAGCCGAGCAAGAGCAGAGCGCTTCTAGCAGCTCCAGTAGTTCGCGGGTCGGAGCTTCTAACAATACCATTGAGAGGATGTTGCGCATGATGGAGGCACAGCAAAAACAGTTCGAGAATCGACATCAACAGACAGAGGCGCGACAGGTCCAGTTTGAAGCTCGCTTTGACGCACAAGCTAAGCTGCAACAAAAGCAACTAGATACTCTGTATCAGATCTTCCAGACAATTGTGGCCAACGAAAATTCTATAATTGTGCCTACTATCACCGTGTCGATGGTCCAACCCATCGAAGTCGACACAGAGGAGCCCGAGCATCAATCGGCGACACCGAAAAGATACAACTTTGAAGTATCAGAATTCAAGAAAGCATGTCGCACTTCCTTCAGCGGTATCGAAGGCCCTTCTATGGCAATCGACTGGTTGGAAGAGCTGGAAGATCACTTCGAGCTCCTCAGAATTGAAGAATCAAAGTAAGTCGCCTGCGTACAACTTAAACTACGGTTGAACGTGCATGACTGGTGGGCCGTGCACAAGCGAGCGATCCGACGCGACAACAACACAGCGCCGATCTCTTAGGCCACGTTCCGTAAAGTCTTTGAAGTCGAGTACCTTCCCTCCGTCGTTTGCCAAGAGAAGGAGAATAAATTCATGCAGTTGAGACAAGGAAACCGGACAGTAGAACAGTATGCCACAGAATTCAACAAATTACCCAAATTTGTTGGTGCGTTTCTTTCTACAGAGGAGTGTCGTATGCGACGGTTCGAAGTGGGTCTGCGACGCTCTATCGGTGCGCATATAGGGGTTCCGGAGTACAAGATCTCGGGCGATGCTCTAAATCATGTTCTCCGCCTTGAGAGCCAGTATCCTCCTGTTGATGCAGACTTTGTGCATAATTCCAATCATAAATGTCCTAGCTATACAGGGGGCAATAATCACGCGTCAAAGCGTTCAAATAATGGCGGCTATAAGGGTCAGAACATGTTATCTCGTTGCACTAAATGCAATCGCCTCGGGCACGATGCCAACGACTGCTTCGGCTTCAGAGGGGATTACTATATTTGCGGACAAAAGGGCCACCTCGCTCGAGATTGCATGAACCCCAGACCGATTCGCAATGCTCCACCACAACAAAACCGTCAAGAGAATCGAGGACAGGTGCCCCGACCTCCTCAGCCCACTCAACCCAACAATCAAGACCGGCGTCCAAATGCTCAAGGACGCATCTATGCCATGACTAGAGGTAAGGCGTTTGCCTCCAACACTGTTGTGACATGTATATTGAATTCCAATAATGTTCCTGCTCGTGTGTTATTTGATTCAGGCGCTTCACATAGTTTCATATCGGCGAACTTTGCCGTCGAGCACAAATTTTCTATAATACCGTTAGACCTCAATCTTAGCGTAAGTATGCCTTCGGGCATGCCACTACTCATAAATTTAGCCTGCGGAGGAGGAACCATATGTATTGGGGGTTAAAAGATCGGTCTTGATGCGATAGTTCTAGATATGAAGGACTTTGACATCATACTGGGTATGGATTGGCTCGGTCCTTGTAATGCTACCATCGATTGCACAGAAAAGAAGGTCACCTTCTGTATATCTGGAGTGCCTGAATTCTGCTATACGTGTGGTGAAGCATCGCCAGCCTGCATGGTGATCTCGACAATTTCTGCTTGAAAGCTGCTTCATTCCGGGTGCGAAGGCTACTTAGCGTCCGTTCGTGACATGAGACAGGATGGTGCAAACGTGGGTCAGACCGACGTTGTGGCAGAATTTCCAGACGTGTTTCCGGACGAGCTACCCGACATGCCGCCCGATCGAGAAATAGAGTTCACTATCGACACATTCCCTGACACCCGGCCGATCTTGAAAGGTTCGTACAGAATGGCCCCTGCAGAATTGAAAGAACTAAAGGTACAACTACAGAAATTACTTGACAAAGGGTTTATCCATCCGAGTGTCTCGCCGTGGGGTGCGCCCGTGCTATTTGTGAAAAAGAACGGTGGATCGATGCGGCTCTGTATCAACTATCGAGAATTGAATAAGGCCACCGTCCGGAACAAATATCTTCTGCCCCACATCGACGACTTGTTTGACCATCTCCAAGGTGCAACAGTGTTTTCGAAGATTAATCTGCGATCAGGTTACCACCAACTCAAAGTTAAGCCAGATGACGTGCCGAAGTCTGCCTTTCGCACTCGCTACGGCCACTACAAGTTCTTGGTAATGCCATTCGGTCTAAAAAATGCCCCTTTCGTCTTCATGGATCTAATGAATCAGGGGTTCCATCCGTTCGTTGACAAATTCGTAGTAGTCTTCATCGACGACATCCTCGTCTACTCGAAGGACCGAGTGCAACATGCAGAATACCTGCGGACGGTACTCTAAACCCTTCGAGAGAATTAGTTATATACGAAGAAGAGCAAGTGCAAATTCTGGTTGAACATCGTCTCATTGCTCAGGCACATCATCTCCGCAGCGGGCATCGCAGTCGATCCAAAGAAAGTTGAGACAGTTGCTGATTGAAAACGGCCCGCATCAGTTAGCAAAATTCGAAGCTTCCTAGGCTTGACGGGATACTACCGACGCTTCGTGAAGGACTTCGCGAAGATTACATCGCCAATGACTCGCCTCACCCAGAAAAGAGTCGTATTCGAGTGGTCAGACGACAGTGAAGCTTCCTTCCAAGAGCTCAAACAATGACTCATTTCGGCCCCGATACTTGCTCTTCCTGAAGGGACTGATGAATTTCAAATCTTTAGCGATGCTTCTGGCCAGGGCTTAGGGTGTGTGCTTATGCAGCAGGATAAGGTGATATCTTTTGATTTCCGGCAGTTGAAGCCGCACGAGAAGAACTACCCTATGTACGACCTAGAACTAGCGGCGATTGTGTTCACGTTGAAGCTGTAGCATCACTATCTTTATGGAGTGGCATGTAAAATTTATACGGACCACAAAAGCCTCAAGTATCTCTTCACCCAGAAAGAACTGAATTTATGGCAGAGATGGTGGCTTGAACTGATCAAAGACTACGACTTATCAATCGACTACATGCCGGGCAAAGGAAATATTATAGCGGATGCGCTGAGTCGGAAGTACTTAGCTTCATTATGCATCAATAGTCGACTGCTGCGTATCTTGGAAGGGATGGGCATTGAACTCCGAGTTCATTTTAGAGACATAAAACTGGCACAACTGCGGCTGGAACCAAGCCTAATAGAGAGAATCAAGTCTGCTCAGAAGGACGACCAATACCTGGAGAAGATGCAGAAGCTGATATCGACAGGAAAAGCATCCGACTTTGCAGAGGACGAGTCGGGAGTGTTACGAGTGAAGGGTCGGCTATGCGTTCCGGATGACGTAGTACTTAGAAAGGAGATAATATCGGAGGTACATTATACAAAATATTCCTTGTATCCTGGTAGCACCAAGATGTATAAGGACCTCCGCGTTGTCTTTTGATGGCATGGCATGAAGAAGGACTTAGCGCTCTTTGTGTCGAAGTGTATAGCCTGTCAGCAAGTTAAAGCCGAGCACCAGCGACCGGGCGGGGAGATGCAGAACCTTGCCATTCCAGAGTGGAAGTGGGATCATGTCACTATGGACTTTGTTGTTAGCTTGTCGAGGACGTCACGGGGACACGACGCCGTCTGGGTCATCGTCGATCGACTAACTTAGTCAGCATACTTCATAGCCATTAAAGTTACTTGGAGCGTCGACTGCCTTGATCAGATATACCTTGATGAAATAGTTCGGCTGTACGGGATCCCAGTATCTATCGTCTCGGATCAGGATGGACGATTTGTAGTGCGCTTCTGGGGTAGTCTTCATTCAGCATTGGGGACCAAGTTAAAGTTTAGCTCAGCTTATCATCCTCAGACTGACGGCCAAACAGAGCGGGTGAACCAGATTCTCGAGGACATGCTACGACTATGTGCGATCGACTTGAAATCAAGCTGGGATGTCCATCTACCGTTGGCCGAGTTTGCATACAACAACAACTATCAGTCCAGCATCCAAATGGAGCCGTATGAAGCCTTGTATGACCGGAAGTACAGATCGCCTATTTGCTGGGATGAAGTCGGTGAACGGCAGATACTTGGCCCAGAACTGGTGGAGCAAACTGTGCAGAAGTGTAAGCCCCCAAAATTTAGGGCTTATTTTTTTTAATTTTCTAAATCAATTATTTATAATAGATATTATTATTTGATTTAATGTTCTTTTTTGTGATTTTGACTTTTGGAGCATCAGGGATGCCAATCTCTGGAAACTCTCTTCATTAGTGTGTAGTAGACAAGATTACCTTCATGTTGATATATCATGTCCCATCCAAACTTGTTCCCTTGTACTCTTTTGTTTCACACAACTTCGGGTCAATTTAGACCATTTGATCATTAATTAATTATTAATTGATTTTTCCACTTTTATCTTTGATCATCATATGCACGTTACCGTGAATTTTAATTTAGGAGCACAAGGCTAGTCATTTTCTTGAAACCAACTTCTCATGCATGATCTACTCGAGACACCCTACACCCGTGACCTTCGTGTCCCACTCAGACACACCATCTTGTGCTTCATTTGCTTCGCACAACTTTTGTGTCAATTTAGGCCAATTAATTATCCACCGTAGAATGTGACCTAACTTCTAATTTAATTTCGGGACCCGATATCGATCCAACCTAGTCGACCCAAAATATAGTCATGGCCCACACGAAGCCTACTATCCACATGACACTTGTGTCCCATTTATTTGAGCCCCTACATGTTACTTATTTACCCATGATTATAAATACCTATTTAAATTCATTTATTGTACCCAGTCTGTTTTGGCCCGACCCGGCTCAACCAAACCCAGTCCAGGCTTCATGTTACCCTCCCTCATGACACCCTAACTCTATTTGCCCTTGAAAAATATTAAACACCTAGTGTTCCTACTCCAAATATTAAGGGAGAACTCCATTGATTTAATTTATTAGTTATTAACTTAATCCCTATTTAATACTAGCTATTGATCCTGTCTCCAACAATCCCAACCACCCATCCAAAGCAAACTTTCACACACTCAAACACCCTCCATGTGGCCGGCCCTAAAATCCATGTAGAGAATTTTCTATTCTCTTTCTCTCTCTACTTCTCTCTCTTTCTTAATATTTCTTTCTCTCTCTGTCTCTTTCTCTCTCTCTCTTCATTAATTCCTCATCTTCTCTCTCCTCCCAAATGAACTCTCAGCCGAACCCCCCATGGCCGACCATGCATAGCCAACAATAGCCCTTCTCCTTCATCAGCCACCAGCCTTCTCCATTCCTCCTCTTCTCCTCCTCTTCTTTATCACATCATCACACCACCATCACCATTAACATCACCATCTCTCCACCACCATCAACCACCTCCGCGAGCACCACCACTCTGTCGCCGCCATCGTCGTGGCCAATCGCCCCCACCGTACACCGCCGCCGCCATGGCAGCACGCAGCAGCAGCTGCGACAGCACGCAGCAGCAGCAGCACAAAGCAGCGGCAATAACGCATGACAACTGCGTGCGTGCACCGGCAGTCGCACACCGTCGCGGCCGTCGCCATCGCCGACGAGCCCCTCCGGGTTGCGCGTGGGCCGAGCGCATCTTTCCGTAGCGGCCACCGTCCTCCGGGACGTGCCGTCTAGGCGATTTGTGTATTTTGTACAGGTTTCCATCGTGACGCGCTCGAAATGGATCCGGAAATGGCGTCTCGTCGCAACAACTTCGTGTGCATTTTTTGAGAAATTTGACCTTTGGATCGGCGAACTCTTTGATCCATCACAATCTCGGTATATAGCTCTTCACTCCTCTCAAGTTTCGTCCGTTAATTTTATCGTTTGATACATCAAAATCGGCCACAAAGTTGACGCTTTAAATTGTGTTATTTTTGGACAGTTTTGTGGAGCCAACTTCGTCGGTTCGTATCTCCTCTATCGCAGCTCCGTCTGGCATGCCATTAGTTCCTATGTGCAGCTGGTATAACCCTCTTCCTACCCCTTAAGTTTTGTTTCATTGTGAGCACGTTTGATTGGTTGAATTCGACGCCAAATTTGGCCGTCCGAATTCGTAATTTTTAATTTGTTAAATTATATTTTGAACCCGGGACTCCGGATTCAATTTCTGACACCACCAGTAGACTCGTGGTGTCATTCTGGCACGTTTTTATATAAAGTTTGTTAGATTTGGAGGACGTGGGCCCTGGCACGTATTTCTGTACAAAGCGGGCCCCACAGTCCGGGTCAACGAAATTTTTTGATGTCGGCTCATCGGAATCCAATTCCGGATATACCGTTGAGTTCGTATCGTCATTCTGGACTCGTTGACATATAATTTACTAGGTTTTAGTAGACATTGGTTCTGGTACGCATTTCGGTGCAAGTCGGATACCAATATCCGGGTCAACGGGTCATTTTGAGATCGGCTCATCGGAATCCAATTTTGGACATATCGTTGAGTTCATATCGTCATTCTGGACTCATTGACATATAATTTGCTGAGTTTTGAGGACATTGGCTCCGATACACTTTTTCGTACAAATCAGAATTTTAATATCCTGGTCAACGGACCAATTTGAGATCGGGTCAACGAAATCCAATTCTGGATATACCGTTGGGTTCGTATCGTCATTCTGGATTCATGGACATATAATTTGTTAGGTTTAGTGGACTAGTATTCTTGCATATTTTTTTGGTGCAAAGCGGGTCCGACACGGACACTGTTTTAACCCAAAATTACCTTTTTTGCCCCTGTGTCCAAATTGGACTTATGGATAGGCTATCCTAGCTGATTTGACCATTCTGAACACGTTGGTGATGTTTGTTTCATCATCCGACAATATTTGTAGATATTTTCTATGTGTATTACCTTTTATTATAATTAATTCTTATTAAGTTTGTATTTCGGAATTAGTACAACGAAACTGAGATCAGTCGATTCCAGTGATCTTACATCGCTAAAATTGGCATGATGATCATGTGGATCACTGTGATAAGATTATTAACTTTACCGTTGATTATCTTATCTCGATTTGCGTGTCGTAGGTTTCGATGTACGAATAACGAGGTACAACTTGATATTTTAATTCTTAGATTAGAGTTGATCCTGTTTGACCAAGATATATGGTATCGTGGTAGGTAAATATTAGGAATAGTATGCTTAGGCTAGTTTTGACCCAGAGTTAACCAGTTGACCAAAAGACAACTGTTATTCAACATTAGCCTAGTTTGACCTAGAGTTGACCAGTTGATCAAAAGTCAACTGTAAGTCAACCTTTGACCCAGTTTGACCTAGTTTGACTTGGTTTGACTTCCTGTGACCTAGTGTAACTTAGTGTGACCTAGTTTGACTTAGTTGGACTGAGATTTGACCTAGATTACATAGCTTATACTATATAATCCTGCCTAACATTGTTGAACCCTAATTAGCTTATATATCTCATCTTTAGGTTTGTGGCATCACTCTGAGCATCGACCCCATTTGACAGATCAAGACCGCAGGCGAGTACATTCACTGATAGTTTTCATTGTCTTGATATCTTCTATATCCGATTCAGTTGTAGTGTCTTACTTGATTCCTAACACGATGGTTCACGGACTAGTATATGTCGGATCCTGTCATGAGATGTTGTTCCTGGATTACTTGGTATATTGGTACATTACTCGACTTGTTACCTGTACTTGTATAGACATAGACTTGGGAACGGGCTGGCCCCATGCTCTTGAGTCCCGTATCATGACGTGTCATGTCCGGATCCATTATACTATTCGGGGATGGGGAGTTATTAGTGGTTGTATGATCAAAATCCCTACTTGTTCTTCACACATGTACTTGTTACTTGTTCATAGCTATACCCTCACCTCACGACGGGTAAAGCCTGACCCTACTTGTTCATAGATTTCCATGGTGGTCGGCCTGATCCTGCTCCGTTGTACACTTGTTCATAGCCGGTCAGATGGAAAGCCTGATCATGATTCCCAAGCCGATCACATAACGCTCTAACAATTCATGGCACATTTTATATTTATTTTATCAAATCATATATCCTGCTCAGTTCTACATTCAGTAATTTTCTTACCATATATGATATTCATTACTCACATGTTCTATATTATCTTATGCTAAACCTTGATTGGAGACTAAGTTCTGTTCGGAAGAAGGGTTACAACCCCGGTCCTTGTTTGGTTTACGGGTTGTAACTCGGCTTCCGAATAGCTCCCAAGTCATCCTATATCTTTGTCTTATATTTTATTATAATTGTCTCTTATAGAATTTGTCAATTCATATGGAACTGCTGTTAGTGTTTGTACTTGCTCATTTTTCTGACAGGATAACCGTTGATGTTTACAGAGTACATGTTAGCTGATTGCTCTACCTTTTACAGGTATGTCCAGGATAGAGTTTGATGAGACATTACCTCTGGAGCCCGTAGATGATATAGCCCATGTTTAGACTATTAGATAGGTTTGCCTGGACTGTGATCCAGCTAGTGTTTTCAGACTGTAATTTTTATATTATGTTTTGAGTTTCTTTGATGTGTTTATATCTCTGAGCTTGTGTTGGATCTTGAACTCATTTCCAGTTTTCCTTTCTATCATATTTCTATTTCGTGCTATCTATCCTAGTTTGTCTTGTGATTGAGTTATGCCATATTATACCTCCGTGCGGAGATGACAGGTACCCTTATATTTTGTCTAGTTGTAGTATTTATAGACGACCTATACAGGGTTCTACCACCGATTCTGTGGCGTAGGCTGGACGTAACCACATACTCGTGCCCCTAATTAGGGTGCGGGTCGTGACAAGAAGGTCAAGTTGATACGGAAGAGAATTAAGATAGCACAAAGTCGACAAAAGAGCTATGCCGACACGACCGATGCCCCCTCGAGTTCTCGGAAGGCGACCATATATTCCTGAAAGTAATGCCCATGCGTGGAGTTTCCAGGTTCGGTGCGAAAGAGAAGTTGAGCCCAAGATTTGTTGGTCCGTTCGAAATATTGAAGCGAGTCGCCCCAGTAGCTTACCAAATTGCCTTGCCGCCTGTATTGTCGGATGTACACAACGTCTTCCATGTCTCACAATTACGGAAGTACGTATACGATCCAAGCTATGTAGTAGATTTGGGTCAGCTGGATCTGAAGGTGGACTTGTCATATGTTGAAGAGCCGGTGCAAATCTTGGAGCGCAAAGATAAACTTCTCCGCAACCGTGCTATTCCTCTCGTCCGTATCCTCTGGAGAAACCATTCGTTCGAGGAGTCAACATGGGAGCTTGAGTCAGAAATAAAAGAAAATTTTCCTTCATTGTTCTCGTAGAGTTAGGTTCTATTCTTAAGTTTTGAGGACAAAACTTTTTCTTAGTTGGTTATGGTGTAGTGCCCCGTCCCTACATCGTGCCCCGTTCTCCGTCCACAGGATGCACGAGAAAGGAACATTGTCGCTATCAATTCGGTCGGGACCGATAGGTCGGGATCGATCGAATCGGTCGAACGGGAACGGTTGAATTAAGATCTATTCCCTGTTATGGAATGGCTTCTTCGGAACCAAGTCCCATATTCAGCGGGTTGCGCCTCAAGGATTGACTCTGCGGCTGAGTCGGAAGAGACCTCTCGTTGCTCTGTTTTTCACGCCGCTAGCGTTGGTTTTGGCTTTGGTTTTATGAATGCGTTTTCGTGAATGTTTTTGATAGTTTTTATGGCTTGTATTTCGAACTCGCATTTTCTATCGAACCTCTTGAATAATACTGTAGCACCCAGTTTCCCAAATGAGGATAATTTTAAAATTTTGTGTTTATAATTATTTTAATAATGATATTTAATTTATGATATGATTTTTGGTGATTTTAAATCATTTTAAAATTATTTAAATCAATGACTTGTGGTTTTGACGTTTTGCTAGTGAAACCCTAGAGACTGTTTGACCTAGAGCCTAACCAAGTAGTTATGATATTTTAATGTCATTTTTGGCCCAAGAATATTTTTGCATTTGACCTCTTTGAATTATTTTGATGTTATTTTATTATTTATGATATTGTTTTGGGGTTATTTGAGTCGGGTTCGAATTTCAACTCATTCCGACTTGTATCGGGGACCCGGGGTAGTTTTGACTCTAGCGGGCCCATACACTAGTTAGGCATAGCCCACATAATATAATTTTAGTCCACATGATATTAATTTTAGTTAGTGACTAGACTAATTATTTTGGTTAGTATTAATATGGATTAGTGTTTTAGGATTGACCAAACTACCCCCGACTTAACCCCTTACCAATGTATTAGTAAATAGACTAGAAAAGGGGCTTTTGGACTTTTCCTAATAGGACAAAACCACCTTTATGGCCAGCCACAATAAGGATAGGGTTGAGCCTCCCATTTGTCATTATCCATCTATTTTTCTCTCTCTTGTTCTTCCCCAAATTCCTAGAGAGCAATCCCTAGCAATTTCTCCACCAAATTATTCTATTTCACCACCAAATCTTTTTCTTTCCTTCTCCATTCTAGCCAAGGAGGAAGCTACCTAAGTTTGGGAGGATTCGGAGCTCGTTCGTGTCCTTTTGGAATCTCTACGTGTCGGTGTCGCTCCGGGAAGGCTTTTATTCGATTCGATCTACCGGAAGGTATAAATCCCTTCTCCTTTTCATTTCCTCATGCATATAGGTCTATTTTGAACCCATAGGAATGACCCCCATGGTTGTATCTCCATTTGTGTCTATTTTGTGTCCATTTGGAGGTCATAGGAGTGTCCTTTGTGTTGTAGTTGTGTCCATGTAGGAAAATCCCAAATTTGGACACACTATGTGTTGTTGTTATGTATGAATGAATTATTACATGTTTAATCTCATATTTTTGTATTGGAGAAGTGTTCTATAGTGTCTCATATATATATATTAGTGTAGAGAGTGAGTTCTTGATATATTATGTTATATATTTGTGTTCTTTTGTCTCAAACTACCCAAATCCGTCATGATTTTTATCCACGTTTTTAATTTCATCCCTAACTTAGAAATGTCATAACTTCTAGCTCAAAGCTCGGTTTAATCTCCCGTTTTTTTAAAAGAAGCGTATTGAAGTTAGCTTTCCAAAAACATATATTATTAGGCCTAATTCTTTCTGTAACTTTCTGGAAAATTATTTGAGTGTCAGCTGTACGAAAGACAAACGCGTTCTCGATGTTTTCGCGATTCCGGGAGTTTTCGGAAACGAAGACGTGATCCGTTTGAAGTTTCGGAAAGCTAACACATAGATCTATAACATACTTTAATCCTAGATTTTAATTCATGCTGAGATGGTATAGTATTGATTATTAGTAGGAGTTACTATTCGGCATATGCATTTTGTGCACCCTTGTGTGTAATATAATGTTCTATTTGATTTTAACCCATGTTAATGTATATACATTATGTAATTAAATAGAGAATGCAAGCATGAGTAAATGGTTAAATAAATGATATATGAGGTGTAAGTATCCTATCTAATGTAAGCATGTATAAGTATGGCTTGTAATGAATATGTAGGTTCTATAGTATGTAATGTATAGTGCATATAGTAGTGTAAGAGAATAAATAAATGATGAATGAATGCAAGCATGAATGTAATGTAATAATAGATGTAATGTATGCAATATACAAGTTAATGAGATGTAATGTTCTATGTTAACACAAATCCTATATTACCTCATGTACCCCCTTACACTATGTTGACACTATCACACTTGACACATTGTTCACTTACACTTTGACACTCTTTGATATGTATACACTATGTATGCCCATTTAACCCTCACTTGCCCCTTTGCCATGTTCACATACACACACATAGCCTCTTAAATAAGTATTTATGAATATAGTTAACTTAGCTATGTATGTATATTATATATATGTTAGCATATTGTGTTGTAATATATAAGTTTATATAACCATTTGAAATGCCATGATTATAGACCTAATGTTGAATACCAATATATGCATGTGTATATATGTGTAGACATATATAGCTTAAAGTAATAGATTACCTAGTGTATATCCAATGTCAATTCTTGCCTATTTGAGTATTGAATAATTGCATGCTATATAGAGTTGGGTGTATGTTGGCTTGTATAGCCTTGTATTGATGTGTGCTTGCTAGGATAGTCTTGGTTAGGCCTAGTAAGACTTACTGGGTTAGGACATGACCTAGTTTGACCTAATTTGACTAGTGCAGTTGACCAGAGTTGACCAAGGGTTGACTTTGGCCTAGTTTGACCTAGATTCATGTAGAATGCATTGTAGTACTTTATATTACCCTTCTGGACATGTTGTGACTTGTGCTGTATTAATTAGGAGCCAGACACCTTGTAACCTGTGTTGCTTTAAATAGGACTCTGTGGCTTCAGTTGGACCCCCTATACTTATCAGCTGTTCAGGTTATCGAGGCGAGTACATTCTCTGATCATTTCATATCCTGCTTAGAATTATTTCCTGCAGTAGATTACTTTACTTGTACTGTCACGTTGGTCACACGAATTGGTACTATATAGATCCCTTCTTGAGATGTTATCCTTAGGGAGCATCGGGTACTACATGTTCTGTGTGTTTCACTTACATGGCGTATCATATGCTTCATTGGTTCTTTGATCACTTACGACATATACTCTTATGATCGTAGAGTCTTCCTAGAATCCTTATCCCATTTATGGGACTACTATGTATCACCTTCGGGGTCTTATCACCTTCGGGGTCTACCACCTTTGGGGTCTTATCACCTTCGGGGTCTACCACCTTCGGGGTCTTATCACCTTCGGGGTCTACCACCTTCGGGGTCTTATCACCTTCGGGGTCTATCACCTTCGGGGTCTTATTACCTTCGGGGTCTACCACCCTTCGGGGGCTGTTATATAGCATCATATAACATAACCTGGTTGGATCCTTGTGTATTGATTGGGGGTAGGGAGGAGTATAAATAGACATGTGAACAATTTCCAAAGTAGAATAGCCATGTACGCCTCTTTAGTATAGCCATGTACAAATCAAGCCGTTCACATGTCGACTTTGTGCTCTAAATTACTAATCACTGGTAGCTCTTTACTTATAGTAGATATTTCTATTACAGCTTTCTCTCTCTGTTTACATACTGCACTTCTTTCAGTACATGTATCTTACTTTACTGCATGATTATATTTTCTAACCTGCTATGAACTGTTGAGATGTAATGTGCTCGCTCCTGTCCTGACTGGACCTGTTGATAAATTTTACAGATGGCCTGGGATTGCCTGCTAGCCTAGAGGAGACACAGTAGGGGTTGTTTAGGTAGTTATTTCATTTTGTCTGGAGTTGTATTTACTTTGTGGATTACTGTATCTGTATTTGAGTTTTGAGATGTATTTCCGGGTTTATGTATCGTAGACACTTAGACTTCTATCTCATGTATCTCTTTTGGATTTCATGTTTTATCTATCTTTATCATGCTTTACCTTAGATGTGATTGAGACTGTATCTGCTATGTCACCCCCATTCGGGGAGTATAACTGCTTAGTCTTATACTGTTAGATGCATTGAGACCTAGGACAGCGTTCTACCGCCGACACTGCGGCGTAGGCTGGGCGTTGTTACGTTCCCGTGCCCTAACTCTAGGGCGCGGGTCGTGACACGTTTTTAGTGGTGGCCCATGCAGGTCGAGTTTATGTAGTGGTATTCGAACTTGAGTACCACTACAGCCTGCAGTAGGATTAGGATATATTTTGAAGGTACTCAATCACAGTTAGGAACCCTTGAGAGATTCCTGGGACGACCCTTGAGAATCTTATTTTAACTTCGATTTGAAAACTCTCTTTTTCCTTGATTGTTTTATCTTTATTTTATGTTATTGAATTTGATAGATTATTGTTGAATTTGGGTTTGTATTTATTGATTTTGATGGAAGATTGTTGAATTTTGAATCTTGACGATTAGCTGTAGCATCCGAGTTTGTATTTATATGATTGAAGGATTTTGTTCATTTTTGAGTTTGATGTTCGTTGATAAATTTGATTTGATTTTTGGGTATTCATTGTTGATTTAATTTAATTTTTGGTAAGATGAAATTATATGGGCTAGGTCATCTATGTTATGGAATCTAGTCTTCTATAGTCACATTAGCCAGCATGGTGAGGACATATAGTCTGACTCTGGATATATTTCTCGGGTGTGGAAATTTAAGATTTTCGCAGCCAAGCTAGCGGCACCGCAAAAATGTTAAATACCATGATTCTAAAGATATGTGCATAAGTCAAGGGCTCTGTGATTATCGTAGCCTTGCTTACTATTATGACGAGGATTTAGAGTACCATGATTGTGGATAGACGCATATGATTATCAGATTGTACCTTAAATATTTTCGAACATGTTTTTTCTACTTTGTTTCAGTCCTTCAAAAAAAAGGAAATTATTAATTGTTTTGTTTTGTTTTGCTTCTCATTATTTAGCTTAGGAGTAACTTTAGCTATTTTATAAACCTTTGTGTAACTTCTTCTATGAATTTCTTCTTAATACAATGAATCGATGATTTTGCTAGACTTTACCTTGGATTTGATATTTTAACTCTGGATTTCAAAATGGTTCCTTCTTTTAAACAATTAAGCAAAATAGATTTTATCGTTATTCCCTTCTTGCTATTATTTTTGTATTAAATAATAATAAATCGTCTTGATTACACCAATCACCTATTTTGCAATATTGGTAGGAATCTAATGTTGATCTTGGTATAGAATCTAATTTTTATATTGGGACATGAGAATATATATATGAATATATATAGTGGATACTTTTCTGACACTTATGCATGCTACACTTGATTTCCACCTATCTAAATAAATATTAATATGTCGTTGATGTTAAATTTTCAAAACCCCAATATTTCTGGTTTTCTGCTTTTACAGTTTAAATTCGTAAGTTAAATATAAATTTCATGTTATTAGTTATGTTTACATCACTGCACATGTATGTCATACCTAGAGTTTTATTTAAAAAAAAATTGTTGAGTTTTGTGTTTAAATTTGTCAAATCTGAGACTGTGTGCATATTAACCCTTAATACTGGATTTTAAATGTTAGTTCAAATTGTTGTTTTAAATGTAATATTTAGAGCTGTGTACATTGTTGTTGTAGGGATATAATGTTAGGTTTCATATTCTTACATGATAGGTTGTGATAAACATTGAGTTGGTTTTGATGTTCAAATTTCTCCAAAATCCTAAAACTGAATATATGTTAACATTTTTACATTGATTTCAAATGTTCAATTTCAGATTTAACATGTAATATTGAACTGTATGCGTAGATAAATGTATGGATAGTATATTAGGGTTTCATTTCTATCATGTTAGGATGTATTGGGACCATTGAGATTGGTTGCGATGTTCAAAATCCTAAAATCTGAAACTGTGTTATGTTAATATTGCACTGGTTTAAATGTTAGCATCTTTTCAGATTTTGTATGTAAATGCTGAACTAAAACTGGGTTTAACCTTTCAATACTAAGCTATAACCCTGTACAAAGACACACACACACCCTAACTTAGTATACACTGTCATGTAACCTAATCCTTTTTTCCCTCTATGTTATGATTATATATCTAGATCGATATATATAGAGCTTAGGCATACATGTTTTAATATATAAATACATAACTAAGTCGCTACCTTTATATATATATATATATATATATATATATATATATATATATATATATATGTATATATATATATGGTTAGCCATGCAAGTTGTGATTAAATAGATTGTATATTGTAGATTGTTAACCCATATGCCATGATTAGTGTAACTTGATAGTTATTGTTTGAAATCCAAATCCTCATATACACTTTCATGTATATTCACGTACACACACGCCTACTATCTAACCATATGAACACGTCCCCATACACAATGCTAGCTTTTCCCTCTCTAACGCTCTCTCTCTATATATATTGTGATTGGATTTCAATACAAGTGATTTTCAATTCCTTAATTTTTAAATTTGATTTTTTGTACCTTTTTTTTAAATAATTGGTAGTTTCCTTTATTTTATTTTGATAATGACCAATTTTTATATAGGATGGTAGACAGCCCTACAACCTTGATGATTGTTGTTCCCTTACCTTCCCAATTAAGACACCCTAGATTGTTTGTGTGTTGATACCATAGTACTGTTTTGACCTAGAATGACCAGTGCACCTAGGTGAGATTTCCAAATGCTACGGTATGCCCTGACCTTGTATACTATTCCTTCAAATTGCATGATTTAGATAAAAAAAAATTAGACCTTGATTGTTGGGAAATAGGGACGTCATCCCATTAGTATCAGTTGTAGATATATATAGGTTAGTCCTGGATGTGGGGATGTGTGTCTATAAACATATAGCTTATGAGATTTATGAGAGATTATAGTATCAGCCTTGATAGGATGTACTAGTCTTTTGGTGAGTATAAATGTGTTATGAGAGATAGGGGCCTACATGTCTTAGTAATGCATCGTTCCTATGGTAATAGAATGTATTAATAGATGGTTAATAGGAAGATAATAGTTTGAGCATACCTATAGCCTATGATCAGTTCCTTTTCATCCTTAGTTAAGACCACTTTAAAATAGGTCCAGTCCCTTGGATATAGGTTCCAGTCCATATTTTATTGAAGTTCCATTACCGCCGTACAACAGAGCAGTATTGGAGGTATTCCAAGATTGACACTTTTTAGATGTTCGTTTATTATTCCAGTGTTAGGAAGTGTTACCTTAGATATTAGGTAGGTTAGAGGCTCTAGAAGGAGTACTATCGATCTTAAATTTCGAGGACAAAATTTTTCTAAGGTGGGTAGAGTTGTAGCACCCAGTTTCCCAAATGAGGGTAATTTTGAAATTTTGTGTTTATAATTATTTTAATAATGATATTTAATTCATGATATAATTTTTGGTGATTTTAAATCAATTTAAAATTATTTAAATCAATGACTTGTGATTTTGACGTTTTGCTAGTGAAACCCTAGATACTGTTTGACCTAGAGCCTAACCATGTGGTTATGATATTTTAATGTCATTTTTGGCCCAAGAATATTTTTGCATTTGACCTCTTTGAATTATTTTGATGTTATTTTATTATTTATGATATTGTTTTGGGGTTATTTGAGTCGGGTTCGAATTTTAACTCATTCCGACTTGTATCGGGGACCCGGGGTAGTTTTGACTCTAGCGGGCCCACACACTAGTTAGGCATAGCCCACATAATATTAATTTTAGTCCACATGATATTAATTTTAGTTAGTGACTAGACTAATTATTTTGGTTAGTATTAATATGGATTAGTGTTTTAGGATTGACCAAACTACCCCCGACTTAACCCCTTACCAATGTATTAGTAAATAGACTAGAAAAAGGGGCTTTTGGACTTTTCCTAATAGGACAAAACTACCTTTATGGCCAGCCACAATACGGATAGGGTTGAGCCTCCCATTTGTCATTATCCATCTATTTTTCTCTCTCTTGTTCTTCCCCAAATTCCTAGAGAGCAATCCCTAGCAATTTCTCTACCAAATCATTCCATTTCACCACCAAATCTTCTTCTTTCCTTCTCCATTCTATCCAAGGAGGAAGCTACCTAAGTTTGGGAGGATTCGGAGCTCGTTCGTGTCCTTTTGGAATCTCTACGTGTCGGTGTCGCTCCGGGAAGGCTTTTCTTCGATTCGATCTACCGGGAGGTATAAATCCCTTCTCCTTTTCATTTTCTCATGCATATAGGTCTATTTTGAACCCATAGAAATGACCCCCATGTTTGTATCTCCATTTGTGTCCATTTTGTGTCCATTTGGAGGTCATAGGAGTGTCCTTTGTGTTGTGGTTGTGTCCATGTGGTTAAATCCCAAATTTGGACACACTATGTGTTGTTGTTATGTATGAATAAATTATTACATATTTAATCTCATATTTTTGTATTGGAGAAGTGTTCTATAGTGTCTCATATATATATATTAGTGTAGAGAGTGAGTTCTTGATATATTATGTTATATATTTGTGTTCTTTTGTCTCAAACTACCCAAATCCGTCATGATTTTTATCCACGTTTTTAATTTCATCCCTAACTTAGAAATGTCATAACTTCTAGCTCAAAGCTCGGTTTAATCTCCTGTTTTTTTAAAAGAAGCGTATTGAAGTTAGCTTTCCAAAAACATGTATTATTAGGCCTAATTCTTTCTGTAACTTTCTGGAAAATTATTTGAGTGTCAGCTGTACGAAAGACAAACGCGTTCTCGGTGTTTTCGCGATTCCGGGAGTTTCCGGAAACGAAAACGCGATCCGTTTGAAGTTTCGGAAAGCTAACACATAGATCTATAACATACTTTAATCCTAGATTTTAATTCATGCTGAGATGGTACAGTATTGATTATTAGTAGGAGTTACTATTCGGCATATGCATTTTGTGCACCCTTGTGTGTAATATAATGTTCTATTTGATTTTAACCCATGTTAATGTATATACATTATGTAATTAAATAGAGAATGCAAGCATGAGTAAATAGTTAAATAAATGATGTATGAGGTGTAAGTATCCTATCTAATGTAAGCATGTATAAGTATGGCTTGTAATGAATATGTAGGTTCTATAGTATGTAATGTATGGTGCATATAGTAGTGCAAGAGGATAAATGAATGATGAATGAATGCAAGCATGAATGTAATGTAATAATAGATGTAATGTATGCAATATACAAGTTAATGAGATGTAATGTTCTATGTTAACACAAATCCTATATTACCTCATGTACCCCCTTACACTATGTTGACACTATCACACTTGACACATTGTTCACTTACACTTTGACACTCTTTGATATGTATACACTATGTATGCCCATTTAACCCTCACTTGCCCCTTTGCCATGTTCACATACACACACATAGCCTCTTAAATAAGTATTTATGAATATAGTTAACTTAGCTATGTATGTATATTATATATATGTTAGCATATTATGTTGTAATATATAAGTTTATATAACCATTTGAAATGCCATGATTATAGACCTAATGTTGAATACCAATATATGCATGTGTATATATGTGTAGACATATATAGCTTAAAGTAATAGATTACCTAGTGTATATCCAATGTGAATTCTTGTCTATTCGAGTATTGAATAATTGCATGCTATATAGAGTTGGGTGTATGTTGGCTTGTATAGTCTTGTATTGATGTGTGCTTGCTAGGATAGTCTTGGTTAGGCCTAGTAAGACTTACTGGGTTAGGACATGACCTAGTTTGACCTAATTTGACTAGTACAGTTGACCAGAGTTGACCAAGGGTTGACTTTGGCCTAGTTTGACCTAGATTCATGTAGAATGCATTTTAGTACTTTATATTACCCTTCTGGACATGTTGTAACTTGTGCTGTTCTAATTAGGAGCCAGACACCTTGTAACCTGTGTTGCTTTAAATAGGACTCTGTGGCTTCATTTGGACCCCCTATACTTATCAGCTGTTCAGGTTATCGAGGCGAGTACATTCTCTGATCATTTCATATCCTGCTTAGAATTATTTCCTGCAGTAGATTACTTTACTTGTACTATCATGTTGGTCACACGGATTGGTACTATATAGATCCCTTCTTGAGATGTTATCCTTAGGGAGCATCGGGTACTACATGTTCTGTGCGTTTCACTTACATGGCGTATCATATGCTTTATTGGTTCTTTGATCACTAACGACATATACTCTTATGATCGTAGAGTCTTCCTAGAATCCTTATCCCATTTATGGGACTACTATGTATCACCTTCGGGGTCTTATCACCTTCGGGGTCTACCACCTTCGGGGTCTTATCACCTTCGGGGTCTACCACCTTCGGGGTCTTATCACCTTCGGGGTCTACCACCTTCGGGGTCTTATCACCTTCGGGGTCTACCACCTTCGGGGTCTTATCACCTTCGGGGTCTATCACCTTCGGGGTCTTATTACCTTCGGGGTCTACCACCCTTCGGGGGCTGTTACATAGCATCATATAACATAACCTGGTTGGATCCTTGTGTATTGATTGGGGGTACGGAGGAGTATAAATAGACATGTGAACAATTTCCAAAGTAGAATAGCCATGTACGCCTCTTTAGTATAGCCATGTACAAATCAAGCCGTTCACATGTCGACTTTGTGCTCTAAATTACTAATCACTGGTAGCTCTTTACTTATAGTAGATATTTCTATTACAGCTTTCTCTCTCTGTTTACATACTGCACTTCTTTCAGTACCTGTATCTTACTTTACTGCATGATTATATTTTCTAACCTGCTATGAACTGTTGAGATGTAATGTGCTCGCTCCTGTCCTGACTGGACCAGTTGATAAATTTTACAGATGGCCTGGGATTGCCTGCTAGCCTAGAGGAGACACAGTAGGGGTTGTTTAGGTAGTTATTTCATTTTGTCTGGAGTTGTATTTACTTTGTGGATTACTGTATCTGTATTTGAGTTTTGAGATGTATTTCCGGGTTTATGTATCATAGACACTTAGACTTCTATCTCCTGTATCTCTTTTGGATTTCATGTTTTATCTATCTTTATCATGCTCTACCTTAGATGTGATTGAGACTGTATCTGCTATGTTACCCCCATTCGGGGAGTATAACTGCTTAGTCTTATACTGTCAGATGCATTGAGACCTAGGACAGCGTTCTACCGCCAACACTGCGGCGTAGGCTCGGCGTTGTTACGTTCCCGTGCCCTAACTCTAGGGCGTGGGTCGTGACAAATACAGTGTTCTAATCGGCTGCTTGTGCGATTTAAGGTAATCGCGTAGGCGACGTCTTGCGCGACCAACAAGTTCTCTTGCCTCAAGCAAACACAAGGTGAGTGGCTAACCCTTCTCTTCTCGACCCCTTCTTAGGTAAATTGATAATGTTGTTACGAATGAATGAATAAATACAAGGGCACGAACGCGATAAAATGATCAAGTTTTCAAAGAGAATGTAGGCTATACCTTAATAACTAAAATTTGTCGTTGCACATTCATGGACAACTTGTCGACAAGGTAGAGTTTTCTCGTACGATAACCCGGGGCCACGAGACCGCTGCGGCCAAGAAAGGAAACAATTACATAAGCTGTGCTGGGCACGAGTTAGGCGGGGACCTGCAGCGGGGCTCGCTACTCGCGTTGAAAGGGCCCCGTCTAACAAAAACTAAAGGAGTCCATGATGGCTCTGGGAGCCAGTGGCCAATCACACATAATATTTCACTTGGTATAAAAATGATAACAATTAACAGGGAAGAACATGGTAAGTCTCATAAGGCGCGGCGCGGTCCGTCGTAGGTAAGTTTCATCGTATTTCACATTATGTTGTCATATGCTTGTTTAAAATCCATTAGGATGGTTAGAAACATTCTTAAACTAAGTCATATAAACTCTTCAACCAAATGAGAGCTTGGAACTTAAATAGCCATGCACCAGTACAAAGTGTAATGTACTGATCCTCGCTCTCCACACATGTACCCCGAACCACGAAGGGCGTGCCACTTAAAGCTCAAGGCGGCGTGAACACTTTTGAAGCCTCGTTCGTGTGTCGAAGGCTTATTTCTGAAATCCTTTTGAAGACTCCACACTCAGTACAAAAGAAGAAAAAATGACGACTCGACTTCCCTCGATAGCAGGTGGAAAGTGAAATTGTTTTGCTTGTAAAAAGGGGATGTAATGTATGGAACGACAATCTCATCTGCGTTCGTTTTGTAATCGAGTCATGTTGTAGCCCGCACGACAATGATTGTAATGGTGTCAATGTAAATCAAGTTTTATTATCAATGAAAAGTCTACTTCTATTTCAAATGTGTCAATCAATTTCTCTGCGTACTCTAACTTGATGTTGTGTTTCGGATAACCTTATGACTATGCCTTGTGCGATCACAACTTAGGTTCGTATGACATCACGCCCGGGGAACGACTATCGATTCTACGGAATCGGGGTATGACAGGAAGGAGTTGAAGAGAAGGGGTCGAAGAACCACCCACCTAGAGAGATTGCACCGAGAGTAGCAGATCGCTTTACGACGGTCAAACATCAGTTATACGAACTCCTGCAATTGCACGAGCATCGAATTAGAATCCCTCCTTTAATCCTTCCTTCAAAATTCCCAAAGATGTATTCAGAAATCGACGCGAAAGCACACTTATCAAACCCAAGCAATAATTCATTCAAAAAGCCAAAAAAACCAACAAAACCAACATCAGACCGGTTGCGTCGCTCTCTTTAGAGTTCATTCGCCAAGACACAGTCCAGTGCATCTAGGACTTATTCCAGCAGTAGCCGATCCATTAGTTGGAACGGTACTCATATCATTCATCTAAATCGATTTTATTGATACCATGGTTTTCGTATACCAAACTCGTCACTGAGTCAGACTAGCCATCTATGTTCCCGACCATGTCTAACTTTCCATGAGCCTATTACATAGTGCTTCGCCCCAACGGAAGCGGGGCACTATATAATATACCACTAAGAAAAAGTTTTGTCCCGAAACTTAAGAACAAGGGTCTGACCTTCGTCGGCAAAAAGTGAAGGGTACTTCTCCTTCATTTCTGCCTCTAGTTCCCATGTCGACTCCTCAACTGAATGGTTGCACCAGAGTACGTGAACTAAGGACATCGATCGGCTTCACAGGATATTTTCTTTACGGTCCAAAATTTGTACGGGCTCCTTCGAGTATGATAGATCGACGCACAGCTCCAACTGATCAAAGCTAACCACATGACTTGGGTCATATACGTACTTTTGAAGTTGAGAGACGTGGAAGACATCGTGCACTTGACAGGAGGTAGTACAATCCGGTAAGCAATTGCCGCCACTCTTTCGAGAATCTCGAAGGGGCCTACAAATCTCGGACTTAGTTTGCCCTTTACTCTAAATCGCATGACGCCCCACATCAGCGTCACCTTCAGAAATACATTGTCTCCGCCCAAGAACTCTAAAGGTCGTTGACAAGTATCTGCATAACGTTTCTGTCGACTCTGAGCAATACAGAGCCTATCTCGAATCATGCGGACCTTCTCAACGGCTTGTTCGACTAGTTCTGGCCTGAGCACCTGTCGCTCCCCGACTTCGTCCAAGCAAATCGAAGATCGACACTTCCTTCCATAAAGCATCTCGTAGGGAGCCATTTGGATGCTTGATTGATAACTATTGTTGTACGCAAACTACGCAAGCGGCAAGTGTGTGTCCCAACTAGTCTTTAAATCTATTGCACACAGACGGAACATATCTTCTAGGCTCTGATTCACCTTTTCTGTCTGGCCATCAGTTTGTGGGTGGTACGTGGAGCTAAGGTTCAGCTTAGTGCCCATCGTCGGTTGCAGACTTATCCATAAACATGACAAGAATCGCCCATCTCTATCCGAAACGATTATGGCAGGTACCCTGTGGAGTCGGACAATCTCATCGATATAGATCTGAGCTAACCGATCAATGCTCCATGATATTTTGATAGCGATAAAATAAGCGGATTTGGTCAATCGATCGACAATAACCCAAATCGTGTCATTTTCCAGCGACGTCTTCGGAAGGCCCATGATAAAATCTATAGAGATATCGTTCCACTTCCATACTGGAATATCGAGGTTCTGTAGCTCTCCACCTGGTCTTTGGTGCTCGGCCTTCACCTGTTGACAGGCCATGTACTGTGATACAAAAGTTGCTACGTCTTTCTTTATGTCGTGCCACCAAAAGGTCATGTGCAAGTCCTTGTACATTTTGCTGCTTCCGGGATGCAATAAGTACTTCGCATAGTGCGCCTCCGTCAGAATTTCTTTTCTAAGTTCGGCATAGCCCGGTACGCATATTCTTCCCTTCATCCGGGTCATTCCGCCCTCGTCCACCACAAAGTCGGTCGCCTTTCCTGTCAAAATCAGCTCGCACATCTTCTTCAGGAATGGGTCGTCCTCCTGTGCGGTCTTTATCTTGTTATACAAGCTCGAATCAAGGTACAATTGGGCCAATTGTGCTCCATGGTAGCGAATTCGGAGTTCGATGCCCATTTCTGCCAAGTCTTGCTGTATGTCATGGTTGATAGCCAGGCATCCTACGAACATTCTGCTCAGATCATCCGCTATGACGTTTTCCTTACCCGGCGTGTACTCGATAGTCAGATTATAGTCTTTGATGAGTTTGAGCCAACGTCGCTGCCATAAGTTCAAGTCCCATTGGGTACAGATATATTTGAGGCTTTTATGATCCGTATAGATGCTGCAAGCTACACCATAAAGATAGTGCCACCATAGCTTCAATGAGAACACAATCGCTGCTAGCTCAAGATCATGCGTAGGATAATTCTTCTCGTGTTGCTTCAATTGTCTCGAAGCAAACGAAATCATCTTATCCCTTTGCATGAGCACGCATCCCAAGCCAGTTCTCGTTGCATCGCTAAATATCTGAAAACCTTTTGGTTCATCCGAAAGTGCAAGGATTGGAGCTGAGACGAGTTGTTTCTTAAACTCCTGAAAGCTAGATTCACAGTCGTCGTTCCACTCGAATGCGACTCCCTTCTGGGTGAGGCGAGTCAGAGGCGACGCAATATTGGCAAAGTCTTTCACAAATCTTCGGTAGTAGCTTGCCAAGCCGATAAAACTTCGGATGTCGCCTGCCGAGGTAAGCCGCTTCCACTCAACTATCGCTTCAATTTTCTTTGGGTCCACCATGACGCCTTCAGTTGAAATAACGTGCCCAAGGAACATCATACTGCTCATCCATAACCCGTATTTACTTAATTTGGCATAAAGTTGACCTTCAAGCAGAGTCTATAGTACCGTCTTCAAGTGCTCCACGTGCTCGTCCTTGCTTTTCGAATATATGAGAATATAGTCGATGAATACGACGACAAATTTGTCTATGAACAGTCGGAACACCCGGTTCATCAGATCTATGAAAGCGACATGAGTGTTTGTCAAGCCGAAGGGCATGAATAGGAATTCGTAGTGACCGTATCGAGTTAGGAAAGTAAACTTCGGCACGTCCTCGGACTTGATCTTCAATTGATGGTAGCCTGAGCGAAGATCAATCTTGAAAATATCGTTGCCCCTTGCAACTGGTCAAACAAATCGTCTATCCTTAGTAATGGGTACTTGTTTCGTACCGTGGTTTTGTTAAGTTCCCGATAGTCGATGCACAGCCGCATCGATCCATACTTATTCCTCACAAACAACACGGTAGCACCCCACGGGGAGATACTAGGGCAAATATATCTGCGATCTAGCAACTCTTGTAGTTGTACTTTCAGTTCCTTCAGCTCCGTCGGTGCCATTCGATAGGGTACTTTGGATATTGATCGAGTGTCCGAAAAGGTGTCGATGCTGAATCCTATCTCACGATTTGGCGACATCCCTGGCAACTCGTCTAGGAATACATTAAGAAATTCTGCCACGACTTCAGTCTGTGTCGTGCCTGTAATCTCCGTTCTCTTATTTCGAACTGATGCTAGGTACCCGCTGCAACCAGAATGCAACATACGTCTTGCCGAAATCGTCGATATCACCATTGCCGTCTTTGACATTGCTCCGCACGAATAGGAGAACTCGGTTTTGCCAGGAAGGCGAAACGTAACTCTCTTCTCTGCACACTCGATAGTTGCGTGGCATGCACCCAACCAATCCATACCGAGGATTATATTGTACTCCTTGATGTCGATGACGATAACTTCCAAGGATAGATTTTTTCCTCCGATGCAGATGTAACCATCCCTATAAATTTTAGTGGCAGGCATATCTACTCCCGATGGAGTGTTAATGCTAAGATTCACATCTAATAATTACATGGGTAATTTATTCTCTTCTATAAAGTCGGCAGATATGAAATTATGTATAGCACCCAAATCGAATAGTACTCTAGCATGCATATTTTTATAGAATAATATACCTGTCACAACAGTGTCGAACCGAATGCTTCGTCCCGAGTTAGTGCATAGACTCGGCCTTGCCCCCCGACAATTTTGTGTGTTCACGGGCACTGCATTTGTGCCATGGGCAGGAGGCGCCCTATTCTGATTTTGGACATTCCTTTGTGGATATTAGTTTGCCCTCCCCATTCGACAATCTGCTGCCTTGTGACCTAGCTGGCCATACTTGAAGTATCTCTCTTGACAATCGACTGCCAGATGTCCCATCTTGCCACATCAATGGTACCATACTCCGGAATGAGGCCCCCGATACTCGAACGTATTCTGGCGCTTTGGCACACCAGATTCTCCCGCATTGTGAGGGCGCTTGTTGAAGTTATTACGGACGCCTGACCCAGTCCTTTGCGAAGCTTGACCAAAGATCTGCTCGCTATCAAGAGCGACATTGTATGACTCTCTATAGGTCTGACATCTTTGGTTCATGACGTCCCGATGCAGATCGTCATTCAGGCCTTATTGAAAGCGCTCGCACCATGCTTCATTGTTCTGCAGGAAGGCCCCGACAAACTTTGTAAGTTTTGCCAACTTCGTATCGTAATCTTTGACTGACATATTTTTTTGCTTCAAGGACATGAACTCTTCTTCCTTCTGTCGACGAACGACACGAGGAATATACTGCTCGAGGAAGGCCAGTTTGAACGTCTCCCACGAGATCTTGGCGATGGGGTTGGCTTCGTGGAGCTTCTGTTTCTTCGCCTCCCACCAGTCGTAGGCCCTTAAGTTTAGCTGCAAGGCTGCACACCTAACTCTCTTGGACCCCTTGATGTTGAGGAGATTGAACAGGCCCTCAATCTTCACTAGCCACCCTATGACTTCGTCAGGCTCTGTTTGGCCGTTAAAGTCAGGTGGTTCATCTTCTTGAATTCGATCACCTTAAACAGAGAAAAAGAAGACATATGCTTCGTCGTTAATACTTGTACTTCTTCTTCTGATGCGGCGGTTGTCAAGTTCTGTTGGTCGCTATGGTGCTTACGATCCGGGTCAAGTCCTCCATCTGTTTTTGTTGGGCACTGATTTGGGCCTGGATCTGTGCTTGCAGCTGTCGTTGCTGCATCTCCGCCTGGCGTTGTTGGACTTCTATGAGGCGCAATAATCGCTCCATGGCAGATTTGCTAGGTGTCGTGTCTTCGGTGTTATCCGTGCTAATCAATGTGGCGTTGACAGCGGGGGTACCCACTCTTTTCGACATTCCAACAAAATTGAGCAAATCCATTAGTATTCTCAAAATATCTACGGACTTATCTGTATAGAACAATTATTTCATACTGCATATGTCAAAAAGCATAATTTTTGAAAAATCGCAACAACATCTAAAAGAAAAAATATTTTCAAAAGGTTCGAGGTGTGAACCGTGCTCTGATACCAACTTGTCACGCCCCGACTCGCCAAATCGGTCGTCATCATCTTGACTCGAGATAAATCGATCCCACGAGTCGGGACGTGATGTCGTACAAGTCTTTATTGGACTTGTACAAGGCAAGAATGTGCACTTGAAAATTTTTTTTAGACGACGAGTTAAAATTAAACAGTATCGAGAGTTAAAGACATAGAATAGGAAGAAATTTAGCTTTTCATTCATAAAACTTGCAAAGTATGTGCAAGGTCATTTTTATATTACATATGTCGTTGAGGCTACATCTTTGAAAGCACAAATAAAAACTCTTAACAAGCTGCCATGAAATAATCCTTGTCGTTCCAATACATTCATGCCCCTTTATACATTTGAACAAAAGCCTTCGATCTGAATTGGGCTTCAAATACTTCAAAATAGGAGAGCTTCGAGCCGCCTCCCGTTCTTCAGCTTCAGTCTAGTCTCGAGCTCCCACAGCACGCTCGTCACCTGGGGAGTTGGGAGTTAGCACACTTGCTAGTGGATGGGACGAACCAACTCATCTAAACCGACACTGCTTATTAAGGATTCTAGCATACGAAGTGATCTTTCTATTTAGAACTATATGATTTGCAGTTCATATCGAAGGCACATTTTAAATAGTAAACAACATAACCAATCTCAACTTATCTTACCATGGCCGTGCTCCTTTCCTGCACAAAATAGATATAATACTTACCACCTACACAAGACAATAGGTGAGCATGCAATCTATCTTATATGCGATCATTGGTGATATCGACTGTAACCCCACTTCCCGAAATTCTTTTCAAATTTTATTTTATATTTTCTTATATTTTTCGAGACAAATATTCTCCAAAACGTATTAATGTTATTTTCTATTTATGATTAGCTTTAAAAAAAACATTTTCTTGAAATAAGTTATTAGCTTTACAAAATAGGTTGGTTATTAGTTTTGGTTTTCAACTATTAGTTTCAAAAATGGATTGAAAATCATAATGTATCTTTGAAAACAATAAAGAGATTTTATCGAGGTATTTTAAATATGTACGTAACATTATCTATTATTCTTATTAATTATGTTAATCAAACTATAAGGTTTTGGTTTTGAATTTATTTTATTTGATTTGATATACTTAGTTTTGGAAAATATTTATTAGTATCTTAAAATGGGTAGAGTCATCTATAAACAGAGAATTGAATTTATGCTTTAACTATTTTATATTAATTATTGCAATCATTGATAGACCATGATTTTTGGTTAAACATATTTGATTTGGATTTGAGTTGTATTATTTAAACTTTTGATAAAATTAGATATTAATTTAATTAGTATCGTTATCTACTAATAGATTTCGTTTGGATTGAATTCCTTTAAAATACATTTTTGATTTAATTTAAAAGGGAAAGATTTTATCTATATGAAATCTTACTCCTTATCCAATAGGAGACTAATCCCTTATTTAAGAAGATTATTCCATTGTTTCCCACACAAAAAAAGTCCAGCAACCCTCAAAAACCAAGCCAGGCAACTAACTTTTTCCATCTCCGCGACCACCCGTGTAATTTCTACCTGCCATCATCCTCCGCAAAATCCACAGTCAGCAACGCCTGCCCCGACGAATTCACCGCCACTGCCGTCGCATTCCGCGGCCGAGACCACCACCATCCCCTTCCATCATCCCCGCCAATCTCGCAGATCATCTCCGCCAATTTCCCAGAGCCACACCACCATTGAAAACCATAAATCCACCCACCACAACCACTTACCATCTCCCAGGCGTGCACCTCGCCGCGGCCGATCCGGCCAGCTTCGATCCGGCCAAGCGCCGGAGTTCCTCTGGACCTCCCCCGTGTCAACCCGTGGTTATCACCGTCGGGACCCGACGCCGGCAGCACCGCGGCAGCGCCGCTCTCCATCACCACCAGGTCGTGCGTCTTCACCACCATCTTTAGAGCTCATCATCTCCATCACCACCATCCTTCCCTGTTATCGCAACCACCCCTCGGCCGCCCAGTAAACAACCGCTCTACCACCATCTATATTGGCCGGCCACCACCTTGGCCGACCACCCCGTCGACTCTTTCTCACCACTATGCACCACCTCAACCGCGACTTACTCCCTCTCCGCCTGGGCTCAGATTCGTGCCTCGGAACACGGCGAGCCTCGTGCCGTCCGATTTCGAGCGTCGTCGCACGGAGGCGAGCTCACGTCCGCCCCTTTCCCGTGCCTCCATCAGATCCTCGTTGACCGTCGTGTGGTGAGTTCCGCCCCCTCCTTGCTGGACAGAACCGACGACTGTCGAGCCTTCGTGTGCCACTGGAGACCCGATATCAGTCGAGCTCGATGAGTCGCCCACCAGCCGATCGCGTGGCGACCCATGGTCGACGTCGCGCCCACCACCGCTGCCATCTAGGTGACTCACTCTCTCTTCCCTCTTCTCCTCACATTCTCATGTTCTCTCTCAATCTGCTCTCTCTCTCTCTCTCTCTCTCTCTCTCTCTCTCTCTCTCTCTCTCTCTCTTTCCCTTTCTTCACCAAACCCCCTATTTCTATCACTTCTTATTTGCTTTCTTGCTATTTGCTTTCTTGTCTTGTTTTGTTTTAGTTATGTTTGTATTGTGGGGAGCAACAATCTTGTCCTCTTTTAATTCGTATATAAGAAAAATTTTATTATTAATAACTAATGATGAGTTAGGACTACTGATTTTAGAACTTTGTTTGGGCTTAGAGAATTGTTGTATATGGTTTAGTAATGTTTTGAACCTTAAGAGCCTATTAGGCCATCCGGGTTTGTAGCTCCCCTTCCCAAAATTTTGAAATATTTTTTTATTTATTTATTTGATTTAAATGGTAATATTTCATTTTAGCCCCCAACCCTTTGGATAATAGCAACTAGGTCCTTAAGTATATTACTAAACTACTAATATGTTTATTTGTAAAGTCTAATTGTTAACCTATATATCTATTTATAAAATAATGAGTAATTATTTGTGTTTTAAATTTATATCCTAGTCATATATATGACTATATATATAGGAATTTACTTTTTATAAATATGCTTGTGTTATATAGTATAAATATGATTTTATTAATATAGTCGTATTAAGTTCTTAAAATATACTTATTATATTTAAGTAAATATATTCACCCATAAAATCCTAGTACTCATAAGATTACCTAATTATTTTTAATTAAGATTCTGAGGTTTTTGGCAAGCGCTCCCTGTTGGGCCAACCCAAAACCAAACCCTGTTCAAACTACTTCCTCCTTTATTCCGTCTTTTTCCAAAATTCCTAACCTCGTAGCCCAAGGCCCAACCATCCTAGCCAGGAGTAAATTTCAACTTCCTATATATAGTACTAACCCTAGTTTTCCTTGAGGACTCTCCAGCGCCCCCTCCACCTTCATCTACATCTTCTTTTCACACCACAGCCCCCATTAATATCATCACACCCTTCTCAGCAATAGAATGTCTTGTTCCTTTCGACGCACGACTGTCGTCCTACACATAGATTCGACAGAGATGATCCTAAGCCTTGTTCAGTTACGGGGCTTTGCCGAGCTCGAGTTGCGGACACACGTTGTCACCCCCAGTTTTCATGAACAGGGGTATTTTGGTAATTTTCCAATTTAAAAATTATTTTGGAATTATTTATTTATTATTTGTATTATTTTGGGGTTATTTGAGTCGGGTTCGAATTTCAACTCATTCCGACTTGTTTTGACTTATTTCGGGGACCCGGGATAGTTTTGACATTAGCGGGCCCACACACTAGTTAGCCATGGCCCACAATATTACCATCAAAAGTTAGAGGGATTAATCATGACCCCATGGATTAGGTTAGACCTAATTAGAACTTTAGATTTACATTTTTAACCCCCAAACCCTAAGCAAACTTGTAAAGAGCTAATAGAACAATAGAGGGACAAACTTGTAATTAGTGAAAAAGGGGGTTTTGGACTAGCTTGGCCGGCCACATGTAGGGGGTGGGGAGGAGAGAGAAAATCACTTTCATTGTTCTCATCCACTTCTTCTTCTTCTCCAAAGGTTCTTCCCATTTCTTGAGAGCTCCACCATTGTTCCATCTCCAAAAATAGGTAAACCCTTCTCTAAATTAGTTTTCCCTTTCATGTAGAATGGTTAGGAACCCATAGGAATGTGTCCTATGGTTGTGTCTCCATTAGAGACTATTTGTGTCCATTTGGGCATTTATAGAGGTGTCCAATATGTAGGATTGTGTCCTAATAGGAAAACCCCCTATTTGGACACATAATATTGTTGTGCATTGATTTTGGGTGTGTTCTATATTTATTTCAGAATTTTCATGTGTGTGGGAATGGTTTTCCTTATGTTCATATTCCTATAATCTATATATATATATATATGGTTAGATATATATATATATATATATAATATATATATATTATATATATATATATATCTATATATAATATATATAGATATTTATATATATATGGAGGATTATTTATATATATATATATATATTAATATTATATCTATATATATATATATATAATATATATATATATATCT
>JANAVB010034218.1:4839044-4997368 GCA_029216955.1 Iris pallida
GATTTTGTCTACGTGGCATGGTATGTTGATGTGGTATGGTATGATGACTTTGTCTATGTGTAGAGTGATATTGGTTGTGTCTTTGTGCAGTATAATGAGTATGAGGAATATTCTTACGTGCACGTGGTTGTGAAGGTTTGTGTTATAAATGCATGGTTATGTGCTGCATGAGAATGACGTGGTTGACTAGTATGAGTGGTGTTGTGCCCATGTGATTGGGTTTGAGGTTGAACAACCTGTTTACCCAATTTGGTTTCTAATCTTTTAGACATAGCTTGCAGTTCATCAATCTTGATATTTAAGCCATAAATCTTAGTCATGGAAATCTTGTGTCTACTCTTTTCTTCAGCAAGCAACGTGTTGAGAGTAGTGATTTCTTGAGTTTGTTGCTCAATGCGTGCTTCAGCATCATGTAAGCTTAATTTAAGCTTGGATACTTCATCAGTGTCATTTGTGGGTGATGTGTTTCTAACATTATCAAGAAGTAAAGAAATTCTTTGTATCTCATCTTCTAGACTTTTGATTTTGTCCTTGGCATGCTTGTATTTACCGATAACCTTTTTGTGATCATCAAGTAAATCGGTGAAAGCATCGCCAAGTTCATCAAAAGAGAAGTCATCTAAAGTTCGTTTGATACCTTGGTGGAATTTGCCATGAGGCACACATTTGCTTTGTCTTGAGGAGAGTTCTTTTCTTCCTCGGAGTCACTTGCTTCGCTTTCATGCCAAATGCTTGTGTTGGCATACCTTTTTGATGAGTTCTTCTTGTAGGGCTTTTCATACCGGTTGCTTTTCTTTAAGAGCGGACAGTCTCTTCTGACGTGTCCAGTCTTTTTGCAACCATAGCAGGTTGGCTCTTCTTCATCGTCTTCTTGTGGTTCCTTCTTTCTTTGATTGAAGCGAAGGAATTTCTTGAAGTTACGTACCATGAGAGCTTGGTCTTCATCATCTGAGATATCGTCTTCAGTCTCATCGTGATCAACCTTTTGTCGATAAACTTTGAGTGCGATCTCCCTGGTCTTCGGAGCAGGCTCTTCGAAGTCCTTGAGGTCAAGCTCGTGAGTCATGAGCTTGCCCATCAAAGTCTCCATAGACATACTTGTGAGATCATTTCCTTCTATGATGGCTGTCACCTTAGGGTTCCAAATCTTTGGTAGCCCTCTGAGTAGCTTGCGGATCTTCTCATGGTTTGAGTACTGCTTACCAAGCGAGGATAACGGGTTGATGATGTCGAGGAATCTTGTAAACATTTGAGTGATCGTCTCATTTGGCTTCATCTTGAAGGCTTCGTACTCTTGAGTGAGACGGCTTATCTTTGATTCCTTGACTTGAGTGGTTCCTTCATGCGTCACTTCCAGAAGTCTCCATACTTCATGAGCAGTGGTGCATGTAGAGACCCTGTTAAACTCGTTCCTGTCTATAGCACAGAATAAAGCATTAATAGCCCTAGCATCTAGACTTGCCTGTTTCTTCTCCTCGACAGAATATTTGTCGTGTGGTTTCTCAGTGAGGTCACCATCGACAACTATTCTGGCGGGCTTTTTGTAACCGTCAGTTACGACAGTCCACAGGTCAAAGTCTAGAGACTTCAGATAAAAACTCATCCTTGTTTTCCAATATGTGTAGTTAGTCCCATCAAATAGGGGAGGCCTATGAGTGGACTGACCTTCACCATGATTGGAGATCAAGGATTGTGTGGTTGCCATGGATCAGCTCTTAGGATGTTAGTCCTTATAAAGAGAACAGAGCTCTGATACCAATTGAAGAACAGTTTGGCAACTCTAGAGGGGGGGTGAATAGAGTATATATATATATAATGACCAATTAAAAAATTACTCTTTCACGAACAATGAATAATCAGAGTAAAATGCGAAATGTAAATGAAAGACAAGAGAGCATACGCAAACACAGCAATTTTAACCTGGTTTCCCTCATGGAGGACTAGTCCAGGCCTGAGAACTCTAGCTCAGGATTAAATCTACTATTTGTGAAATAGTAGCTTACAACCCGTGCCTTTACTTCAGAAGAGCACGTCAACTTCTTACAGAGAATCGCAGTGGCGATTGCTTGGAATTGTCCAAGCGATTTCTTCACTCTTGCACAAGAATCCTAACTGAGAGATGCTGAGCACTCGAGACTTAGGAGGCTTGTGGCTAGTAGATGGGAAGGGTATGGCTTATAGAGCTTGTAGGAGAGAAGAGAAGAAAAGATTGAGTGATTCAAAATGAGAGAATTCATGCCCTATTTATACTGATTTTTGAGGCAGAATTCGGCCAGAATTCGGGTAGGAGAATTCAAAAATTTGGCCGTTGGACAGCTAGCAACCAGCTACCCTAAAATTAGGGTTCCTGATTTCTAGGTGACAGAGTTCGGCCCGAACTCTGTGTGGAGGCAGAGTTCGGCCCGAACTCTGTCTCCAGAGCACAGAGTGATTCTAAGTGGGACTTGTGGGCAATTTTGTTTTGGTGGAGCTTGGGATTTTGGGTAGGCTTGTAGACCAAGTTCCAAGAGCTCAGCATAACTCAGAGTACATACTTCTAGACTCAATGAAATGTAAAAGTACAGACTCGAAAATATACTGAGAGTCGGAAACTGAGCTATCGTTTGTCCCGAACTGAAAGCAGACGTCGTGTGTCGTATTGAATTTATACAGATATTATTTAGTCAATGTAGTCAATATTTGGTTGACTGTGACTTTGTGTCAACATATATATATATATATATATATATATATATATATATATATACATATATATATATATATATATATATATATATATATATATATGTATATATATATATATATATATATATATATATATATATATATGTATATATATATATATATATGTATATATATATATATATATATATATATATATATATATATATATATATATATGGAGGATTATTTATATATATATATATATGTATATATATATGTATATATATATATATATATATATATATATATATAAAAAAATAAAAAAAAAAAATATATATATATATATATATATATATGTATGTATATATATATGGAGGATTATTTATGTGGATATATTATGTGTTGTGTGTGGCTTGTGTTGGTTGGGAGGGACTTATAGGTTCGGCCATAGAGAGGAGCAATGGGATGTGTGTGTGTGTGTGGTTGTTAGTGAAGGAAGGGTGTTTGAGATGGTTGTGTGTGAGAGATGTGTGAAGTAGAGGAGTTTAAGAGAGTGGTAGTGAGTGGAGTGTTTAGGAGGGGAGGAAACCAATAGGGCAGCCCCTTTGGGACAGCACTTGGCTGTCCCATTTCCCCCAAAAATAGCCCATGTTTAGCCCCAAAACCCCCCACAAATTCAGTCCAAAATAGCCCCCATCTACCCACCTAAGTGCTGTCCACTTTGGACCTCATTTCAGTCCACATTTTAGCCCATTGATAGCTGTCCTAAACACCTTTATTTCTGTCCAATTTCAGTCCAAATAACAGCCCATAAACCCACCAAAATCAGTCCCCCAAGTCCCCCAAAACCTGTCCATATTTTGCTTGTGTGTGTATGAGTGTTTGTGAGTTGTGTGTGTGTGTGTGAGAGCCTACAAATGAGTGGTTAGTAACCTATAGTATATCCTATAGCTAAACTAATAAGAAACCTATAGGAGAGCCTATGAGAGTGATTAATATGAGTGTGTATCATGAGAGTGAGTGGTGTAGATGAGTGTGGTGGAGAAGAGGGTAAATTCATGATATGGTAAGTAGGTAATAGGGTAAATCAATACCCCGTATCCCAACATAGCCTAGATACCTAGGATACCCAAATTTCTTGGTAGGTAAACCTTAGATGGGTTGATATCTAGCTACCCTAAGGAGCCTAGGCTAGTACCATGGGTATTTGCGGGGTTTCCTTGGTATTTGGCAAGGTATCGGGATTTACCTTAGAAGGATAAATACTAGTTTTGCCTAGAAATAGCGTATTTGTGTTAGAAGCCTAAGATGGAGTTAGAACTTGATTCCCGTGGTTGGTAATGATCAAATATGGTACTCATAGACTAGTTTTGACGTCGGTTGACCTTTTTGACCAAAAGTCAACAAAAGTCAACCGAGAGTCAAACTTAGTCTTTAAGCGACCCGATTTGACCGAAACCAATCCAGAGTTGACCAGTTGACTGAAAGTCAACAGTTGGTCAACATTAGACTAGTTTGACCTAGGGTTGACCTAGAGTTGACCAGAGTTGACTTTTTAACCAAAAGTCAACTGTAAGTCAACCGTTGACCCCGATTGACCTAGTTTGACTTGGATTGACTTCCAGTGACCTAGTATGACCTAGTATGAACCAGTATGACCTAGTATGACTCAGTTTAACCTAGATTGACCTAGTTTTAACTTAGACTTGCATTTATGGATTATATTAGTTTCCTTTTTCAGTATTAAGGCCTGTTTGACTCATAGTATCTTATTTTAGGTCTGTGATCACTCTGAGCGTCTGTTCACCCTATCAGCTCAGGACCACAGGCGAGTACATTCACTGATAGTTTTCATTATCTTGATATCTACTATATCTGATTCAGTCGTAGTGTTTTACTTGATTTCTGACACGACGTTTCACGGACTAGTATACGTCGGATCCTGTCATGAGATGTTATTCCTAGACTCCCTTGGTATATGAGTATGAGATATTCCTATATTTTTGTACTTATATAGACACTGATTTGGGAGTGGGCTGGCCCCCTGCTCTTGAACCCCGTGTCATGACGTGCCATGTCCGGATCCGTGATACTATTCGGGGATGGGGGAATTATTAGGGGTTATGTGATCAAGCCTTCCTGTAACTATACATTGCTAGCGCCACCCTCACCTCACGTAGGGTGTTACAGACACCCCATTACCAGTTATCCAGGTTGGACGGTATGACTCTCCGTTGAGTACACCGCAGATTGTCGGGCCAAGTGGATAACCATCTCTTGCTTCCCTAGCCGATCACATATCGCTCTAATAGTTCAAATCACTTTTTACATTTATTGTCATACCTTATATTTCCAGTTCAGCTTTACTTACTGTACTTTTACCATGCTATGATTCATTTCTCACATGCTCTACCTGCCTTTATACTGTACCATGTTTTGAGACTAAGTTCTGTCTGAAAGAAGGGTTACAACTCCGGTCCTTGTTTGGTTCAAGGGTTGTAACTCGACTTTCAAATGGTTCCCAAGTTGCATATACCTTTGTCTTGTATTTCATTATTGTTGTCTCTTATAGTATTTCTCAATTCATATGGAACTGCTGTTGGTGTTTTGTACTTGCTCATTTTCCTGACAGGATACCGTTGACAAATTTTACAGATGACTCTGAGACTGACTGCCCAACCTACTATGGGGTTGAGTCTGATGGTCTAGATTTACATCGTGGCTTATTGGTAGAGCTACTGGACTTTGCTCACCCTGAGTAGCATAGTTTAGTTAGATTTGCCTGGCCTGCGAGCCAGCTAGTACATTTCAGTTTGTAGTATCTTTATACTTATATTATCTGAGACTCTGGATGTTGTGTTAGCTCTAACTTGTGGATTTTGGACTCGTTTCCTGTTTATCTATCATATCTCTTTTCATGCTATCTACCTTAGTTTTGATTATGTGATTGAGACTGTATTGCTATGTCACCTCCATTCGAAGTGTATATACTGTACAGGTACATTTATCTATTTTAGTCGTAGTATTTACAGACCCTATATACAGCATTCTACCGCCGATTCTGCGGCGTAGGCTGGACGTAACCACGTGCTCGTGCCCCTCTTCAGGGTGCGGGTCGTGACACACGTTTTTGTGGTGGCCCATGCAGGTCAGTGTCGCAACTAGTGCGAACTCGTAATGGTGCTCGACCTAGAGTACTAATTACGAGCCTGCAGATAGGATATAGGATCTAGGGTATGATAGGAGTTACTCAATCACATGCTAGGAAATTTCTGATCTTTTGATTACCATGACAGCTCTTTGTATTGAATTTAATTGTCCGTCTTTGATATTTCTATCATGTGCCATATTGATTTCTTGTTTCAACCTATCCTTAGGATGACGATCACTCGCTCTCAGGCAGCGGGTTCTAGTGCTGTACCGGAGAGGCCCGATCCGACAGGAGGTCTTCCACCTCCGGCTGCGGGAGTAGCAATGGCAGATCCGGCTGGTCTTCCACCACCGGCTGCAGGAGTAGCAGTTGCAGTCCCATGAGGTCTTCCACCTGCGACAGCGGGAGCTACAGCTGAGGGAGCTGCTATCTCAGTTCCTGCCCTTCCGGCGGGAGCAGCAGCAGCGACGGTTCCAGGAGGTCTTCTACCTCCAGCAGCGGGACCGTCTTTGGTTATTCCTGATGTTCTTCCACCATAGCCTCCGATACCGGCAGATGCTCAGGGGATTATGGTCCTTCTGCAGCAGATGCTGCAGACGCAGAGAGCACAGACAGAGGCACAGCACCGTCAGGCAGAGGTGCTGCGACAGACGATGGAGAACTCACATCAGTTAGCTATGGCAGCAGTGGAGAGAGGTGCACCGGCTATAGTTCAGTGAGCACCAGCACAGCAGCAGGGCCAGGGGAGGCCCGGTACGCATCTCGACTTCAGGAAGATGAACCCGCAAGATTTCAAGGGTACCGAGGGTATCCTATACGCGGACGACTGGCTAGAGGATGTCCAGCGGAGTCTGGAGTTGGTGGAGGTCCCGAGAGGTCTGTGGGTGACTTCTGCAGCGAGCCAGTTCTTTGACATAGCGCTGACTTGGTACCGTACGGATCCGCGTGCGTCAGTGAGAGGTATATCTTGGGAGGACTTTAGGAAACTCTTTAAGGAGAAGTTCTATCCAGATGTAGCCTTGACAGCTCTGGAGGGGCAGTTTGCCAGTCTGGTGCAGGGGAACTCATCGTTAGACGAGTACGCAGCGGAGTTCTTCCGTCTGAGCAGGTTTGCACCCAGTTTGGTTCAAGATGAGGGGTGCAAGGCCCGAAAGTTCAGGAGGGGTCTCATTCATGCAGTGCGCACTCGTACATCTGGGCGACGAGACGCGACCTTTGAGCAGATCTTGATGGAGGCTCAGATTGCAGAGGAGGACTTTGGCCTGAAGCCGAAGAGGAGCAGTGACGCTATTGGAGCTAGTTCGAGTACAGGGCCAGCGAAGCGCCCACATTTCCAGCAGAGGCAGTTCCAGCAGCAGCAGCCTCAGTTGCAGATCCAGCAGGCACCGGTGCGTGCCCAGCAGCATCAGGGTCAGGGTCAGGGCCAGAGGCCAGCTACACAGTGCAACTTTTGCGGGAAGCCAGGACACACTAGAGAGGTGTGCAGGAAGAGATTGGGCGTCTGCTTATACTGTGGGGCATCCGATCACCAACTGAAGGACTGCCGTTTTCGAGGAGTCAGAGGAGTCCAGGACAGAGCACAGTCGGCGAGAGGACCAGTGGTTCAGCAGAGAGGGCCTCCACTTCAGACGCAGTAGCAGCGTTTCCAGCAGCACCAGAGGGGAGCCCCTGCGGACAGAGTGTTTACCCTGACAGCAGAAGAGGAGGCAGTGCCAGTAGGCGATGTAGTGGCAGGTCATGTTCTCCTCGATTCATTTCCTGCATTTACCTTATTTGATTCCGGTGCCTCTCATAGCTTTGTGTCTGTCTCCTTTGCTCTGAGACACAATATTATTGTTGAACCCTTGGGTAGGACTTGCAAGATATTGATCGGGGGAGGCATCATCCTGGTCAACAATATCTGTAAGGGGCGGAGAGTTATTATAGGAGGCCGAGTTTTGGGTGCGTGCTTGCTCGTAATACCCCTTCCGAGGTACGATGTGGTACTCGGAATGGATTGGTTGAGCATGCACCATGCTACTATAGATTGTAGAGGTGGTAGGATTTTGTTTAGGCCGCCGGGAGAGCCAGAGGTTGTGTTTTCCAGAGGAGCAGCTGAGCCGGTAGATGGGTTCTGCGGAGCTTTACTGGCGGGACAGGCATTGCCGCATCCATTGATTGTTGATTTCATAGATGTTTTCCCCGAGGAGTTGCTAGGGATGCCGCCGGATAGAGACGTTGAGTTCTCTATAGACCTAGTGCCAGGTGCTGAGCCCATTTTGCAGCACGTCTATAGAGTCAACAACAGCGAGTTGGCGGAGCTGAAGAAGCAGGTCGATGAGCTGCAGGACAAGGGATTCATTAGATCCAGTTCATCGCCTTGGGGAGCGCCAGTTCTATTTGTGCCGAAGAAGGATGGTACGATACGTATGTGTATCGATTACAGGGCGCTCAACAACCTTACTATCAAGAATAAGTACCCATTGCCAAGGATCGACGACTTGTTCGATCAGTTGAGCGGTGCCAAGGTGTTTTCGAAGATAGATCTGAGATCCGACTATCATCAGCTGAAGGTGAAGAAGGAAGACGTTCCGAAGACAGCTTTTCGAACTCGATACGGCCAGTACGAGTTCACAGTAATGCCATTTGGGTTGACCAACGCCCCAGCTGTGTTCATGAACTTGATAAACAAGGTATTCCATCAGTACCTTGACAAGTTCGTGGTGGTCTTTATAGACGACATCCTGGTTTACTCGAAGACGCCAGAGGAGCACAAGGAGCATCTGAGGATTGTGCTCGAGACTTTGAGAAAGGAGCAGTTGTATGGGAAGTTGTCGAAGTATGAGTTCTTCCTGGACCAGGTCGAGTTCCTGGGTCATGTTGTGACCGAGCACGGGATCTCAGTAGATCGGAGAAAGATTGCTGCGGTAGAGTCTTGGTCTACGCCCAGTACAGTTGTCGAGATTCGGAGCTTTCTGGGATTGGCGGGCTACTATCGAAAGTTCGTCCAGGATTTCTCGTGGATCGCGGAGCCGATGACTAGACTCACCAGGAAGGACGTGGAGTTCGTCTGGACTGAGGAGTGTCAGGCCGCCTTCGATGAGCTGAAGAAGAGGTTGACATCAGCTCCTATCTTGACATTGCCGTCTGGGACCGGTGGTTTCTCGATTTACAGCGACGCTTCTGGCCGGGGTCTGGGTTGTGTGCTTCAGCAGCACGGAAAGGTGATTGCCTATGCATCTAGGCAGTTACGTCCTCATGAGAAGAACTACCCGACTCACGATCTGGAGTTAGCCGCTGTCATCTTTGCCCTGAAGTTGTGGAAGCACTATCTGTACGGAGAGCGGGTTGAGATCTTTACTGATCATAAGAGCTTGAAGTACGTGTTCACTCAGAAGGAGCTGAACATGAGGCAGAGACGTTGGCTCGAGCTGATGAAGGACTTTGATATCGCCTTGCAGTACCATCCAGGGAAGGCCAACGTAGTCGCAGATGCCTTGAGCAGGTATCCAGTGGCTATGTATCTGACATCAGACCGTCATCTTTTGGCCGACCTGGATAGTTTGGGAATCGAGGTGATCATTCCAGGCATGGAGGTACAGATGTAGGGTTTACAGATTTAGTCTGAGTTGATGGACAGAGTCAGATCAGCTCAGTTTGATGATGTTGCCCTAAGGTGCATCAGGGAGCAGGTGCAGGCAGGGTTGCTTGATGATTTCTCCATTACCGAAGATGGGTCGCTGCGGCACGGTGCTAGACTGTGCGTTCCGAGTGGAGAGCTTCGGGAGAAGGTTCTTCAGGAGGCTCATCACTCTCAGTACTCTATGCATCCTGGTGCCAACAAGATGTACAAAGATCTGAAAGAGCAAGTTTGGTGGTACGACATGAAGCGCGAAGTGGCTCAGTTTGTATCTCGCTGTTTGGTTTGTCAGCAGGTGAAGGCCGAGAGGCAGAGGCCTGGTGGATTGCTACAGCCACTACCCATTCCTGAGTGGAAGTGGGAGCACATCACCATGGACTTTGTGTCCGGACTTCCCCGATCTCCAGGAGGGAAAGATGCAATTTGGGTCATAGTTGATAGATTGACCAAATCGGCCCACTTTTTGCCTTTTAAGGTGGGATTGTCTACGGAGAGGTTGGCAGAGCTGTATGTTCGTCAGATCGTACGATTGCATGGGGTTCCTGTGAGCATAGTTTCAGATCGAGATAGACGTTTCACTTCCTACTTCTGGAGGGGTTTGCAGGCTAGCTTGGGCACCTCGCTCAAGTTCAGTACTGCTTATCACCCCCAGACAGACGGGCAGTCGAAGAGGACTATCCAGACTTTGGAGGATATGCTTCGCACGTGTGTGCTAGATCTCGGGGGTTCTTGGGAGGACCATCTCCACCTGGTAGAGTTTGCTTACAACAATAGCTACCAGGCCAGTATAGAGATGTCGCCATTCGAGGCTCTATACGGATGGATATGCCGTACTCCCTTATCTTGGGACGATGTTGGCGAGAGGGTGCTGCTTGGGCCAGAGATGGTGGTGGATGCAGCTGAGAAGGTCCGGCTTATTAGAGACAGACTTCGGGTGGCTCAGGATAGGCAGCAGCATTGGGCCGATAGCCACCGGAGACCGTTAGAGTTCGAGGTTAGTTTCAGTTCCTGTTTGTGATTGTTTGTGATTTGTCTGTCCTGTGTGCTGAGTTTGTTTTATGTCTAGGATGGTGCTTTGGTGTTCCTGAAGATTTCTTCGACACGGGGCACGATTCGCTTTGGCGGGGGCGGGAAGCTTAGTCCGCGCTACATCGGGCCTTTCACTATTCTTGAGAGGGTCGGTGCAGTGGCTTACCGGCTAGACTTGCCGTCTACGCTAGAGGGGGTACACAACGTGTTCCACGTGTCGCAGCTGAGACGGTACGTGGTGGACCCCAGCCATGTATTGGATCATTCAGCGATCGAGGTGGGGCCTACTCTTCACTATCCAGAGCAGCCAGTTGAGATTCTAGATCGTAGGGAGAAGGTGCTCCGGAACCAGGTTATACCCTTGGTTCGTGTTGCATGGAGGCATCACTCTCCAGGTGAGTCTACCTGGGAGAGAGAGGATGACATGCGGGAGCGTTTCCCTTATCTCTTCGAGCCCTGAGGTATAATTTCTGTTTCTGCATTGTGATTCATTGTATGTTTGTTTTAATTTGAGGACAAAATTTTTTTAGGGTGGATAGATTTGTCACCCCCAGTTTTCATGAACAGAAATATTTTGGTAATTTTCCACTTTAAAAATTATTTTGGAATTATTTATTTATTATTTGTATTATTTTGGGGTTATTTGAGTCGGGTTCGAATTTCAACTCATTTCGACTTGTTTTGACTTGTTTCGGGGACCCGGGATAGTTTTGACATTAGCGGACCCACACACTAGTTAGCCATGGCCCACAATATTACCATCAAAAGTTAGAGGGATTAATCATGACCCCATGGATTAGGTTAGACCTAATTAGAACTTTAGATTTACATTTTTAACCCCAAACCCTAAGCAAACTTGTAAAGAGCTAATAGAACAATAGAGGGGCAAACTTGTAATTAGTAAAAAAGGGGGTTTTGGACTAGCTTGGCCGGCCACATGTAGGGGGTGGGGAGGAGAGAGAAAATCACTTTCATTGTTCTCATCCACTTCTTCTTCTTCTTCTCCAAAGGTTCTTCCCATTTCTTGAGAGCTCCACCATTGTTCCATCTCCAAAAATAGGTAAATCATTCTCTAAATTAGTTTTCCCTTTCATGTAGAATGGTTAGGAACCCATAGGAATGTGTCCCATGGTTGTGTCTCCATTAGAGACTATTTTGTGTCCATTTGGACATTTTTAGAGGTGTCCAATATGTAGGATTGTGTCCTAATAGGAAAACCCCCTATTTGGACACATAAATATTGTTGTGCATTGATTTTGGGTGTGTTCTATATTTATTTCAGAATTTTCATGTGTGTGGGAATGGTTTCTCTTAATGTATCATATTCCTATAATATATATATATATATATATATATATATATATATATATATATATATATATATATATATATATATATATATATATATATATAACCATATATATAACCATATATATATAACCATATATATATATATATATATATATATATATATATATATATATATATATATATATATATATGTGTGTGTGTGTGTGTGTTGTGTGTGGCTTGTGTTGGTTGGGAGGGACTTGATAGGTTTGGCCATAGAGAGGAGCAATGGGATGTGTGTGTGTGTGGTTGTTAGTGAAGGAAGGGTGTTTGAGATGGTTGTGTGTGAGAGATGTTTGAAGTAGAAGAGTTTAAGAGAGTGGTAGTGAGTGGAGTGTTTAGGAGGGGAGGAAACCAATAGGGCAGCCCCTTTGGGACAGCACTTGGCTGTCCCATTTCCCCCAAAAACAGCCCATGTTTAGCCCCAAAACCCCCCACAAATTCAGTCCAAAACAGCCCCCATCTCCCCACCTAAGTGCTGTCCACTTTGGACCTCATTTCAGTCCACATTTTAGCCCATTGATAGCTGTCCTAAACACCTTTATTTCTGTCCAATTTCGGTCCAAATAACAGCCCATAAATCTACCAAAATCAGTCCCCCAAGTCCCCCAAAACCTGTCCATATTTTGCTTGTGTGTGTATGAGTGTTTGTGAGTTGTGTGTGTGTGTGTGAGAGCCTACAAGTGAGTGGTTAGTAACCTATAGTATATCCTATAGCTAAACTAATAGGAAACCTATAGGAGAGCCTATGAGAGTGATTAATATGAGTGTGTATCATGAGAGTGAGTGGTGTAGATGAGTGTGGTAGAGAAGAGGGTAAATTCATGATATGATAAGTAGGTAATAGGGTAAATCAATACCCCGTATCCCAACATAGCCTAGATACCTAGGATACCCAAATTTCTTGGAAGGTAAACCTTAGATGGGTTGATATCTAGCTACCCTAAGGAGCCTAGGCTAGTACCATGGGTATTTGCGGGATTTCCTTGGTATTGGGCAAGGTAACGGGATTTACCTTAGAAGGGTAAATACTAGTTTTGCCTAGAAATAGGGTATTTATGTTAGAAGCCTAAGATGGAGTTAGAACTTGATTCCCGTGGTTGGTAATGATCAAATATGGTACTCATAGACTAGTTTTGACGTTGGTTGACCTTTTTGACCAAAAGTCAACAAAAGTCAACCGAGAGTCAAACTTAGTCTTTAAGCGACCCGATTTGACCGAAACCAATCCAGAGTTGACCAGTTGACTGAAAGTCAACAGTTGGTCAACATTAGACTAGTTTGACCTAGAGTTGACCAGAGTTGACTTTTTAATCAAAAGTCAACTGTAAGTCAACCGTTGACCCCGATTGACCTAGTTTGACTTGGATTGACTTCCAGTGACCTAGTATGACCTAGTATGAACCAGTATAACCTAGTATGACTCAGTTTGACCTAGATTGACCTAGTTTTGACTTAGACTTACATTTATGGATTATATTAGTTTCCTTTTTCAGTATTAAGCCCTGTTTGACTCATAGTATCTTATTTTAGGTCTGTGATCACTCTGAGCGTCTGTTCACCCTATCAGCTCAGGACCACAGGCGAGTACATTCACTGATAGTTTTCATTGTCTTGATATCTACTATATCCGATTCAGTCGTAGTGTTTTACTTGATTCCTGACACGACGTTTCACGGACTAGTATACGTCGGATCCTGTCATGAGATGTTATTCCTAGACTCCCTTGGTATATGAGTATGAGATATTCATGTGTTCCTGTACTTATATAGACACTGATTTGGGAGTGGGCTGGCCCCCTGCTCTTGAACCCCGTGTCATGACGTGCCATGTCCGGATCCGTGATACTATTCGGGGAAGGAGAAATTATTAGGGGTTATGTGATCAAGCCTTCCTGTAACTATACATTGCTAGCGCCACCCTCACCTCACGTAGGGTGTTGCAGATACCCCATTACCAGTTATCCAGGTTGGACGGTATGACTCTCCGTTGAGTACACCGCGGATTGTCGGGCCAAGTGGATAACCATCTCTTGCTTCCCTAGCCGATCACATATCGCTCTAATAGTTCAAATCACTTTTTACATTTATTGTCATACCTTATATTTCCAGTTCAGCTTTACTTACTGTACTTTCACCATGCTATGATTCATTTCTCACATGCTCTACCTGCCTTTATACTGTACCATGTTTTGAGACTAAGTTCTGTCTGAAAGAAGGATTACAACTCCGGTCCTTGTTTGGTTCAAGGGTTGTAAATCGGCTTTCAAATGGTTCCCAAGTCGCATATATCTTTGTCTTGTATTTCATTATTGCTGTCTCTTATAGTATTTCTCAATTCATATGGAACTGTTGTTGGTGTTTTGTACTTGCTCATTTTCCTGACAGGATACCGTTGACAAATTTTACAGATGACTCTGAGACTGACTGCCCGACCTACTATGGGGTTGAGTCTGATGGACTAGATTTAGACCGTGGCTTATTGGTAGAGCCACTGGACTTTGCTCACCCTGAGTAGCATAGTTTAGTTAGGTTTGCCTGGCCTGCGAGCCAGCTAGTACATTTCAGTTTGTAGTATCTTTATACTTATATTATCTGAGACTCTGGATGTTGTGTTAGCTCTGACTTGTAGATTTTGGACTCGTTTCCTGTTTATCTATCATATCTTTTTTCACGCTATCTACCTTAGTTTTGATTATGTGATTGAGACCGTATTGCTATGTCACCTCCATTCGGAGTGTATATACTGTACAGGTACATTTATCTGTTTTAGTCGTAGTATTTATAGACCCTATATACAGCGTTCTACCGCTGATTCTGCGGCTTAGGCTGGACGTAACCACGTGCTCATGCCCCTCTTCAGGGTGCGGATTGTGACACACGTGTAGCGGACGAAGTATTCGTCGAAAGCCATCTCGACGGCTCCTCCTCGAGCGCGCAAGCGACTAGAGCCGCGAGTGGTGGCCAACGGCTGCCGCCAACTGCCGCGGGTTCAGCGTTCTTCCTATCGACCACGCCACTCGAGCGCACACATGTACGCGATGCCAACCGGGCGTGCTGGACCACTGCGACATCCCAAGCACGCTAAGTCGTACGCCAAGCCATCGTAAAACATCAACGGTCGCCCGAGCCTCCGCGTGTGCGTTTACATGGCGAGCATCGCCGCGTCGTGGTGACAACAGACTCCAAGTCGAGCCAGTTCCTCTAATACACACGGGCGGTCGACGTCGTGTGCTCCTCCATGAGCCGCGGTGTTGAGCACCCACACTCGATCCATGCACGCACTTGTTGTGTTCTCAGGTGCACGACCGGAGGACCTGGACGGCCGCCTCCTCCATCACGACGAACACGAAGTCGGTAGCAGCTCCATGCAGACTGGGAGGTCGTCCACACGCCTTACTCTCCATACGACCCCTATCGTCATCGTCGCCGTTGAGTCGTTACATCCGCCATTACTTGGCCAGCCCTCTGGTCGAGCGGTGTCATCCGCGTATCAAGCAGCCACCTGCCTTGACGAGGGAAGCTCTCCTTCCAACTCTGTCCTCGCCTTGAAGGTGAAGAAGGAGCAGCCGACGTCGTGTACACCTGTTAGAGAAGCCAACAACCTTGGTAGCTTTACTCCTCCCTATACTACACATGTCCAACTGCTATGCTAATAGATAAACATTTAGCTTAGATAGGACTTAAGCTGAGCATATCCCTATGAAATATGTTAGATGTAGGTGTAGTAGGTATATGAATTAAATATTTTTTATAATATAAAGGACATATACATTGGTTTTCATGCCCCACTAGTTTGTAGAAAAAGGATTCATGTAGTACGTTCCATTTATATATGAATGCATGGTTTGGTAATCAAGGAGAGAAGTTAATATCAGTAAGTTTTAGATACAATATATACATTATTATCACTGGTAGTATTAATATTTTTATTACTTTTTTATTAATATTATTAATATTATTATCAGAATATATATTAATATTTCCAAAAAATATATATTATATATATTATCTTTATGATATTATTAAATAGGGCACTGACTTAAATAATAATTTATAAGATTTCTAGATATTTTAAATATAGTTTGATATAAAATGGTATTTTGTCAAAATATGGGTTCTAACCTTAAAACGATATCTTGGCTTTCAAGGTAATTATCTAAAATGTATTTTGATTTTCTGACAAATAGAATATGTGGTTTCAAGTAGAAATTATATCTTCTAAGATAGTTTATAAACAATTCTCTATATAGATATGTATATTGATTAATTTTATAAGTTAATGGTGATAAAACATTACATTATTAATATTAATTATGGCTTGACCAAAAACTATATCTTGACAGAAATAGGTTTTACTTTAGAAACTATTTTTCTAGATTTTCTAATATTTAATTAAAGTATTTTGAATAATAAAGGCATAGTTTAAAAAGATTATAATTAATTTTCTAAATAATTATATTTATTCATATAGATCCTTTTATCAAGTCTTGTTCGTATTAATCGTACAACCCTAAATCCCAACCACTCTATACCAACTTTAGGCTAATCAGACCATTCTGGACTCAACGGGTGATTTTGTGCACGGTCCATCAGAATCCAACTTTGGACATACGGTTGGGTTCGTATCGGAAAATCGAACCTGTTGACATATAGTTTGACGACTTTAGAGGCCGTTGACTCTGGCACGCTTTTCGGTGCAAAGCGGATCCAACGGCGGACACCGTTTTGATCCAAAATTACCGTTTTGCTCCTGTGTCCAGAATTGGACTTAAGGACAGGCAATCCTAGCTAATTTGACTATTCTGAGAACGTTGGTACTGTTTATTTCAGCATCTGGAGACTTCTGCATGTGTTGACTGATTGTGGCTCATTGAGTGGTATATTATTATTGGTTTCACCAGCTAAGGACCTCAGGCAAGTACACTTTCTGATTGCTTTCCGATTCATAGTAGTCTTTTCATTTTATGTCTATACATATATCTTACTGCTTGTTGACACGCTCGTCACACGGAGTAGTCGGGAGGGGAAATATCTTAGTAGACATGTGGACTACCCAGAACTATTCCCCATGTCTTTCGTGAATGATAGCAGCTGCACACGACACGTACAGGGTGCCGTATTTACCCCTTAGCCGTTCACATGTTGAAAAGGATATTTCAAACCACATAGATAGATGTCTTTTATTAGTTTTTTCTTGTTTTCTTCTCTACTGTACCATGTCATCAGTTCTCTCCAGTTTTTATATCTTATATGTTATTTTTATGTCTTGTTAATTCTATTATGTTTTCGCATTGTCGTCGGTTTATGTACTTGTTCCATTCCTGACTGAAAACCAATATTTTTTAGGTTTAGCCGCGATCACCCTTAGCATTGGGAAGGCTTGGGTATGCTGAGGTCAACCTAGAAATAGAAAGCAATTGTATCAATTTCATTAATTGTAAAATCTTGTATTTTCTTTAATTATAAATGTTGTAATAAATATAGAAATGTGAATGAGCATCAAATGTTATTTCTTGAGCATTTATTTTTTGTGGGCTTGACAGCGTTCTACCGCCGATACTGCGGCGTAGGCTGGCTTGGACACGTCTCGTATCCGGAAAAGCGGATGCGGGTCGTGACAGGGTTGAGCCTATGGGCCTGACCTGGAAGTTTATTATAAAGGCTAATTTTTTCTGGAATATGATATTTTATGTATAATAAATTATACATATTTTCCTAAATGAACATATTTTCTTATTAAGGGTTTAGTCCTAAAATAATTGTTGTATATTTTCAAAAAGTAGTATCTAAAACCATTTTAACTAATAATTATAGTTTACAAGTATTATTTTGGGATTAAAGGGATAATTTTTCTTAGATCAAATTTTCTCTTAGATTAGTCTTAAATCGTGACTGATCATTCTATGTTCCTTGTGATTTTGGACTTCTTACATCGACCATAGCCAATGTGGCTAATCTGGACCCAACAGGATTGTCGGTTTCACCAGCTAAGGACCTCAGGTAAGTACACTTTTTGATTGCTTTTCGATTCATAGTAGTCTATACATTTCATGTTTATATATATGTCTTGCTGCTTGTTGACACACTCGTCACACGGAGTAGTCGGGAGGGGAAATATCTTAGTAGACATGTGGACTACCCAGAACTATCTTCCGTGTCTTTCGTGGAGAATAGCAGCTTCACACGACACGTGCAGGGTGCCGGATTTACCCCCTAGCCGTTCACATGTCGAAACGGATATTTCAAATCACAAAGGTAGTTGTATTTTATTTATTTTTCTTGTCTTCTCCACCACTTACCATGTCATCAGTACTTTCTAGTTTTTATCTCTCATATGTTATTTTCATGTCTTGTAAATTCTATTATGTTTTTCCATTGCCGTCGGTTTGTGTGCTTGTTTCATTTCTGACTGAAAACCAACATTTTTCAGGTTTAGCCGCGACCACTCTTAGCATTGGGAAGGCTTGGGTATGCTGAGGTCAACTTAGAAATAGATAACAGTTGTATCATTTTCATTTATTGTGAGAACTTTGTATTTTTCTTTAATTTTAAATATTGTAAATGTTGTAATAAATTTATAAATATGAATGAGCAATAAAGTTATTTTGAGCAATTATTTCTTGCGGGCTTGACAGCGTTCTACCACCGATTCTACGGCGTAGGCTGGCTTGGACACGTCTCGTATCCGAAAAAGCGGGTGCGGGTCGTGACATCGACATCATAAAGGACGATTACGTAGCATTGCGACGTGTCCTACCAGTCCAGATTGCGAGCTTAACTGGAGGTCTCGCAATGCCTCGCGCCGAAGCACGATTCCATAATTTCCTCCTAGGCCGATTTGGTCCCAGCGCCCCGGGTACCGTTTTGAGAAAAGTTTATCTTGTGCACAAGTCGTCCATGACCATGCGAATGTATGAACAGTTTAATATGTATGAAGTAAATTGTATAGCGCAGACATTATTAAACCACATAATCATTTCTACTCGTGCAAGAGTTCTTTTCCCCGAAGCCGTACGTTCTGATTTAGCATCCCGTAGGCACCAAATTCTCTGAGGCATAATATTCCGCAACCAATGTTTCTTCATTATGTTCTGCAGAACATGAATAAATTCTATCTCTTTCCTAGAACTTTATCTTTTTTCTTTTTGGTGTGAAACTTATAAATTCGGAATTAATTTCTCTAAGTTGATATAATTATGCCAAGTTCTTGATCTTATTGGCAAAGCATACATCCAGTTAGCATCATCGATTTGAACGTTAAACTTTAAGAATCTTGTTGGCGGGAAGGAGTAGAAGAGAAGGGGCCGAAGAACCACACACCTAGAGAGATTGCACCGAGAGTAGGAGATCGTTTTGCGACGGTCAAACATCAGCTACACGAACTCCTGCAATGGCACGAGCATCGAATTAGAATCCCTCCTTTAATCCTTCCTTCGAAATTCCTAAAGACATATTCAAAAATCGACGCGAAAGCACACTTATCAAACCCAAGCAATAATTCATTCAAAAAAACCAAGAAAACCAACAAAACCAACAGCAGACCGGTTGCGTCGCTCTCTTTAGAGTTCATTCGCCAAGACACAATCCACTGCATTTAGGACTTATTCCAGCAGTAGCCGATCCATTAGTTGGAACGGTACTCATATCATTCGTCCAAATCGATTTTATTGATGCTATAGTTTTCGTATACCGAACTCGTCGCTGAGTCAGACTAGTCATATATGTTCCAGACCATGTCTGACTTGCCACGAGCCTATTACATAGTGCTTTGCCCCAACGGAAGCGGGGCACTACAGTAGGTATCAGTACAGACTGTTGGCAGTTATCCAGGTCAGCCAATCAGATACGTCAGAACCAATTAGCCAATCAGCTCATTCTGTTAGTTAGCCTTGTCAGCATTTAGCAACCATCTATAAATAAACGAAGGAAGAAGAATAATGTAGGCAATGATTGTAATTCCAGATCTCTCTCTATAATTCTTCTTCTTCTTCTTTGTTAAACTCTTACTACCAGCTTTCATTAATCAATCTAGATCTGTTTTCCCCAATTTCCTCTGAAACTCTTCTAGTTTTCCTTTTCTGTTATTTCATAAACTGTCACTATGTCACACTTGCTCAAATCACCTCCAGCTCCAGGCATGTTGGGAAGAGGACACAACACGGTCCATACCATTTACGTTTCAACTCGCCATCTGCGATGACGAGCCTCCCCCCGGCAATTTTGCCAAACTTTTGCTGTATGCTATTTATTTTCGTCCCTTTTGATGAAAATTTATGTAAAAATCTATTTTTTGAACAATATCATGTATATTTTTGTTTTTCGTACATGCAAAACACTATCTTCTGCTATATTATTTTCAAGCGCGTTGCATGTTAAAAAAAATCTAAAATTTAAATTATATTAGAATATTTAAATATAATTTTAATATATTTTAGTTATGATTTATTATAAATAGCATTTAGTTAGTTTAAATATAATTTAAATACTAAAATATTTTAGTATTTATACATATTCATGAAGTTAGGAGGATTTTAGGTTTTAATTTTAGTTTAAATTACGTGAGAAAATAACTACAGTTACGGGACTTAATTTTTTTTTTTTGAACAAAACGATTGATGAAATACACACGACTTAGACGGTTCAATCTTGAGCCGTTTTGAAGTCCCCTTACATTAGTAGAGATAAATGTGGCTTCGAAACGGCTCAAAAATGAGTCGTGTAAACCGTATGTAAATCATCAACTATTTAATTTATAAAAAAATAAAAAAAATTATAATTTCAAACTTTCTCTTCCTTTGCTTGCGCATAACCAAATAGTCTCTCTTCTTTTTCTTCCGCATAACCGAATACCCCATCTTTTATTCACATATATCCATAATAAATCATAATTAAATTTAAATTAAGTATCTATAAATCTTAATTAAAATATAAATATATCTATAACAAAATTTAATTTTAATTTAAATATTTAAATCATATTTTGATCATATTAAAAAAAAGAAAAATTATTTTATGTGTGCTTTTAAAAGTAGTAGTATTATTATTACTACTACTACTACTACTACTACTACTAATAATAATAATAATAATAATAATAATAATAATAATAATAATAAAACTACGGTAGCATGATGCAAAATTAAAAGCTGAAGATATTTAAATGCAAAATAGCCTACTTATTTGTTCCCTTTCTCTACTCGTACATTTTCCTTTTTCTTCCCCTCTCCCCTATCGTTTCGACACCGGCGAGCGGCGTTGTTGTTCTGCGACGGCAGAAGTCGGCGGCGGCGGTGAGAAAGAGGTATCCAGGGTTTCCTCGTCTTCCTTTTTCTGATTCTTGAATTGAACTAAATATGTTTTGTTCATAATTTTGTTCTTCGGATCGAACCCTAACTTTATGCAACTTACTTAATTTGTAATTTTTAGCACAATAACTGCAATAGCATCATAAATCATGGGATCCGGGTTAGTATTTTTTCTGTTTATATATATTTAATCATGGAATCCGGGGTTTTTTTTTTTTTTTTTTTTGGTTTATATGTATATATATATTTTTGAAACCACCTGCGTCAATGAGTAATTTGCTCAGTGTAGGTTTCTTCCATGCTATGCATATTGTAAAGTTTGATTCTTTGGAGTCGCGGTGTTGATCGTTTCGGTGTCTCTTTTTTTTCCTTCTTCCCAGAGTTTAAAGATTTTAATTTTGATATGAAAAGAGGGGTAATTTTTCAAGATATTACAATTTATTGTGCTATTGCTGCCACTGTGGTGAAGGATTAAACTAAAATTTATGATGCTACAAATTCTTTCAAGCGTTGCCGCCGTGCCAAGCGGCGCCCTCCATCGCTCAATCGAAGGAAAAGATCAAAAGAACTCCTCCACCTCCCCGCGAGCAAAATCATGGCCGTCACATTTTGCATTTGAAAGTGTTGCTTGCTACATTTTCGTTCCTAGTGCATGTAGATTTCAATAGTCCGATAAGTAATAGAAGCAATGCCAATTGCCAACATCATATTTTTTTTCTTCTTCTTTTTTTTTTTATGCCAGGATTGCTATTTGCATGTTTTGTTGCAGTCAATTTCGCTTCCTGCTGGATGATTTCCCGACATTTGTTGTTAATATATAAATATTTCCCCCTCAGGTTACCAACAATAACAAGGGGCAATTGCAGCACTTGTCTGGCCATTACTAGTTCCTGCTTACCGATCACATACTCGATGGACCGGCAAGCGCACGAGTACGCTGCAGCAATGGCTTTTGCTCAACAGCAACAACAGGGAGGCATCCCACAACAACAGTATGGTTTTCACCCGCAACCTCAGCAGTACCCTCAGCAGGTCCATCCCTCGCCCTTTGTCCCCCCTCACCCCTCCCTTCAGCAATTTCCTTATCACCGTCCTATGTCTCAGCAGCATCAACTCTATCCCCACCACCACCCCATGCACCATGTCCAACAACAGCAGCCACCACCTCCATACCCACCTCATATGCCCCCACATCTCATGTCACCCCCTTTCATGCACCAGTTCGATTCGCCCCCTCGCCCGACCGTGCCACCTTCAGACCCCGAGCTACACAAAAGGATCGACAAGTTGGTAGAGTACTCCGCCAAAAATGGCCCTGAATTCGAAGCGATGATTCGTGAGAAGCAGCAGGATAACCCTGATTATAGTTTTCTCTTTGGTGGAGAGGGCCACAATTACTACCGATACAAGCTCTTGATCACCACAAGACCACCCAATGCAGCTTTCAACCCGTCCTTTCCTTCAGTGCCACCATCTCACAATCCCTTGTTGAACCCGTCGGCGCTGAATGCTCCTCCATTAAGTGCTACAGCCGGAGCTTCAGCTTCGATGATGGGGTCACCTCAGTTGCCCCACCCTTCCTATCCACCATATTATGAACAGCACCAGCAGCCTTCACACTCCCAGCCATTCTTGGGCCAAGGTCGAGCTGATTATGAACCTTCGGCTAGGTCTTTCAAGGGCCTATCGGGACCACTTCCATCAGATGTTGCAGTTGAGCTAAATGATGTTATTAATAACCTCACGGGCACCAAAGAGTCCATTAAAGGCGCCAAGATGTGGTTCATGCAAAGGTCACCTTTTGCACCTGCACTGGCTGAAGCCCTTAGAGAGAGAATCTTTGCGCTGGATGATTCGGAGAGGCAGCTCCATATCATTTTCCTGGCAAATGACATTCTTTTCGACAGGTACTTCTGCCTTATGATTACCGGGTTTATTTTGCAAAGGTCTCATTATTCTTTATTGCAGTAAATATATATTATTCAACTTTCCCCTTTCAATCTTTCATGTATGGATTTCATTTACCATGTACTTTGTATATGACTATGCAATCCCTCACGTAGTAGTTAAGTTTTTTTCCTTTTAAAATCTATTGTCCAGGAATAACCTCATTTTCTGACCAATATATTTCCTACTTCTTGTCACTTGCACATGAATTTCATTATCAACAATAATGCCTTCCAATATGGCCAAAGGGGCCAGCAATGATCGCCAACTCATGCTGTCTGTTTTGCTGATCCATGAACAATTTTCAAGCAATATGATAGGTAGATATATCCTGTATAAGCACATCATAATCATGTTATTCTATCATGCTGCTTTCCCCAGTTTGCAACGTCGAATGAATCCTCGAGATCTTGATAATGAAGCTCTAGCTTTCAAACCTGTATTGGGGTCCATGCTTGCAAGAATATACAACAATCCGCATAATAAGGATGCAAATCAGTCTAGATTGGAGAAGATTCTGCAGTTCTGGGCTTCAAAGGAAGTTTATAATCAAGAAACTATTGCTGCCCTGGAGAGTGAGATGACTGGTGGTCTACCTTCATGTTTAGTTTCACAGAAAGACGCTCTTTCAGATGCCACAGCCTTCCCAGGTTTCTCTCTTTCTTTCTCTCACACACAGAGCACACATACTGACACACAGAGATACATGGGTGCACACATAGCTCACGTAAACCTTTTCTTTCAGTTCTGTAATTCATCTTCCTTTGTCTGTGAATTTAGTCAATTGTGTGATCCCAGAGTGCATTCTACATGGGTTATTTATTATGGCCAAACCTAAGGTGGGTTAGCAATTAATACGTATAAAAGTATCTTCTTTCGCATTTTTTGGCCTGAGGTCTGGTCTTGAATCCAGGACCTCCCCCTGTCCCAAACCAGCCCCAACTGCATGGCCATCCCCACCCTAGGACGAGCAGCCGCTCCCGCCCTGGAATTTTGATTTTTTTATATATAGCTCTATATATTACTATGCTAGCTGTATATTCAACTTTGCTTCTATTTTATTCTATATAGTTGTTTAGCTCATTTGCTTAAGTAAGGTAAGTTTTATTCAAGAGGTCATGGGTTCAATAGTCAAACTTGCTAGCCACATTATTTTCTATTTTTTATATAAATTTTATATGATGCTTCTCTTAAATTTCAAAATTAAGTGTATTTTGGCTCCCCCTGAAAATATTTACTGGGTCCGCCACTGCCCTGGTGTGGCAACATACGTCTGCTTGTATGTGCACTTATGCATACAAGTAAAGTTGGAGCTTGTAGAAATCTTGACAAGCGATGCTTGTCAGATATTTGGGTAAGAACAGTGCGAATACCTTGTTGTTGAAAAGATATGCAGTGCATTCAAAGCACCTTCTTTAAACATGTTTTTATATTCTTAAGGGGGTGTTTGGATGAAGATTTTCTATTCCTATGAATCAACTTCCCATTCCTTTCCCATGGGAATGAATACAACATTCCTATACCCATGTTTGGTTAGGTTGGGAATATGTAGTCCGAAAAATTCAATTTTCCAATTCCCACGTTTGGTTCAGACAGGAATAAAAATCTTAATTTGTTTAGTATTCCATAAATACCCTTTCATTGATTTCATTATGTTATTATTACCTAAATTCAATTGGTGTCATTGAGGGTATTACCACTGTCAAAAAAAAATTGTAATCCATGCACACAACCAACATTCCCATGAAAGCAAAAGTATTCCCGCGGGGGGGGGGGGGGGGGGGGGGGGGGTGTTATGTGGGAATCTAAAGCCCCCAATATTCCCTCCCAATTCCCAACCCCACACTTACCAAACATGGGTAAAGAATCCAAAACCCATTCCCAAGCCTCTAAAACTGAACGAAACAACCCCTAAAGGTTTTGGTAAATGAATACAGTATACTCACCCCTTGTAATGTATTTGTTGAAGAAAATTATGTCTGCATTTCTTAAATTGTCTAAAACTGAACCAAACAGCCCCTAAAGGTTTTGGTAAATGGATACAGTATACTCACCCCTTGTAATGTATTTGTTGAAGAAAATTATGTCTGCATTTCTTAAATTGTAAAATCAATGACTTGTTTCTTGATGAAACTTTTGTAAATAAAGAAGAAACAAAATAAAGTTAATGAAACCACATCAAGTTGTGGGCGGAGGCAAGACTCAAAAGTAAAAACAGTTACAGGAACTACTAAATTGTAGAATTAGACAACAATAGGTGTAAAATCTACGTAAGTAATGAATTTCTGATAATCATTAACAAGAAATATAATAACAAGAAATTTAGCTCTATGAGATATTTTCTTGTCAAGTTTATGACGGTGACGATTGTGCATAAGAATCTTAACCTGGCGCAGAAGAATGAGTTAATCAGGAACAGAAAATTTATTTGGGATAAGCTCCAAAGTTTAGAGATGAGATGGCCCAAATGAATTTTAAGATGGGAAAGAGAAAAGTTCAAATTGACCTTACCAGTATTGTTAAGGCTTCGAGGTTCGCATAAGGTGCTAACTGTCTCCTAGTGCCCTAGTCATGTGAGGTGCGAAGTTAAAAAAACAAAAAAGTCATAATAAAGAATTCAAGCAAATCAAAACTTAAATCAATTAGAAACATCAAGAAATCAATATTTTAGCAATAAACACAAATTGCATATCATTATAAATGCAATATGATCAACTAAGTTTGAAGATAATCATGATATAGCTAATAAATGTAGATCCACACTGTGTGTCATACTAATGGTCAAATGCAAACAAAAGAAGAAAGCTCAAATATATCATCATACCTAATTTCTAGGATGCAAACTCATGCGATCTATGATATTATTGATATGATCTAAATTGGTTGATATGATGCATTATCTCCGTCATCATTATCTATCTTATCATCATATCCATGACTAGATTTGCATCACTCGATTTCTTTTATATCCTTGAGGTCCGTGTCTTATAACAAGTAGAGATGAATAGTCAAAGTTTTGTTAGATGGCAATTGTAAATGAGGCATCAAAGGGACACCTTGTTTCGCATTAGCGTCGAGCACCTTGAATAAAACTAATATGCACATTCTAAGCCAAATTAGAATACCGTGCTCTGTTTGGTAACTACATACATTTTTTCCAAGGATAATTTTACGAGAGTAGTTTCTAATTTTTCAAGCATTTACACCAATCTGGATGTCTTAGGAATTTTATATCTTTATTCAAAATTGTGTTTGGATGGAATAGAGAACAAGACACAATTGGATGGTAATGAATAATAATTAATAATTGTGATCACGGTTTAGCTAAAGAAGGTAAAAATAAATTTCGTACATGGAGATATTTTAGCCTGGAGCTAGAATATCTCTAACCTTCTATTCTAAATAAGACAACTACACAATTGATTAATTTGTGACCCGGATAAGTCATAAAATTGATCTGTTACCTTTGTTTTGTGTTTGTCAAGAATAAATGCACTTTCTGCACTTATTCCGACCTCCATCCAGTTACCAAATAGCACCTCGGAGTAGGTTTTGTTTAAGCAACCCAAGGCTAGTGAAGACGGAACGAAGTGGGATAAAACTTTACTCTGCATTTTTGTTAAGAAGATGAATTGGATTTTATTAGCTGTGGTGGGAAGATGGGAAAAAAGAGTGGCTGCTTAATAGGTGACTAGAGTGTGGGAAGAAGTCAGGAGAGAGATACTGGATTAGACGACGACAACTAAAAGCCGCAAGGAAGATGATGAGGGAAAGGAACCCTGGCATGTATTGTGCTTAGTGTCTTATATTTTCACTGCCGGTTTGAAGACCATATAAGGGAAGAGGCTTGTGCCAACGGCCAACATAGACCATATAAAGGAAGAGTCTTGTGCCAAGGGCCAGCATGGACCATATAGAGGAAGAGGCTTGTGCCAAGGGCCTACATAGAACTTTCTCATAGCACTCTTAGCCAACCCCAAATATTTTTGGGATAAAGACTTTATTTTTGTTGTATGTTAAAGTTTGAAAGATACGATTAGATAACGACAGGAATATATTATTCTAAAAACAGAGATGGCAATGTATCTATTTCCTAGGATATACTAGTAAATTGATATTCCTGATGGTTGGTTGGTAGCTTATTTGTTTTGTTGTTTGATCAAAAGGAGAAAGATTATAATCAGATTTTATTTTATATGGAAATTTGGTACACCTCACACCTTATATATAACATGTAAAATGCATTGATGATTGTGACGCGGTTCACACCAAGTTATTGGCATTCTTGTAATAAATAGGAACATCTGTTGCAAGTCCTCTACAGGTTATGCTGGAGGGTTCTAGAAGGACCACCCTACTTTATTTTACGCTACACCGTTGCAAGACTCAAATTAGATAATGATATCTACGATCACAACAGCAATGTCTTAACCAACAAACAATTTGTGTCTATTACATAGTTTGCAGTCTGATACGGCCGATACCGATACAGTTTTGATATATCTCGATTCGATACCGTTATCTACCGATACTGACGTTGGGGGTCTCTTTCGACCAATATCAACAATGATGCAAAAGCATACTAAGGTTGTATAAGCATGTAAGTGAAAAAAAAAAAATATCGCAGGTAAAACAATAAGGGCTCGTTTGGATCAAGTTTTTGTATTCCTAGGAATAGGTTTTCAATTCCTTTCCCATGGGAAAGGAATTCAACATTCCCATACCCATGTTTGGTTAGGTTGGGAATAGGTAGTTCAAATTTTTTTAAAATTTCATCTCCATATTTGGTTTACAAAGGGATATAAATATTAGTTTATTTAGTTTTCCTTTAATACCCTTTCATTAATTTCATGATGATTTACATGTTTGGGATAGAAGTTGAAAATTTGAAAATAAAAAGAGGGTATAACCGTACAAACAAAATAGTCAAGCATCATTCCTAGAAAAGCAAATCTATTCCCAAGGGGGGGCTTGGGAATAGCTTTCCCAAGTCAATGGGAATAGCTTTCCCCCCTAAGCCCCTCCTATTTCCTCCTCATTCCCAATCCTAAACATACCAAACATGGGTAAGGAATTCAAAACCCATTCCAAAGCCACAAAAACTTGAACCAAACGGCCCCTAGGGTGACTATTATTTCATTTAATTTCAAAGCTAATTAAGAAATAACACATAATACTTAAAGTTATGCCTAAATGTATACAATATATTTTTTCTAAATCTTTTATAATTTATTAATAATTATATGATTTCCGATGCCAAAATATCCGATATTCCGATCCGAAAATTCCGATTCCGCCAATCTCGATACTCATAGGAAGGGTCTGATACCGATAGTGCAAACCTTGGTCTATTCATGATCTGACATATGAGAACACATAATCAAATTTAAATCTTCAAATTACTCCTAGAGTCTAGACCATAAATTTACTCAATAGAAGATAACAGCATTTGAATTCTAAGATTTGTTTGCTTTATGGGTATTTTGAATGTCGAATCGTACTTAACATGAAATTTTTATTTGTCATTATGGTTATCTGGGATGTTGCAGATCATACTTAATTATGTGAATTCATAGATTCCTCATTTCACACAGTGAAGTGGGTTCATTTGATTTTGTTTATGGCTGTCAACAGGACCCCTAGCCAATCACTGAAAAACCTGGACCTGACCCAGAAAATATTCCGGGTTTCAAATATTGTATCCGGACCTGACCGATTTTATTTCGGTTATGTTATTTAACATTCAAATCTTTTTTACTAAGAAGATTTGGTCGAGTAACAAGTTATAGAAAGGGGACTTTTGCTTCCCACTTGAATTGACAAAAGTTCCATTTCAAATGGCAAACGGAAAATGGTGCCGCCCCGAGTGATTGACATTTGCCGTTCTCGGCCATTTTTGTATGGCCAAAACAGTTTATTTCGTTTCAGTTTTGGCCAAGATGTCATCAGAAAGGACAAGTAATCCATCTCCAATGGGAACCAAACTAGCTCTTGTTGGTTACATTGACAGGCCTATTTTGGTATCGGATCCTCCAGGAGTCTACGTCCGAAATTATTGTACTAAATATCTACTTTGAGCTACTCAGTACCATTAGCCTATGAGATTTATAGTTTTAACTCTTGTTATTGCTTCAGTTTGTCATATGTAATCGACGAGTGTTTGGCTCATAGTGAGCTTAGATGTACACTCTTGTAGAACTCATTGGCCTTGGAGTCTAGGGATATTCAAATTTGGGATGGTTACTTGTTGAACGATTGTCATTTGCATAACCAATAAGGCCAGTTTTCTTGCCAGATAATCGACCAATAAGTTTAGTTGACATTAAGTTGACAGAGGTTGTAAATAGTTAATCATCTAGAGTTACATAACAGACCATAATTTTGATGTGACAAGGTGAGAATAATTTGCATTGGTACGTTCTGGTCTTAGACTCTCATGATAGAATTTGTAATCTAAACTTTATAATCTAAAACAAGGTCTTCAACTTATGATGGTGTTGTTCACAGCAACTTTGTTGTTGTAACTTTTGTATGGCAGTCAGTGCAGAGGTGGTTGTTCGTTATTTTTAGAGATAATTTAGCAAATACCCCCATTCCAAATGTTAAAACTAGCATATACCCCCACTATTTATTTTATTTAGCAAATACCCCCACTCATATGTAAAAGAGTGGGGGTATATCTTAAATTTTTATTATTTTATATAAAAAATGAGGGTATTTGTTAGATAAATAAAATAGTGGGGGTATATGCTAATTTCAACATTTAGAATGGGGGCATTTGCTAAATTATCCCTTATTTTTATACGACCCGTCACATTAAATTTCTTAAACTCATCTTTCTGCAGTGACAGATTGTTTGGGTTTATAATCTGATGCACATAAATGAAGTACCCAAATAAGTGATATTTATTTGATCATATTGGGAAATGAGACTTGTACGAACCGTAGTTTGATTTTTCCATACTCACAACATACTCGTAGCCTTGACCTTTTGAACTTATCTGTGTGATCCTTTATTTGTGTGATTCTCCCAATTATTCCAGAGCTGGCAATGAGCGATTAAGAAACTTAGAGATTCTAGTGATTTATTAATAGTTCAGGATTCTTTCATAAAATATTGGCTATTACCAAATAGTGTTTTGCAGATTAGCAAATGGTGAATCTATATATGCAAGGTTGTCAAACTCGAGATACTACCAAGGATCGTTCGAAGGGTGAACGATCGTAACTCGTGGGATCGTAACACGGATCGTAACACGGATCGTAAGATCCCACCAGAAAGACAAAATTATATTTAATATGTATTATATATTATTTATATAACATAAATAAGAAAAAAGTAACCTTAAAAACCAAAATAACCTTAATATAAAAATGTCATACATGATTCATAAGTCACAAACTCGTGGGATCGTAACACGGATCGTAAGATCCCACGCGTTTCCTCGCCGCGCCGGCCGCGCCGGCCACCAATCTGCCTTGAAGCTCCGTATAAAACGCGTATGATCGTATGATCCCACGATCTATCGCGCGAGTTTAACAACATTGTATATATGTATTTGTTTAAGGTGCAAAACTTTATCATTATTTTCTTTTCATGCTTCTTTTGTGAGGATCTGGATACGAGTCTATGACATCTCATCTTCTTACTATATTACTTTTTAGGGTTTCCCGTGTTGTTTTTGCTCATTGATGTTTTCTCGTATCTTTGCAAATTAGGCCCTTAAAAGTGGAAATTTTGGCTATGACCATAAACGCCTTTTGGCACATTGAATGATATAGGTCATGTAAGTTGGATGATATAGGTCATATCATATGGTGTGGGTTTCATGATGTCTAGACCTTGTAGTCTGCACTAATAGTTTCCACTGTTCAAAATCCTCCAATAGGCTTCTTATTCAACCCGACATTCTCATATTGTTCTTGAAATTTATCACAATAATTGTCCTTCCCTTGTGACTATTATGATGCACAAAAACCCTTTTATATATTTGGTCCAAGTCATCTATTTTGAACTTCTTTTTTCAACATTATCTTGCTGAACATTTTTGCTTTACCTGAAAACTGCAGGGTCACAACAACCGACTCTCCAATGGCAGCCACAGGAGAAGCAAAACTCGGTGTTGGGCTCTTCTGACAGACAAGATGCTGACAAGCTCTCCTCTATTTCTGCCTTTCCGTCCCACTTTAATCCGACTGGAACTCAGCCATTCCCCTCAAACCAACTTCATCCATCCATCTATCCACCTGCTGCTCCAGGCTCTTTCCCTGGTATCCTACCAATCCCCTCCACAGCCCCTCTGACTGCCCAAGCAACACCTGTTCCTGATCAAGCCCCGCCCCCATACCCGCTCTTTCCCCCCGGTCTTATTCCAGGTATGGTTCGAAAGATGCAGATTGGAAGTGGAGTTCCATACTCCCCTTTGAGCCCTCTTGATATCCCCACTGTCATCCCTCCATCAACTGTCCCCCCTTCTGAAATCCTTGACCGTGTGTCCAAGTTCTTTAAGGAGATTGGGGAGGTGAACCCTTCGAAGGGGGCAATGAAGTCTCCCTCTGATAAGGACGACGAGGAAGATGAATATTTTAAGTATGACAGAGAGGCAGCAGTTAGGAAGGGCGGGGCATGCATTCCTCCACCATCGAACTTGCAGGTGGACCCAGAGACTGGTATGTATCCAGATGGGAGTGTTGCTCGTAAGGGTGGGGCAGGTGGCTCAGGCCGTTTAGGACTCGGAGCAACAGCAGATCCCAATGAAATCAGTCAGTATGATGATGTTTATAGTTCTTATCGTAAACAGAGGAGCACAAATTATCATTCTTCTATGAGTGCAAGAGCTTCAACAAGATGATAAGAAAACTTGCTCTTTTAGCTAGAAATCTTTTCTTTAAGTGTAGGGTTTATGGAGTTTATGTTCTGGAGACGAACCATTGAATGGTGTAATAACTTCTCTGTTAGGTGACCTTTCTCGTAATTTAATGAGACTAGAACTTTAATATTTGCCATTGGTAGGTAGGCTGGTACAATTACATGCTGATGTATGTATGGATTGTGGTTTTCTGCTTAGTATCCAAAATATTGAATTTTGATGAAATATATTTAATGCTTCTGGGCTCCAATTCATATACATACCTATGTGACGCTGGGATCCTCTTGCTCTACTTTGATTGGAAATGAAAGTTTAGGCTTTGGATATTTGATGAGGGCTCAATAGATCAAGATGTTTGAACATCTCTTTCAGTAAACAAAGGCAGGTTCTGTTCTTTGATCATGTATAATATTCTTCCTCTTCGGTAGTTACCGAGATTATGGGATTTGCGGTGGGCAACAGCATTGATAAATATTTGTGCTCATTACCGTTTACACCCTAAATTTTATATCAAGTTAGAGTTTTAAGTATATGATATGTCCAATTTGGATTTTTATATTTGGTTTTCTATTTTCCATTATACCCTAGTTGTTAATTGTTGCCCTTTTTACTCATGTTTGGGGAAAAAAAAAATCAAAAATCAAAAATCAAAATCCAAACTTTCCAATCAGACATGTTAGGCTCTATACACTAATTAGTCCGAAATATTTTTTTACTCCTTCAAAGCTCTTTCAGCAAATCCACCACAGTTGGGCTATTAGCACTAGCAATTTATTTGGTTTCAACCGAACCGCAATAGTTAAAATTAAAATTCTAAAAATCTAAACCGAAACCATATCAAAATTAGCCAAAATCAAAGAATAATCAATTCGGTATATTTAGTTCGACTATTTCTATTGTTTAATAAATCCGGTCAAATTTAAAATCCTAGTTAAATTATATTAAAAATTATAGTTTTTAATACACACATTTATTGTATTTCAAAAGTGTGCCCAAAGTTAGACTAGTTGCTAAATTATCAAAGTTGGACTTCAAAACACAATTATTATTTTCAAGATATACACATTTTTAATCACAAAATATGCATAGAGAGCGTATTAATATAATTTTATAAGTTTTATTTGATTTTGGACCGAAATCGAAACCCAAAACTGAAACTAATTTTAGTATTTTCAAAGATTAAATCAATCCAAATTTTCTTCAAACCGAACCAAATCTCTTATTCAGTTTGGTTCGATTTTCGGTCTAAAACCGAATATTGCTAACCCCTAATTAGCATGCTAGGATCGTCCACAATATTCGTCAATTGTTCTGGTTTTGAGAATGCTCATTTGAAATGAATATAACCTTGACAGTTTATACTTGAACAAGAAGTGTTTATATGAAAAAGAAAATTGAGAGATGGAGGAAAAGTAACGGCGACAAAGAAAAAAGATTGGCAACAGTGACAAACAATGCAATTTTTTCTCGTTTCACTGCAATGAAGTTTGGACTTCTATCGCTCTTTTCTGAAACAAACTAGCCCTGAGGAATTTCTGTGATCATTTTGAGTTGTCCTCCTTGAAGAATCTGCGAAGCTTTGCAGATTGCCTGCGCCATTCATGGATGGGGACCTGCAACAGTCATGAACATTCATGTCAGGTTAAATGCCTAATAACAGAAGACAGAATTGTAAAGGAGAAAACTGAGTCACTACCGCAGGGAAACCACCATAATCGCCAGGTTTTGTTATATCCTTTATGACACAGCTATTCCCTGCAAGCCTGACCTGTTTCGTAACCGGAAAATTGAGATCTACCGTCAATAGAAGGAAGAAAGCAAACATGTTCAGTGACGACATAACTCTTCCTTTGACTATATCCACTCAGCTTTGGAAAATAATAAAGAGGAGAAGACTCTATAGAAGAAATGGGCAATCACCCTTAGGATTAATGATTGCAGGACCAAGAATGCCTAGCAAAACGTGGGTAAGGTATATCAAATTCTAACTTATTTGAGACACTCCCATGCCGATGATTGTATCCCTGCTAGTTGGAAATATTGTAGGTGTGAACAGGGGCGGATCCCACCCTAAGACAAGAGAGAGCGTCCGCTTCCCCTGGATTTTCGGTTTTTCTCAGTGTTGTAAAAATTCCTCTAGGCGGCTGACTAGTCCCCGACTAGTCGCTAGTCGGTCGCCGCCGACTCGACTAGGGGCTAGTCCCCGACTAGTCACTTGTCGGCCACCGTCGACTCGATTAAGGGCTGGTCCATCCAAAAATTAGCTAAATTGGTACTAGTCTGGGCTGCCGTCAACTTCGTCAAGGCAGCCGTCATCGACTCTTTACTTTGTTGCTGCCTTTTTCTATTTTTGAAAAAAGTGACTAGCCTACTCTTTTTTTATTTTTAATTTTGCTTTGTTATCTCTTTGCTACTGTTATTGTGGCTCTTTTTTTAATTTTTGCTTGTTACTTTTTTTTGCTTTTGCTTGCTACTGCGGCAGTAACTCTCCGTGCAAAATAGTAAGTTGTTAACATATTATTTAAATATTTATCGAAATAGAAATTTATGCAAAATAATGAATAAGAAAATGCACTGTAGTCTGCGATAATTAAAAGTTCAACAATTAACATATTATTTTTAAAATATTTTTATAACATATTACATATATATATATATATATATATATATATATTAAAAATTCTAAACCGACTAATCCGACTAGTCCCCGAGTAGTCCGATTAATCCGTAGTCCCCACGAACCGACTAGCGATTTTTACAACCTTGGTTTTTCTATATACAGGTCTATATATACTATGATGTTAGCTATATATTCAAATTTGTAATATTTTAGGTAGTTGCTTGGCTCAGTTAAGTAATGTAAGTTTTACGTAAAAGGTCATGGGTTCAAAACTTGGTACCCACATTATTTTATATTTCTATACAAACTTTATATGATGCTCATCTGACATTTTAATTAAGTGTATTTTTGCTCCCCCCTAAAAATTTGTGTGTTTCTGCTTCCACTGTAAATGTTTTCTGGGTCATCCACTGGGCATGAATGCAGTCTCTAGTCTGTAAATTGCTATATCTGTGGATTTGTGCCCAATAATGTAAATATGTCTCTCTATCAAAAGTAGTTGAGCCAGTTGTCTCTGCTGATAAAGTTGATTTAACCTTGATGCAAACTAAATGCACACATTTATTAAATAAGACAGACATCACAATAAGTTCCCACAAGAAAAGAAAAACATCACAATAAAACAGTAATAGCATGGTTGGTGACTTCGTGGCAGCCATTAGTGACTAGTGAAGTGCCTTTGAGAATATACAACTTTGTTTAGACATCTCTACGAACCAATCTCACAGGAGGTTACTGTTCAGAATGTTCGCTATACATGAAAATAAATTAGTAAAAGTAAATTATCCAAACTCGGTAAATAGACATTGGGTTATGTTAACATGGGCCCTAAGGGCACTGTTCTAAAAATCGGCCTAGGCGGCCGGTGCCCGCATAGGCGCTCACCTAGTACCCCCACCCTATGCATGTTTGGGACCACCTAGAACTAGACGGTCGTCTACGCAGCCGCCTAGGAGGGGTAGACGGTAGGCGTCCAATGCCCGTCCGATTAGCGCCTAACGACTTTTACAACCTTGCCTAAGGGAATATGATAACACATCGATAAATGTGCATTTTACATGGGTAATCTTACCAACACATTAAATAAAACCACCTTTTACCTAAAATGTACATTTATCAATGTGTTGGTGGAAGTACCCATATAAAATGAATCATAAGAGTTCAAATGAATCAAAGCTGCATAAGAATTAATCTTAAACTAATTTCACTGCAATTTTGATGAGAAAAGGTCTAGTTGTCTGGTTAGTAACGGTTTATAAGGTATGTGCACCAGTGTATGTACTTTGCACTGGGAGAAAATAACAAATTAGGACATTGAGTTCATACCTTTGAAACAATGGAAACATGATCCTTAACAGCAGCCCTCCCTCCCAAAGTGACATAATCTCCCATCCTACATATAAGCAAGATGATAAACCCAATAAACCTTTTAAAAGTTATTACTTTACTGGGTTATTAGAAGTCAAATATAATTATATTTTCAGCATGCAAGAAACAATTGAAGTCGCATACGTTACAGAACCAGCAATTCCGACTTGTCCACAGAGCAAGCAACACTTTCCGATAACCACATTATGAGCTACCTGGACAAACGCCGGCAGAATTATGGCAAAAATGTTAGGGGATATTTTTACCAAAAGATAATCCAGTAAAGTGCAATTTAAACCTTACGAGTTTTTTAATTTTTAAGGTTTATCACAGCAGCTTTGGACCGAGTTATGGAAATGGAGAAATTTGCAGCTCTAATAAGTAATAACTGGTTTTGTCCATTTTCATATTTTAATCCAAAATACGAGTAAGTTTAGAAAGGTCGGAAGCATGATCGTATGCGTTTACAAAGAGAACATAACCCACCTGAACTAGATTGTCTATTTTGGTATCATCTCCTATCACTGTATCTCTCCAACTACAAAGTGTAAATGAATCAAACATTAGCAAGAATAAATAAAATTAGTGTTGACAGTTTTATTTATATTGTGTATGCAGCTGCATAAATTGTCTATATCTACCAAGGAATCAATGTCATGAAAGAGTTTAACTTCCATGTTCCAATATGGAGGCCCTTTTTACTGATATTAACATGTCTATACTATACCTTCAGTTTGTGCAACTCACCTGCCTCTATCGATGCATGTATTAGCACCAATTTCCACGTAATTTCCAATTTTTACATTCAGCTCCTACAAGAAGATCAGAACAATATAGCATTACGAGATTTTTGAGTCATATCCATTTAGATTAAGATCTCTAAGTGGCTGAATATAAGGCAACAAATTATAATTATGGAAACTTTTAAGAGTACATTAATAATTTTTGAGATAATGTCATGAATAGCATGCTGAACTCAATGAGCATAAGAGAGAGATTTCACAATCAATGACTTCAGAGTATATGAAATGAATCACAATGCATCCAAATTTTCGTCCAAACTTATAAACAAAATAGGGCTGAAAATGGAGCAAACCTCCAGGTCAATGATTTTCACAGTGTATGAAATGAATGACGATGCATCCTCATTTTTTATTTTTGTCCAAACCGTTAAACAAAATAGGGCTGAAATGGAGCAAAACTCCCAAGTTGAGAGATTATGAAAATTTGACAAAACTTTGTAAGATGCTGTTAACATGATGTCTATCAACTTTGTGAAAAATGGGGCCAAGTTGTTTGCCAAATGATCAACAGGCAAGATAGGGGCTTGGGTTTGCTAAGAAGACTGGTTGGCAGATAGAACTTACTTTATTGGTGGTGAAGTTTAAACTTCAACATAGTGAAAAAGTTGCCGCAATTTGTATATAATTTTGCAGAATACTTTAGGTAATTGAGATAATAAAGAAACTACCTAGCAAGGTATAGGTTCTACCATATTGGTCATGCAACTGAAGCTCATAATCAGGATGCCTTGATCCAACCTCCCTTTAAAATTAAAGAAAGAGAATCTAGACGATGGGAGCTAAATGGAGTTACATTCATCTGAGGCAACTTAGAATGCAAAGAGCCAAACTGAAAATGCACACAAATTCTTAGCTACTTTCAACTTCTTTTCAAATCAAGGGTAGACTATGAAACAAGAAAACAAATGCACTTGGATTCAAGTAATGATCAAAAGAGCACAAACTTGGGGCTTCTTTAGTACCCGTCCTTCCTCATCGACATAAAATCCAAACCCTGTAAAAGGAACAGAAACATCACAAAAAAACAAATCACATTACACAGCAAGTATTATATCATATCTATAAATGAGAAATTTAAAAAAGAAAAATATATTCTTAAGTCGGTCTAAGAAACACAACACTAAGACTTTACAATCAAACTCAAAAGTCATTATATTACTACCGAAGATAAGAGGAAATCTAGAGGTCCTCTAGGTGAAACATCAGTATGGAATCTTACCATCCTGGCCAATACAAACACCATTGTGGATGACACATGACAGGCCCACAGAGCAGTTGCTTAGTACAGCATTAAACCTGAAAATTTTCAGAATAGCATACAATAATAGAAGACTGTTTTAATAGGTGTACAAAGCAAACATCATGGGTTGATTACAAAGTTTGAAGGTCAACTACAATAACAATAATATTCAGTTATTTGCTAACTATAATTGTATTTGATAGGAAACTGATTAAAATACAATTATCAAATCTGCTAATAAATAAAGCCTGATCTGCTTCAAAACAAGTTGAGATTCATAAGCTTCCAATCATGAGAGCTACTGATTACAATGTTCTCGGCGACTCGTCTCAATGAATGATAAGGAAAGAAAATGCAAAGCCCTAGAGCACTACCAAGAAGTTATATAGGGAAATTTATATTCCGGATAAAAAAAAGCTGAAGGCCAAAATGTCAAAGTAGAAAACTAATGAACTAAAGAAATTAAACCATAAGCAAGCTAACATATAAACCAAATATCTAACTATGCAGTCCGAAACATTTCATCCCTATATATTTTGCATCATATCAATAAGAATGATATCAGCAGCTACATTGTTTTAGATATATCAAAACCAATGCCACATTATAAAGGCTTAAGTATAGGATGCACCACAGAAGCACGGACACTCAAAAAACGTTTCCATGTCGTGTCAGACACATATCGGACACTCCAAAATAGATTAGGACACACCAAAATGGGTGTTGTGTCCGTGTCATGTCGTATCCATGTCCATGCAACATAGGTATGCACTAATAATGAGAATAGTTTTAGTCAAAAGTGCGAAGCATACCCTACTTTGGTTGAATGCCCAATGGAAACAGAAGGTCCTACTATGGTGCCAGACCCAATTTGAACATCCGCACCAAGCACAGAGTTTGGATGTACTACAGCACCAGTTTCTATGAGTACAGTTGGATCGATACGTGCAGTCCTATGAAAAAGACCACCACCGTTATGCCATTTCACAAATTCCAAAGAACTCAGGACCGTTCCATCCTCTGATTCAGTAATATCAAACCAAACAGCAGCATAAGAAACAATACATATAAAATGAGATAATCTTAAGTCACTTTCTTGCTGCAATAATAGCAACGCTTTGCTCCTTACAGATATAATAGAAAGCAATTCACAAAATCAATTGTATTTTTAGATGAGAATGGATAACATCTTTGCAGAATAACGATTCGGGTTGGAGTAACAGTAAATGAAAAGTAGCAAAAATGGTCCGTCATACATATTTGATGGTAAGTGGATGTATATGTGCATGTGTAGTACATATGAGGATACTGATATAATTGTGAAGCAGAGTAGTTCTAGAGATAAGTGTAGATTTGAAGATTCATAAAAGTAGATAATGGAATATGATTAGAACAACAATTAGATGGCTTAACCACGAGCAGTAATTCATAAATGATCACCTCACTTTGTTTTGTGTCCTAACAATAACAGATAGTATAAAGCTATAATGTATAGATTTATATGCTGAAAATAAATACTTAAACACTTTCACGAGCTTCTACCAAAATTTTACTTGTAACCAACACATTTAATATGTACAACCTCGTAACCAGATGATGCAATGAACAAAACCTATATTCCCAGTCCTTCTGAACAAAAGTAAACGCGAGTGAACCAGATCAAAGAATATTTGTATCATTTCCCTTTACTACTACTGTCATTATTAATTGAACTAGATCACAGGAATCTAGGTTTTAACATAGTTACAAACCAAACTACTGAAAGAGGCCTGTCGGTAAACTTAAGAGTCTTCTGTAAGCCTCATTTAGTCTGTAGCTTTCGATTCAAAAGAGTCACTAGAACTATTCGACAACTGCATAACCTTTTGCAAGCTTTTCCCTATCCTTAAATAAATGAACCGTTTGATCTCATGAAATAGAAACAAAGCTTTGTTTCAACAACAACAAAAAAAAGCTTTGTTTTCTCAGCTAACTTCAAGCATAGCATTTAAAAGGGGGTTCTCAGCCAACTTCAAGCATCAATAAGTTGGTGTTGCTCAACCGAAGTATTCACAGGAACTTTTATACCTATTTTTATCTGAGTAAATGAATGTACACTAAAAGTCAGGAAAAGAAATAAGGACATTTGGGGTACGTTCGAGGTGGTGCCAACTAGGATAAGACGGGGAATTTTTTGAGATGGCTTTGAACATGTACCACTAATAATTTAAAGGAGCTCCCATAACCACTGATAGACATAATTCTAAACAAACTTGAGTCAAGGCTGTGGAAAATTTTCGCGTTTGCTAATGTTAGAGAGGAAACAGTCCTTGTCAAATCTGAATAGAAGATAATTTTTATGTAGACAACCCCAAAATTTGGTTTAACTTGTTATATTCCGACCTGTAGATGTTAGAAAAATAAAAATGAATAGTATTACTTCACATATATATTGTTTCTAGCTCTAGATGTTAGAAAAATGAACATGAAGATTTTCGAGTATCCAAGTTCACAGGGGAAAAAACAGTAACAATTGTACTAGACCAAACTACTAGAAAGGACATGCCTAACTCTAAGCTAATGGGGACAACAAGATGGTTTAGAACCTCCTCCCTTGCAACCGGGAAACCCAACTTTCAAACTTTATGTGTCCAGCAGGTTGGAACTGTTCCAAAAGAAGTGTCTAGCTCTAAATACCGATAATACATTTTGAATTGCCCCCCTCTAGCTTATATTTTGCAGTGAACAAGAAGCAATTAACTCCTTTATAGAGATGAACTAGTTTCCCCCATTAATGTAGATTTTCTCTAGGGGAATTTTTCTAACCTATGGTTAACCACGTATTTCATTAACAAAAGGCACGGACACAATACAAAAAAAACGCAGATAGAGCAGCAACATGGACACTGACACGTATTTTGACGTGTCCTAATCTATCTTGGAGTGTGTTATGTCAAAAATAGGAGTATGACAAGTGGCAGCACGGCCCCAACTTTTGCAGTGTCTGTGCTTCCTAGCTTACCTACATGGGCACCTTGACCTTTTAGGCCCTTACGAGTAGCCCTAAATTGTTCATACCTTCCTCTACAACATATACCGACCCAGCCTTAGTTCAGCAGTCAGGTCATAAAGTTGCAAGTCTCAAGACCAACCTTCTTGATTTGTAACTTGTTTATTCTACATAAAAGTTTAAAACACAACTCGCCAACAATCGACACAACTAAGAGAAAGCCTTTGATTCTTGATCGATGAAATGATCAAGCAAGTAAAACCCACAACACTAAATGAAAGTGTCAATAAATGTAGATTTATGCAGAGAGAGTATGTTAGTGAACTTACTTTGGTGATTAATCTTGGACCCAGAAGTATATGTAGAAGAAATATCAGACATATTCCTATGGATGTCCATTGTGAATAATATCTTTGTTGACAGGAAATTAGTGCCATTCAGAGCTTTCCTCAATGAAACTGCCATAACTACATAATGTATACACAGATCAAATAACAAATAAATAATAACAAGAAGAAGAAAGAGAAGTTGATGAAGAACAAGAGAAACTGACCAATATAATTATTAGAACCAGGGAAATTTGGGAGGAGGTACCGTATGAAAGAGTTTGATAATGGGGTTATAGAACCCATGGTTCGGTCGGTTTGATAATAAGGTTAAACAACCCATGGTCCGGTCGGTTCATATATTACTTACTTTTATATTTTCTCATGCATTATAATATGTCTAGAGCACAGCCAAATTGGGATTGTGTTAATTGTCCAACCAATATTTTGCAAGAAATCCGCTTAGACGGCCACTTGGTTTGGAATTGTTATTGTTGTTTTTGAAAGGTACACTAAAAGTAATTTTTGAAAGTAGTCTCCATCCACTTTCAAAATAACCCAAAATTAATGTAGTTTCTCATGTTTCTTTTTAACCCTTTGCCAAATAGCTATGGCTTTTAAGATTTAAAATAATAATAATAATAATAATGAGCTATCCTAAATCTAGCCTCACTAAAAGGTCAAACAAATTGGGTTGGGCAGACCCGTTCAGATTTGGGTTAGGCATAAATGGATCATCCGTAATGTGACATATTCAACATTAACAGGTCAATTCGAATATGACCATATTGTAGTGTAGCTCGTGTTTGTCAATGGAGAGTGATGAGTGTCATCCAGTGTTCAGAGAAGCTCGGAAGAAGTTGAAGACAACAAAGCGGCGCAAAATAAGAGCTAAAGCTCCAAGTGCTACAATAACAGGTAGACCTTTTACCTACAAATATACCTCTTTTTCCAACAGTACTCTTTTTCCAACATGAAGTGCTCTCTAGAAACCAACATATCGGTTCCCCAAAACAGTATATCGGTTCAACCAGTTTTTATCGTACATGTCAGATTTTTGTAAGTCTTTGACGATTTGAATTGCTCCAAACTTTGAAAAAGTTTAAGAGAACGATATAAATATAAATAAGTTGAGATAATTGAGTTGGTCTAAGCCACCAAATTAAGGTTTTGGTCCAAAAGTGTGGGTTCAAATCCCATGTAAGCTATTTTTTTAATTTTTAGTGAACAGTCTATTAAGTATTAACTACATTTATATATTTTTATTTTATTTTTAGTGAACAGTCTATTAACTACATTTATATAGACGAACACTCATTTTGTATTCTTTCAATTTTAAAATATTTTGTGTTGATCTTTGATAGTGAGATGCTATTCTAGATGTCAATTAGTCTTCGCCTCTTATTTGGCCTGCTACAACAGTCAGGAGTAGGGGTGATAATTATTCGGTTTTGGACCGAGAACACAACCAAATAAGAGATTCGGTTCGGTTTGAAAATTTTTTTGTTCGTTTTGGCTATGAGATACTAAAAATTCCTTATTCGGTTTTGGGTTTCGGTTTCGGTCAAAAACCAAAAAACCGAATAAAACTTATGCAATTATGTAAATATTCTCAATTTATACATATTTTATGATTAAAAATTTGTATATGTTTGTGTACATTTTGAAAACAACATATTCCATGTATGTGTTTAAAGTCCATCTTTGGTAATTTAACAATTACTCCAACTTTAGACCCAACTTTGAAATACAACAAACATATGTATAAAAATTATACTTTTAATATAATTTAATCACAACTTTGGATCTAGCACATTAAACAATAGAAATAGTCCAACCGAACAAACTAAATCGATGATCGGTTCGGTTTCGGTCTTGGACTTTTAGAATTTCGGTTCGGTTGAAACTGAATAAAATGAACGCTCACCCCTAGTTGGGGCCGAGATTGATGATCACGGTTGTGGCTATAGTCATGGCACATGTTGGAGCTTGATGATCACTGCAGTGGCTACGATCATGGCAAATGTCATTGTTTGTCTGTCTCCATGTACATGTATGTGAGGTTTATGGACGCAGGCTCGAACTCGTCATTTTGTATTGTAAACAGTGTTGTAAAAATTCCTCTAGGCGGCCGACTAGTCCCCGACTAGTTGCTAGTCGGCCGCCGCCGACTCGACTAGGGGCTAGTCCCCGACTAGTCACTTGTCGGCCACCGTCGACTCGATTAGGGGCTAGTCCATCCAAAAATTAGCTAAATTGGTACTAGTCTGGGCTGCCGTCGACTTCATCAAGGCAGTCCGCCGTCGACTCTTTACTTTGTTGCTGCTTTTTTTCTATTTTTGAAAAAAGTGACTAGCCTACTCTTTTATTTTTTACTTTTTCTTTGTTATCTCTTTGCTACTGTTGTTGTGGCTCTTTTTTTAATTTTTGCTTGTTACTTTTTTTTTGCTTTTGCTTGCTACTGCGGCTGTAACTCTCCGTGCAAAATAGTAAGTTGTTAACATATTATTTAAAGATTTATCGAAATAGAAATTTGTGCAAAATAATGAATAAGAAAATGCACTGCAATAACTAAAAGTTCAACAATTAACATATTATTTTTTAAAATATTTTTATAACATATTACATATATATATATTCATTAAAAATTCTAAACCGACTAGTCCCCGACTAGACCTCGAGTAGTCCGATTAATCCGTAGTCCCCACAAACCGACTAGCGGCCGACTAGCGATTTTTACAACCTTGATTGTAAATTTATTGATTTCACATGTTGATAAGCTTTGTAGTTTGTACTAGTAGATATCTATCCAACAGTTTCCTAGTTAAGTTATTCTTGATCCACATTTCCTAGTTAAGGTACTAGTATGGTATGGTTTGCAAGAAACTCTAAAAATAAAAAATAAAAACATTTCCTAATTAAGGTAATAGTATGGTTTACAAGAAACTGTATAAATAAAAAATAGAAAATGAATCTGTAAAAATAAGAAAATAGAAATTAGTTGACATGATTTGAATCCACACTACTTTCGCACCAAAACCATAATTTGGTGTCTTAGACCAATTCAACCGTCTCAAATTACCAATATTTTTAGGAGAGAAAAATAGAAATTCGCCAACAAAGTTGACGAATTCTCTCATTTTGCCAAAATTCTCTCACCCTCCCCAATTCTCTCAAAGTTTCTCTCTCCCTTAAAAATTGTGTGCTTCTTTTTTTACCTTTGACTATGTCTTATGCTGATATATTATTAATGACAGTTCTTGCATGTATAATCAGTTGTGCATGTCTATATTGTTAAAGTTTGAGAGTATTAAGCAAATACTCCTTTTTTGCTTTGCATGTTCAATCAACTTCTAGGACTCTCTTACTCTGTTGTTCCAAATCAAATCCTCCAGAACCTTGGAATCAGAATATGTATTTGTTTCCTCTATGGTGCTTAGGAGTGGTGGTTAGATATGGGATTATTTTTCCCTTGAGGCGAGGCAATTTTCTTTTATCGATGACTTGCATAAGTTTCTATTGCAGCATTCCAGCATTTATAATGTCTTGGCATCTTCTCAATGCAATAGCCTTCAAACAAAACATTTAAACTTAATAGAAGCAACTGCTCTCTTGTAGCTTTCTGATATACATAGTTTATTGGTCGTACAACCCATTTCATCATTTTTGAGATTTACTTTTCTAGATCAGTTGCCATATGTTTTTTTTATAGGTAATTGTAGGTTGTTTTCATGAACCAAGTTATGGAGGGTGAATATGGACTGGTCAGTCATTCTGCATGAACATCATAATATGCCCTTAGAAATGTAGGACCCCTAACTTCAGGTATTAAATTAAAAAACAAGGTTTTAACTCTGGAAGGAAAAGATAAATGATTGGTACTTTGATTTTCACCTAAGTGAGTTACTTGAAAGTGAATCAGGACGTAATTTGCACCATTTAGAACATTTTTAGGGGATGTTGTTGGTAATGTGAGACCTGCAGGACATTTGCGCGTAGACTTAGATTTGACCTTATGATTCAATCCATCTGGATTTGATCCCACAGGGGAGCAGTATTTTCCCACAATTTATTTTCCAAGTTAGGCAGGCCCATGTGGATTCCCGCAGGGTTGGGTGGATGGTGTACATGTGTGTGTTATTCATAAAAAGAAGTTACGATTTGATCTTTTATTATTTCTCTTTTAACGGAAAAGGCAAGCTTTTACTTTCTTTCCCCGTCATTGAGTAGATGATGAGCATTATGTAGCTTCCAACTAGTGAACCAATTATAGATTGGATAAACCGACTGTAACTTGAACTAATTGGCAATCAAGGCCAATACGAATGATTGTTGAGATGCTACTTCAGTATAATATTTTGTTGACCCTAGTTACTGACTTGGGTAAGTAAGAGCCTTGTATGATAAAGCTCATTATATTTCAAAGTAGTGTTTGGTTGTCTCCCTTTAGAGATTATGGAGCTCTATTGAGAGATTTGTGTTAACATACATTACTGAGGTCATAAATTGTAGTTTTATATGATGCATGCTCCTTTCATTAGTTTTCAGCATTCTCCATCACATTAGTTTTTGTGTGTAATTGTGTAGAGTTGCAATCCTTGCAGCTTGCTGGAGCTGGATATTATTCTTTGCAGCATTCCTACATGCACATTTCCTAGTAAAGGGTCATGAAAAAAGGAAGCCCAATATAAAGGTAGGTTTTTTTAATCATCTTATGGAAGTTTACATATAAGCCTTTGATAGTTGAAGCACTCTCGTAGTTTGATATATGAACCAATGAGATTGAATAAAGTGTGTATAAAAAGAGCAATTCTATATTATTCTCTTTAATGCTTTCTAGTTGCTCATGCTTTAGTTTATGAATTTATTGTATACATACCTTAACCTTAGTTGCTTGGTTAATTGGTGCTTTATATCCACATGTCCTTTGAAGAAAGTTTATCAATATCTCTTTCCATGATTATAAGTTTAAGAATAGCTCTCTCCTCCACTCAAATTAACTTGAATTTTCCAATACATTATCCTCCTTATGAAAATAGTATATAATTACTAGAAATGAATAATAAAGAATGCCCCGGTGGTTGCCAGTTGGTCTTTCTAGGTTTCATGGCAGGACCCTTCTCTTGCCTCTTGTTCCTTAACCATGAAAGTGTTGGAAATAAAAGCAAAAAATATTTTCCAAGATGAGCGTCCGTGACGAACCGACACCCGTCCACACCAAACACAATTGTTGATTTATGCAGACAAATAAAGATCACACAATTCAAGACAAAGACGCAAGAATTAAGAGGAAAACCCTGACCGGTAAAAAAAACTACCGGAAGAGCAAGATCACTACTAAATAAGGTTACAAGGCTTTACAAGATCGCTACAACTTCCTAACCCCAACTACAAAGAGAACACAAAAAAATTTCAGAGATTACATCCAAGAAGATTTGATTAACCCAATTTCTCTCTCCTTCAATATCTCTATTTCTTCTCTCATTCTTTCACTCAACCTATTGGTGGCTATCCAACACCTTTCCTTGAGCACAATTGATTAACAACACAAGGAACCTTAGACCCCTTTATATAGTATGTAATGTATCCATACATATAAATCCAATTATATGTATGCATGGCATACATTTTCATATATAGAACTCAATGACTAGGTAGCACTAGAACTTTGCAACAATCCTATTATTATTAGGATTCCTAATATGAGTCAATTCTAACAATCACCATCTTGGATCATATTCATCATCCAACTCAACAAGCATCTAGCAACCTCTAGGTGTCAATATCCAAACGGTAGTCGTGATGTCACGAACCACCCCAACTCCTTGGGACACCAGTCGCATAGTGGCAAAACGACTTCGAATACGAGCCCGGCTCAAATTCATACTTCATCTCTGCTACATCGCCCATGTTATAGTATTTTGAAATAATTGTCGCCGCATCCGTATCAATAAATCTGACTCGTTGTTCTCGAGCCAAGGTTGACCAATTGCAAAAGAACCATCCCGGATATCCAACCCCATCACCACCAAATCATAGGAGTACTACCTCGGACAGTATCTCCTACCAACCGATAAGTAATACCTTACTTCTCTCCCTTCATGAGCACAGTGCAACTACGTATCACCCTTAGAACTGTACCTCTCGTTGAAATACCACAGCCATATAGTCTAACGCGTCAAAAGATATGATATTCTTGCGCAACTTCGATACATATCGTACCCCACCAAGCCTGCGCACCGTGTCATCATGCATCTTAATATTTATTGTTCTTTCACGGACGACCTCACAAACCGAGTTATCATCCAAGCGAACAATACCGGTTTTCTTCTCCAGAGAAGCAAAAAAAGATACATATGAGCAAATATGTAGCAAACTACCGGAATCCAATATCCACTCAGGAGTAGCTTCCTTACCCTGGGAGACCGTGAGCAGATCGTCCCAAGTTTCATCACGCCCATGAGCCAACAATGCCGCATCTTCAAGATTCTTTTTCTTTTTGCACATTGCGGACAATTTCTTCTGATGTGGCCAAATTCCTTATAATAATATGTGTCGTCTTTCTTCCATGTTGTCGATCTAGATTGTGTTGCTCCCGATCTTTTATACAGAGTCATTCCTCTTTCGTCTGCCGCCACACCTAAAAAATATGACTTTACAACAATTGATTAGATAAAAGTAATGCAGTAACTTCCTCCATCTTCACGATAGCCTTCCCATATAGAACCGTAGTCGCTATGTACTCGTACGAATGGAACATTGTTTTTAGTTTTTATGTCATTCTTACATAATATTGGATTTCTATATATGGGCACATAATATACTATATAAAGGATCGGTTTTCAACTTAATTTTTTGTGTGTGAGGATTGACTCATATTAGAAATTCTAATAATAATAGGATTGGAGCAAAGTCCAAGTCCTACCTAGTCAAAACCTTAATCATATTGGATTTCCAAATAAGAAAACAGATGTCATGCCTATGTAGGATTATATTTTTACATATGAAGATATGATATGCTATATGAATCACGAGGTATAGGTAATTGGAATATGTTTATGCCTTACATGAGAATTTCCTTTTATGACATATAGGCTCAGTCTAATATCACACCTCATGGACCAACTCCGGTTCGGGTCACACCGCGTTCCCAACAAATGGTATCAGAGCCCAATGTTACATGAATGGTTTGGACGGCTTTAATCGGTCGAGTTGGTTTGGACGACTCTAATTGGTTTGGCTGGTTCGGGCAGCTCCAATTGGTTCGAGACAGATTGTACTGAATGTTAATGCATATAATCGGATTATACGGACTCTTTTCTCAATGTGGAGTTAAGAGCATCCTCCATAAAGTGGTCTGAGTGTCAAACATTCACAGGAAGGTAGAGGTGGGTCTGATACATCCAAGGTGGAGCAAGATGTTGTGGTTGGCGCATGTTAAATGTTATAATAGAGGTATAAGTTAATGGGCTTTAGTCCCACATTGCTTAGAATAATAAGAGAGGGGCTAGCCTCTCCTATATATATGTAGTCTCTCGTCAATAATAAAATCATCGTATTATTTCCAACTCTACATGGTATCAGAGCCAAAATCCTAGTTGTCATCCACAAAACTCTAACCCTAATCACACCCCTCCCCCTCCCCTCCTCACACGCTGTCGCTGTTGCTGCTGCCCTTCTCCCCTTTCCAGCAACGCCCCCCCTTCCCCTCCCTGTCGCTACCCTTCACCCTCCCTTTTCAGCACCTTCCCCCCCACCCCACGTCAGCCCCCCTTTCCCTCTTCATGGCTCAAAACTCTAACCCTTTCTCCCTTCCTCCAGCCGCCACCTAACCACTCCAAACCCTAACCTAGTTCCAAAAAAAAAAATCGTTGATATTCTCAGAGGGTAAACATATGATTGTTTGCTGGAACCTCTGACTCTCAATGATCAATTCAAAAATTTAACAAAGAACAAACATATGATTTGTTTTGCATGAATCTTTGTTTATTTCCTTGATCTTCACACCAGGATCTAACAGAGGTTAACATGGGTTCTCTCTGTCCTGGCTTGTGATCCACTCTCTGCTTCCTATGTGCGCGTGCCGGTTCTGGCTTCGTTTTTAGCACATTGGCAGAGTTGATGTGATTATCCAGTTGGAAAGATCAAATCGATAGTCGATTCAGGAATCCTGAAAGATGGCATAAACTACGGCGAATAGCAGTGCCACTGATACTAGTGTTAGCAACACATTAGCGGGACCAACAGGCACTAGCAGGACAATTTTCTCTATTCGACTTGTCGATCGACAGTTGGAAGGACCAGAGGGCTACTCAACATGGAGAAAGAAGGTCGAGAAGACGCTTCGCAGAATACGGTTGTCCAAATATCTGACTAACAACTCTCCAGCAGAAGATGATCCCATATTTGAGCAATGAGAGAGATGATAGTCGACTGTTTACACAGTTAATAAATTCAATGGAACCATCGGTGGAAGACATGGTTCAGAATACGGACTCCGTGAAGGAGTTATGGGAGGTACTGGCAGCAGCGTTTGATGGAAAAACGTAATTTGTCTCGTATCTATGACTCGATCGATAGTGTATACCGAGCAAATCAGGAAAATAAATTTCATAAGGACCATTTTCGGGTCTTTAAGGCTATGTCTGATGAGATCGATCGCGTATTACCACTTACGTCGGATATTAATAAAGCAAGGGCTCAACGTGAGCAGCTTCATGTCATGGCTTATCTTGTCTCTCTCCGCCCTGATGCGGTCTCCGCTGACTCTCAGATTATTGTTGGATCTGAAGTTCCGTCCCTTTTGGAAGCGCACTATCGTGTCCTTCGGGCAGCAAAAGTCGTTGAGACCACTCCAGGTGATACTCCTGCTAATCGTTCTGCTCTTGGTGCAGCTCGTACGGGATTCCGTGGTAGTCGTGGTGGTCGTGGTGGCCGACATGGTGGCCGAAATACTGGTCGCGGTGGGGGACGTGGCAATAGCGGTCATAAAGGAGGAAGACCGCGTACATGCATTAATTGTGGCCAGCTTGGCCATTTCTATTGGCAATGCACTAAATCACTTGCTGCTAATATCACAACTGATGCTCCTGATGATGGTGTCTGATCTATTCAGATGACTTCAGACTCATATACAGAGTTCCTTAATTTCCAGGCTCAACGTCGTGGTGAAGCTTCCACGTCTGGATCCACAGCCGGATACTCAGCAACGTGCATAGTAAAGCCAAAGCAGTAGGTAATTTGACTCTGGTGCGTCCTCTCACATGACTGGTGACGCAGATATGATACATGATTGTCCCTGTCCGTTATGTTTCTGGCATTACTATTGCCAATGGAGGTTCCATGATAGTCCGAGGACATGGAAGTGCCAGTCTTTCTTTCGGACTATCAGTCAATTCTGTGCTGCTTACACCTGGGAACCCGTTCAGTTTAATTTCTATTAGTCAAATTACTCGTGAACTGCATTGTTCGGTAACATTTTTTCCTGATGGTTGTGTTTTTCAGGACCTGAAAACTGGAAAGACTATCGGTAAGGGACATGTGGCTGGAGGCTTGTACCTGTTTGACGCACCTTCTTCGGGGGTTTGTGCCGGCGTGAAACTCGATCCTTTCGAGTTACATTGTCAGTTAGGCCATCCATCAACCCAAGTTCTCCAAAAAATGTACCATTCTTTAGATATCCATGTTTCTTTTCATTGTGAGCCGTGTAGTTTAGCTAAGCATTACCGGGTTCCCTATCCAGTGAGTCAAAATAAAATTGTTTTCGTTCCTTTCGAGTTGGTGCATTCTGATGTATGGGGACCTTGTCCGGTTGATTCAATAATGGATTTCAAGTACTTTGTTACTTTTGTTGATAATTACTCACGTGTCATTTTTGTTTATCTGATGAAAAATCGTTCTGAATTGTTTAACATTTGGTGCAATTTTTATGCTGAAATAAAAATATAATTTGGTGTTCCAATCAAAATGTTTCGGAGTGACAATTGTCGTGAGTATTTATCTCGTGATCTCAATAGTCATTTGGCCCGCAATGGCATCATCCACCAAACTTCTTGTGCGTACACATCACAACAAAATGGTGTGGCCGAGCGCAAGAATCGCCATCTCTTGGAAACAACACGTGCTCTTATGTTTCAAGCACGTACTCCCAAGAGATTTTGGTCGGATGCGGTTCTTACTGCTTGTTACCTTATTAGCCGTATGCCATCATCAGTTTTCAATGGTAGCACTCCCTTCTCTGGGCTCTTTTCCGGACGAGAGACATTTCCTCTGCCTCTCATAATATTTGGCTGCTTATGCTATGTTCGGGATACCCGACCAACTCTTTCTAAATTAGATCCTAAGACAATAAAATGTATTTTCCTTGGGTATCCTAAAGATCAGAAAGGGTATCGGTGTTATTCTCCTGTCCTGAAGAGATACTTTTTCACTTGGGATGTTACCTTTGTCGAAATCGAATTTCCTCCACTCCCAACGGGTCCACTTCCCTTAGTCTATCCAGAAGAGATTTTTTTTGTTATTTCCTGCTCAAACACAACAGCCCCCCGTACGGGTGCCCTCCTTTACCGAGCCAGTTTCCCAGGCTCATGGTCCGCATACACCAATTCAGTCAGTGCCGAGATCACCCACACAAACATCGCCGTTGATGCCCATAGAATCATCATCCTCTGGCTCCAATGAGTTGCCTCCACCTGTTCCACCAGCAACTCCACTGGTTCCGCCAGCAGCTCCGGCTATTCCGTCTCCAGATCGGCCTCGTCGTGCATGTCGTGATCATCCCTTGTATGTTAACAGCTACAAAGGACTTCCCAGTCATACTCAGTCTCTGGTGGCTACTATTGATGGGATTCATATTTCCAAGACCGCTGAGGAGGGTCTCAACCATCCCAGTTGGCGTGCTACTATGAACGAGGAGATAAAAGCTCTCAGGAAAAACCACACTTGAGACTTGGTCGATTTACCCACCGGTAAACAGGCAGTAGATTACAAATGGGTATTCACGATCAAGGTGAAACCAGATGGCTCTCTTGATCGCCTAAAGGCTCGTCTGGTGGCCAAAGGATATTCTCAAACCTATGGTGATGATTACTTCGAGACCTCTCATGTTGCTAAAATAACGTATGTTCGTGTCCTCATGGCCTTGGTTGTTCGCTATGACTGGCCATTGCTTCAACTAGATATCAAGAATGCTTTCCTCCACGGGGATCTTGATGAAGAGGTATATGTGATGCAACCTCCCGGGTTCGTTGCAAAGAGAGTAAAGTGTGTCATCTGAGGAAGGCCCTCTATGGTCTGAAACAATCACCCCATGTGTGGTTTGGTCGATTTACACATGTGGTTAATCAATTTAGTCTGTGTCAATCAAAGAAGGATCATTCCGTATTCTACCGACATACATCAGCTGGAAGGATATTACTTTTATATTGATGACATTGTAATCACAGGAGACGAGAGTCAGGATATTACATGCCTCAAGAAGTTTCTGGGAGAACAATTTCAAACCAAGGATATGAGATCCTTGAGGTATTGAGGTCATACGGAGTAAGCGGAACATTGTAATGTCCTAAAGAAAGTATGTGCTGGACATACTAAATGATGCAGGCATGATGCAAGCCAAGGGAGCAACCTCACCTATGGATCCAGGGGCAAAATTACTCCCAAACAAAGGGGTTCTGATGACAAACCCAGATCAGTATCGTCGAGTAGTTGGAAAACTCAACTATTTGGCTATCATGACGCGTCCGGACATTTCTTTTGCAGTAAGTGTTGCAAGTAGATTTATGACTTCTCCAAGAGTCTCACATTGGCAGGCAGTTCTCAAAATCTTGTGTTATCTAGTCAAGAATCCAGGAAAATAAATTCGAATAGAGAATAATGGACACACTCGTATTGAGTGTTTTACTGATGCTGACTGGGAAGCAAGTCTGATAGATAGACGATCTACATCTGGCTACTCAGTATTTATTGGCGGAAATCTAGTGTTATGGAAGGAGCAAGAAACAAAGTGTGATAGCACGCTTAAGCTCAGAAGCAGAATATCGAGCTATTGCTCATGGCACATCAGACGTATTATATATGAAGCATCTCTTACCAGAACTGGAAGAAGATGCAGGATCTCAAGCAGCAGATCTATGGTGTGATAACCAATCTGCTATTCATATTACCACCAACCCAGTATTCCATGAACGGATGAAGCATATTGTAATTGATATCCACTTTATTCGTGATAAGTATACAAAGGGAGTGATAAAGTTTCAACATGTGAGGACCGGCGGCCAGATAGCCGATATCTTCACAAAGCCTCTTTTGGGTCATCGGGTTCAATTTCTATGTAACAAGCTGGACATGATTGACATCTATGCTCCAGCTTGAGGGAGGGTGTTAAGTGTTATAATAGAGTTATTAGTTAATGGGCTTTAGTCTCACATTGCTTAGAATAATAGGAGAGAGGCTAGCCACTTATATATATATATATATATATATATATATATATTTTATATATATATATATATATATATATATATATATATATATATAGTCTCTCATCAATAATAAAATCATTATATTATTTCCAACTCTATAGCACACAATTGTGATGTAAATGCACGGGTCGGTTTCGTTCTGTAGTCGAATGGATCGAGATGACAATATGTTGGATCTTCTGAGTGCTCGACTGGCGGGAACGAACAAATTAGTCAGAGTGCTTGGTTGCTCCGCTAGCGAAAACTAGCTAAGGTGAATATTGTTTGATTGTATCTCGTTTTTGGTTGCGCTCTCAAGGGTGGTGTCAATAGAGTTAATAATTTAGTCCCACATTAGATAGGAAGTGGAATCATGAGGTGTAGATAATTGAAATTTGTTCAGATGTTACATGAAAATTCTTTTTTAAGGCATATGGGCCCGGTCCAATATTACACTTCATGGGCCAACTTTAGTTCGGGACAAACCACGTTCCCAACAGAAAGTTTGCTTACACAGTCAGCCATGAGATCATTTTGAGTTAAGAGTAGTGTTTTCTAGCAAAAAACATTTTGAAAGGGGAAAAGAACAAAAATTCTCATTCAAATATCTAAATTGCACAGAGAGCACAAAGTTTAGAAAAATTGTAAAATAAAAATCAAAACACCAGGCCATATGGCGTTTTTGTTGAATTCTCATTGCAGCAAAAAATGCCCATTGTTTTTTTTAATGAGAATCAGAACTTTACCTAATTTATTTAATTTATTTTGATCTTTATAGAGCATTGTACCTTGGGAAGTTAGGTGGTATTATACTGTGACATTGGCTCTTATGTGCTCCTATAAATTTTAGTACTTTTTCCTGTTAAGTGCACTTATAATTCTAGTAGCCTTTGCTATCCTTGTTGCCAAATGGCATTCTTAATTCTCTGTTGGCGGGGTGCTTTGAAGTTGGATGTGCAGTGTGCACACTAGCAATCAAGTACAACAAAATGCTTGTGAATGCCTTTTGGAACAAGTAATAATCATAATAATATATGAACCGTTGTAAACCATATATTTGGACAGTATTATAAATTTCGCTACGCGGAGACGGTACGCCAAGGGCCCGCTATATATATATATATATATATATATATATATATATATATATATATATATATATATGTGTGTGTGTGTGTGGGGGGGGGGGGGGGGGGGGGGGGGGGTGTATGTCATATGTTAACTAAGTTTCTATTTGAGAAGTTGGTTAACATATTGGGTTTAACTAACGGGTTGTGGGTTGGGAAGTCTGCTCTCTAGAAGAAGGAGGATTAATGGGACCTATGACATCCATGCCCCAAGCTTCGAAAGGCCAAGAAGCGGCTGTCGGATGTAGAAATTCCGAAGGTTGATGAATGAAGTCTGCATGGATTTGACAGGCTCGACATTTCCTTGCATATTCGATGGCATCTGATACCATAGAGGGCCAGTAGTAACCCATTCTTCGAATGCGATCCTGTAGCTTAGGACCGGGTTGATGTGCTCCACAGACACCATCGTGAGCTTCACGTAACACTTGTTTTGCTTCATCACCAGCTAGACAGCGTAGAAGAAGACCGTCATAAGTTCGTCGATAGAGAGTCTTAGTGGTTTGGTTGTAGTAGAATCGTAAAGATCGTCATCGAATACTTGTAGCCTCCTTAGGATCTTCGGGGAGTATGTCGTGAACCACGAAGTCGATGAAAGGAGTTCTCCAATCTTCATTGATAACATTAACTTCAGCAAAATTACTGAACTCGATGTTACGATTGTTTTCGACACAAAACAATTCTCGATTAGAAATAACCACCACTTGTTGTCTTCTGCCACAAAGTTGTTTTCGAGAAATTTGCCACTAGAGACACCCAAGAATGACTTGGTGGGATTCATCTTGAGCTGATGTTGACGCATGAGATTGAACTTTCTTTAATTGTAATTCTCTATTGACGCATATGACGTGCACGGACATAGTGCCCATAACGACGGTGGTTGTTAGTAGTAGTCATCATTTGTCTTGTGGTTCTGAAGCGGGTAGTAGCCAAGCTGTTATAGCTGAAGCTACTTCTACTCTGCCAGAGTCTACTCCTGCAAGGGATAAGCTCATTGCTGGATCGAACCAAGGTAAGACTGTCTTCATTTGATCTTTTTGGTTATTTAGCAAATGACTAGCAAAATAACAATTTTACTTTCGCAGAGGAACAACCAGGGGGGGCGACTAGCTCCACATTAGCTCCTTTATTTAAAGAACCTGCTAGACAGCCTACGAATCTATGATCAACTCCAAGACCACTCCTCGCACTGCAACCACTGCTGCCACAAGCAAAGTGCGCCCAGTTTGGGTCCCAAAGACTGCTGCGCATTCTGTTAATGTTGCCAGCAAATCTTCTGCGCAATCTGCCAGCAAGTCTGCTGTGCAGTCCAGAGTTTCTGTCACCAAGCCCAGTGCACAATCTGTCTCTGCCACTGCTGCGCAATCTGCCATTGCCAGTACACAAAAGACTTCATATGCTGCAATGGCTAAGTATAAAACTCCTATGCCTCTGGCGCAATTGGCTACCAAACTTCCTGCGCAAACTAATACTCCACCAACCAGAGTGCAACCTAAGCATTCTGTGGCAAGAACTCCTGATGCGCAAACCACAGTCTCTGTGGCCAGAACCAATGTGCCATCCTCTCATGCGCAAAGCATTCCTGCGCAATCCAAGAGTGACAGCCTTTTGGCTAAACTCCCTTCTTCTCATAACAAAGGAAAAAATTCTACTCCTCTCCCCAAACATACTGTTACTCCTGCACAAACCACTGGGGGTAGTCCTTTGGCTATTCCTCTTTCTCTTCAAAACAAAGGGAAAGGCCCGTTGGTCTTTTCTCAAACTTCCTTGTCCCATGACTTGGAAGACAACAGAGGGAAACGCTCTTTAGCTAACCCTTCTCTTCAAAACAAAGGGAAAGGCCCTTTGGTCTTTTCTCAATCTTCTTCAGTTTTTACCGAAGAAGATCAATCTGAACGTGCCTCGGTACCAATCAGTACTAGAACTCTTTCAAACAATGATTCTTCTTTCCTTTATAACAAGAGAACTTGTACTGATCAAAGAGGTATTCTGCCTACCCCGGTAGCAGACTTCCAGGATCTCCCGACTCTCAAAATTTCCCGTTCTAGACAGGGAAAACTGTTAGTGTCACAGACAGAAACCCCTGGGGGTGAATTTGCTGATCTCAGAACTTATCTTAACAGACCCACTTCGGTGAAACGCAAACAGCCAATGCCGAAGATCAAACATCATCAGAAACAAATCTCCAAGGTCAAAAATCCCGACACTTATGCCAATGAAGTGAGCACTTCCCTATATACTCAAGGGACTAAATATTTGAAGAATCAGAATCATGTTCCGAATGTTATCAAAGAACAGGTCCCTCAGAGTTTTCCTCATCCTGTTGTTGTTCCCGATCTTCGAGAACATCTTAGACAAAAGCGGAATATTATCTCAACACCTTCAGTTCAACCATCTGATCATCATTGCAATCACAAAGTCATCATCCAATGTTGTTGTCAAACAACAAAACGATCTGTTTTCGATCGTTTGACTTTTGCTAAATCTGAACCTATGTCGGAGGAAGACGAAGTCTTGTATGCTTCTGTTAACATGACTTCCCGAGACACTGGGGGTAGAAGATGTTCTAAGCACGGTAAACTCCGTAAACCAAGCCAACGGTATTTAGAATTGCTCCAAGAATCCTCTGAAGGAGTGTTTCGACATACCCGTTCTCGAAGCCGAGATACAATCGGTCAAAGGAATCTTCCTCAAGATCCTTCAGGTTATCTTCCTGTTTCTCATTCAGGAGATGACTCTTTCTCCGACTATGATGCATATAGCGAAAGCTCTGAACAGACGGTGTCTTCTACTGTACCAAGAGAAGTGACAGCTTATGTTGTCACTGATGATCCAGATGCCTCAACATCTACAAATCAAGAACAGCGAATCGCTGCACTTGAAGACAAGCTAAAAACCATGGCTGAAATGGTTGCTAATATGCATTCTATCATTGTGGCACAACATGCTACACCACCTACTGTACTACCTGTAAATCCTGAAATCATAGCATCATCGGTGCCTGTCAATGCTGGATTGGGGGTAGCACCTACTCAAATGCCTCCTGTACAAGTACAAGTCCAAACTACACCAAGTCAATCAGGAGCTGGGGGTAGTGCTTACAATGCTGTTCCTCCTCCTACTACTCTAAATCAACCTGCTCCTTCTTCATCATCCGAAGATGCTAATGAAGCTGTCAAACTCTTACGAACCCAGTTCGAAGCCTTTAAAGAGAAAGACAATTTGCAAAGATTGGGAATCAAGCAGCCTTATCCAGTTGAATGGAAAGAAGTCCCGTTCCCACCGAAGTACAAAATCCCAACAATCTCTTTGTTCGATGGCAGTACTTTCCCTAGTCAATTCATCAATCATTTTGAGGTAATGACTGTTCAACTTCAGCCAAATGACGCTCTTCTTACCAGAGTGTTCGTCGGTTGTTTAGCCGGCGTAGCATATGACTGGTATAGAAGTTTGCCCGATGGTTGTATCACTTCCTTCTCAGGTCTTAAACAAATTTTCCTGGAACGGTTCTATGAAGGGTTCAACGACATGACTATGTCGGCTCTCAACAAAATCAAACAGAAACACAATGAAACTGCTGAGAGCTTTATCGAACGCTTCCGCCGTGAAGCCTTGAAAATGCCTCCCGGGACTCCGGCTGCTGTCACTATTGATACTTGTAAGGCAAATCTATTGCCTATTATCAGTATGTGGACGGGGTCTACCCAATTTCAAGACTGGCCTTCATTCATTGTCAACGCCAAAGCTGCAGAAGTAAGTGCCGAGAAGTTCAAACAATTGGGGGTACAAATGTCTAACCCTGATCGGGATGAACACCAGACATCAGGTGGTGGCAACCGCCAGAACAACCGCAAAGCAAAAGAGACTTTGAACATCAATCTGAACAAGAATAAAGAGTCTCTAGCTGTCAATGTAGCTCCACCTACTTCCGCTACGACTCCTGCTGCACCTCCACCGAGGGAACCTCGTCCAAAAGTGGAATATTCTTTCGATGAGAATGACACTGCGAGCATCTTTGAATGTTTACTCAAAAGCAACAAGATTCAGCTCCCAGATCCAAAGAAACCTGATGAAGTCGGTAAGACAGATCATCCTAAATATTGTGTTTACCACAGGTTTATTGGACATCCTACTCGAGCATGTTACGTGCTCAAGGGCAAAATTCAGGAGCTCGTCAATGCTGGTGTAATCACTCTGCAGCAAGATGAGAAGACTGTTACTGCAAACATGGTTTCGGTCCAATTCGGTGACTTTCCTCCGCAGATGGTACAGCACGGTGTCATTCCAATTCCTAAAGCTAATCTTGAGATTGAGAATCTTCCGCCTCCACCAAATGAAGGTCTTGTCCCCTTGTCTCTTGACAACGGCGAAGTTATCTGGGTCCATCCAGATCTTATTTCTGAATTCGAAGTCTCTTCTTCTTCTAAGAAGAAAGACCGCTCCAAAAGCAAAGTAAAGACCTGCAACATGGTGTCTTTTGAACCCATCATTGACGAAGAAATCCTGCTAGGCACCAGATCATGGAAAGCTTATTTGAAGGAGTATCCTGATACTCAAGAGAATCCTGCCTCTTCTTCTGAACCTGTTCCCGTACAATCTACTTCCTCTGAAGAGATTCCTTCCACATCCTCACCAGTTGTAGTGCCTATTCCTCCCAAGCCGGTGGTTGCTGACAAAGGCAAACAACAAGTCCGCTTTGACAAGTCCCTGAAGAAATCATCTCCTACAGGACTTGAAAAGCCATACAATTTTGATATATTGGCTCAACTAGCCAATATACCGGCTAGGTTATCAATTTTCGAACTCTTGCGTCTTTCTAAAGAGACTCGAGAAACTCTAAGTGAAGCCCGATGCAGGCTGAAACTTGCCTAACTCTCCTCAAGAAACCGGAAGCAGAGCCAGTTTCTTGCCACCATTGTCACAGTGTCCTAGAGTTGATTCCAAACATCACTTTCACTCAGGATGATATGTTGCTGGAGGATAATAGACATGATCGTCCTCTCTATTATACAGGATATGTCGACTCGATGAAAGTCGATCGTATCCTAATAGATCCAGGGTCTGCACTCAGTATCATGCCAAAGACAATGCTCGACGCATTAAAGATACCAGTGCATAGTCTTTCAAGCACAATCACCACTATCCTGGGATTCAACCAAGGAAGGAGTGAACCGCTGGGTAAGATTCGCCTGAAACTCCAAATAGGCAATCTTCGCACAAAGGTGACCTTCTATATTATTGACAATCATGGCTGTTCTTACAACGCTCTCTTAGGAAGACCTTTCCTCCATAAACATAACATCGTTCCATCAACTCTGCATCAATGCTTCAAATATGTTGATGACAAAGGACAAGTCCACAAAGAAGTTGCAGACCTTTATCCTTTCAAGGGTGTCGAAGCATACTGCAATGACGCTCGTATGTACAAGGAGGAATTTATGAAGGTGGTATTGGCAATGGATACTGAAGAAGATCAAGAAACAGTGCCCAATGACACTCTCATTATACCTGTTAAAGGGCGTGTTTCCCACCCTCAGTCTTCTAAACCACTGGCTATTCACTTGCCAGACCAGCGGTAGTCTACTGATGACGATCAGGATAAAAGGGAGCTTACCTCTTCTGAGCCACTTGTTATCGATTTACGTCGTAACAAGGACAAAAAACAGCTCACTTCTTCTGAGCCTCTTGTTGTTGATTTAACTCATAACAAGGAAAAAATGGAGCTCACCTCTTCTGAGCCACTTGTTATTGACCTTCGTCGTAATAAGTCTTTTCCACGTTCTTCTTCTCCCCCTCTTGTAATCAATCTGACCAAGCCTGCTAAGGCTAAAGGTCCTGCTGTAAAAACTGATGTACATATCAATGAAAAAGCATCTACTTTCCAGTATACTGATGTTATTTATCATACTAAATGCTATTTGGATATGTTAGATAGCTTCAAATCATTTACAATGGGAGTGGTGCAAGCTCTTCAAACAGAAGTTTCATGTGAACACCCAAAAGATTCATATCGTATTGTTCCCGCTCGCAAAAAGGGTGAACGTCCAATACTTTTTAGTAAAAGACCGGAACAAAAATTCAGCTATATGGATGATAGTAAAGTTAACGACACGGGACATCTTCAATTCTGTCGTTACAGTCAACAATCAAAAGACATCGTCCGAAAGATGGGTTACGACTTTAAAAGCGGCCTTAATTATGGTAAAGGCAGAAGGACTCCTATTCGTACAGCCGTTCCAAAAGGAAAATCAGAAATGTATTACAGCAGGACCAAAAGAGGTCTTGGATATGCTTCTCCTCCGATGTTATCCCCAGCAGTTTCTGACTCTGATAGTGAGAAACGTTCTAACTCTTCTGATTCCAGGTCATGGGATTCTGATACCAGGGTTGGTGAAGTCCATCGTGTAATCGTATCTTCTAATATGGTCTTCGCTGAACTTCCGGAAGGATATGATGAGGACATTGAAGAAAGTTCTGAAACAGATCCTTGGGCTCAACAGATGGATAATCAATGGGTACTCCGATTTGAACAAAGAGAACCTCCTACTGAAGATCAACTAATTCAAGTTGATGTAGGAGAAAGCGAGTCGCCTCGTCCAATCTTTATTAGCAAGAATCTTCCGGAAGCAGATAAGCAAGAGTTGATTCTTCTCATTAAAGAATACATTGACGTCTTTGCTTGGAGTTACGAAGACATGCCAGGTTTAGATCCTAAAATTGCTACTCACAAATTGAACATTCTGCCTAATGCTAAACCAGTCAAACAGCAACAACGGCGATTCAAGCCTGAAATGATGGACGCGATCGATGATGAAGTCAAGAAGCTTATCGCTTGTGGCTTTATTCGAGAAGAACAACATCCTGATTGGGTAGCCAACGTTGTTCCAGTCTTGAAGAAAACTGGTAAAGTCCGAGTCTGTATTGATTTTCGGGATCTTAATGAAGCATATCCGAAAGATGAATTTCCTCTCCCTATCACGGACGTCATGATTGACAATACATGTGGGTTCGAACGAATATCTTTTATGGATGGGTTCTCTGGATATAATCAGATCAAGATGAATCCCGAAGATGAAAAACACACATCTTTCCGTACTCCTCGGGGAGTCTATTGTTATACTGTGATGCCATTTGGTCTCAAGAACGCTGGTGCAACTTACCAACGAGCCATGAGTACCATCTTTCGAGATCATCTGCACAAGACCGTCGAATGCTACGTCGATGATATTGCTGTTAAAAGTCGTCTAAAAGAAGATCATATCCAATATTTGAGAACAATCTTCAATCTCATGCGTCAACATCAGCTCAAGATGAATCCCACCAAGTCATTCTTGGGTGTCTCTAGTGGCAAATTTCTCGGCTTCGTCATTACCTCTAAGGGTATACACGTGGATCCCGAGAAGATTAAAGCCATTCAAGAGATGTGTCCTCCACGCAACCTAAAAGAGCTACGAGGATTTCAAGGCCGACTTGCGTACATCAGGCGATTCATTTCGAACTTGTCTGGACGCTGCAGACCATTCACTCAACTGATGAAGAAGGGTGTATCTTTTATTTGGACTGAAGAATGTCAACAAGCATTCGACGACATCAAACGATATCTTATGAACCCACCAGTTTTGGTGCCACCAATCTCAGGCATTCCATTCTTAATGTATGTCCGTGCTATGGATCATTCGTTGGGTGCTTTACTTGCCCAAAAGAACAAAGAAGGTCATGAACATGCCATCTACTATCTCAGTCGTACTATGATTGGTGCTGAACACCGTTATAATCCGGTTGAAAAAGAATGTCTAGCCCTTATGTTTGCCGTTCAAAAGACGAGGCATTACATCATTGGTCAAACCATTCATGTCATATCCCGAGTCAATCCTCTTCGGGTACTGATGAAGAAGCCTAGCACACTCAACTCTCGGCTTGCTACATGGGCCATCCTTCTAGCCCAATATGATATGGTGTATGTTCCTCAAAAGTCTGTTAAAGGTCAAGCATTGGCAGATTTCTTGGCAGCTAATCCTGTACCAGAAACATCCAAACTCTACGACGAAATTCCAGACGAGACTTTGGAAGTCAACTTGATCTCTGAAGAATTTCCAACCTGGCGTCTATTCTTTGACGAAGCATCCAGAATCGGACCCAATGGTGCTATTGTAGCAGGAGTTGGAGTTGTTCTCGTTTCTCCAGACGGATCAACTATCCAAAGAGCTTACTCTCTAGATGAATCATGTTCCAATAATGTAGCAGAGTACAATGCTCTACTTATTGGTCTTCAATTAGCCAAGCAATTGAACATTGAATATCTGGAAGTTTACGGCGACTCTAAACTGGTTGTCAATCAGATTAGAGGAACTTATGAAGTCCGTCATCAAGATCTGGTGCCTTACTTTGAAGCAGCAATTAACATGGCTACATCATTCAAAGCTTTCTTTATTGAATATGTACGCCGAGCTTGCAATACTGAAGCAGATGCCTTGGCCGATCTTGCAGCAGTCTTAGCTGTCCCCATCCGAAGACAACAAGTGGTGGTTATTTCTAATCGAGAATTGTTTTGTGTCGAAAACAATCGTAACATCGAGTTCAGTAATTTTGCTGAAGTTAATGTTATCAATGAAGATTGGAGAACTCCTTTCATCGACTTCGTGGTTCACGACATATTCCCCGAAGATTCTAAGGAGGCTACAAGTATTCGACGACGATCTTTACGATTCTACTACAACCAAACCACTAAGACTCTCTATCGACGAACTTATGACGGTCTTCTTCTACGCTGTCTAGCTGGTGATGAAGCAAAACAAGTGTTACGTGAAGCTCACGATGGTGTCTGTGGAGCACATCAGCCCGGTCCTAAGCTACATGATCGCATTCGAAGAATGGGTTACTACTGGCCCTCTATGGTATCAGATGCCATCGAATATGCAAGGAAATGTCGAGCCTGTCAAATCCATGCAGACTTCATTCATCAACCTTCGGAATTTCTACATCCGACAGCCGATTCTTGGCCTTTCGAAGCTTGGGGCATGGATGTCATAGGTCCCATTAATCCTCCTTCTTCTAGAGGACATCGGTTCATTCTAGCAATAACAGATTACTTCTCTAAGTGGGCTGAAGCTATACCCTTGGCTGAAGTCAAGACCAGTAGTGTCATCAACTTCGTCAAACACCATGTCATTTATCGATTTGGTGTCCCTCGACGAATTATTCATGACAATGGACCACAATTCATCAGCCAGAAATTCACCAGATTCTGTGATGATCATCAGATTGACAACGTCGTCTCGACTGCCTACAATCCTGCTGCTAATGGATTAGCTGAAGCCTTCAATAAAACTATTATCAAACTCCTCAAGAAGTTTGTATCCACTAACAAACGGAATTGGAGTGAAAAGCTTGGCGAATGTCTATGGGCCTACCGAACTACGGTCCGCAATCCTACAGGTTTTACACCTTTCTCTCTGGTATATGGCTGTGAAGCTGTTCTTCCTCTGGAACTTCAAATTCCTTCTTTAAGGATTGCCATTGCTAATGAGCTCACTACAGAGAATAACGACCTTCTTCGACTTCAAGAATTAGAAGCACTTGACGAGAAGCGGTTAATGGCTCAGCAACATATTGAGTTATATCAAGTCCGCATCTCGAAGACTTTCAATCGTAAAGTTAAGGTCAGAGCCTTTCAGCAAGGAGAACTTGTTTTAACAGTCAGACGTCCTATGACTATGACTCATATGAGCAAAGGCAAGTTCGACGCAAAGTGGGAAGGTCCATACGTAGTGAGCAAAGTCTTCTCAAATGGAGCTTATCAACTCTCAGAACTGGATGGACGAATTGCTATGATGCCTATTAATGGCAAATTCCTTAAGAAGTACTATGTATAAATGTAAATGCTTGTAAATCACCAGACAAGTTCATGTTCATAAATAAAATTTTATTTCATCATGAATGATAGTACATGATATTAAGGAAGATCACAATCATCCTTTTCTACATTTGGACGCGGACCACTACCGTCCTTTTCAAAGACACGGTCAGCAAATGAACTGAGAACTTCTTTGCTGGAACCCAATAGGAACTTGCAAGCGGCCATCCTCATGGCTTCCTCTTCTTCGGTTCTTCCTGGTTCGAGCAGAAAGTCCAGAATATCTCTCGGTGGTTTGGACGCAGATGAACCTTCGCCTGCTTCTGCTTCCTTTGGCTGAACTGGATCGACAGGACGTTCTTTAACGTCTTCTTCAACCTTCAGAGCGAGCTCAGTCTTCTTGAGTGCATCTTCAGACGACATTTTTATGTTGAAAAGTGAAAGTGCTAGTTCATGTCAGATTTTTGTTCTATTTATATGCAGAGATTTCTCAAACAACGAAACGACACATTCACCCGACGGTTCGTCCGTTCATCCATCATCACCTGACGGTTCGTCCGTTCATTATATTCACCCGACGGTTCATCCGTTCATTTAATTCCCTTGACGGTTCGTCCGTTCATTACATTCATCCGACGGTTCGCCCGTTCATCCATCATCACCTGACGGTTCGTCCGTTCATTACATTCATCCGACGGTTCATCCGTTCATTTAATTCCCTTGACGGTTCGTCCGTTCATTACATTCATCCGACGGTTCATCCGTTCATTTAATTCCCTTGACGGTTCATCCGTTCATCACATTCATCCGACAGTTCGCCCATTCATTTGTTCACCACCACTTGACGGTTTATCCGTTCATTTCATCATTTGACGGTTTTCCCGTTCATCTCACATCTATATCAGCAACTTGTCGTTTCGATTAAGATGTCAATTGAAATAATAATGTTCAGTATATTCTGCCATGTCCATATTACCTCTGAGCAGATATAATGAATATAATTATTTTCTACAAAATCATCAAGAAATATATATCATGTCTTGTACCTCTGAATATATTTTCTATCTCTATTATTTATATCTAAACAAGATATGCAACAAATAATGGAGCCACAGCAAAAATGTCTTTTATTGATTGAAATATAAGACATTACAAAAACACACAGACATAAAGTACAAAATGTTCTATTTAAGATGGAGGTATCATCAAATTGTCAATCTGCTGCTTCAGAGTCTGCAGCCGTTCGTCGCGAGTAGACAGCACCCTCCTTCTCGCTTCTTCCATTCCAGTTTCTTCATTGAAAACGGGCATAGATACTGTCCGACGTGTAATCTCAGCACCATGAGTCGCCTCGTACTCTGCCTTCTCATGAGTCAAAGCCTCGAATTGTTCGATGGCAACTTGATGATCAGCAATTTCATCTTCCAACTCCTTCTGGAGACGAGTGATTTCTGCCCTCAGCTCATTAGCCCTCTTCTCTTTCCTCTCAGCCATCAAAGTTACTGATTCCAGTTTAGAGTTATATTCAGCAGATTTTATGGAATAAGCTTCTAAGAGATTCTGAAGGTTCACCCTTTCAATATCAGCTGCTAGGGCCATTTGTTCAAATTCGGCCTGCACTAGGGATTCCACTTCCTCTTTGTTGAGTGCTTTATAATTTTTTATAGAAATCTCTAACTCGTCCAGTATATGCTCAAGGAGAGTAGCCTGAGCTTCGTCACCTTGCTCCCTTACAGCTCTCACCAAGAGAGAAGTCGGATTTCTGACCATGAAAAAATCAGCACATTCTTTGTCCATCATTTTGTTGACTAGGGGTCTTAAGGATTCAAAGAAGCATCTAGTGAACGATTGGACGACTTGCTGATTAATTGCCAGAGTGCCTGGAGTTGCAGCTACTCCTGCTGAAGACGAGGTAGCAGGATCTCGTGTCTGCATAGCAGGTTCTTTAAATAAAGGAGCTAATGTGGAGCTAGTCGCCCCCCTGGTTGTTCCTCTGCGAAAGTAAAATTGTTATTTTGCTAGTCATTTGCTAAATAACCAAAAAGATCAAATGAAGACAGTCTTACCTTGGTTCGATCCAGCAATGAGCTTATCCCTTGCAGGAGTAGACTCTGGCAGAGTAGAAGTAGCTTCAGCTATAACAGCTTGGCTACTACCCGCTTCAGAACCACAAGACAAATGATGACTACTACTAACAACCACCGTCGTTATGGGCACTATGTCCGTGCACGTCGGAGGTGCTGGAGGAGTCTCATGATCTACAGGAAATACAAATAAAGATGTTAGCTATCAATTCATTCAAGAGGAGATTGCTAATTTCATTTTATACCTTGGGGATCATTGGCGGGAGTTTCTTCCAGGGTTTCTTCACCTATTGCTTTTTCTGAAACCTCAACATCCTTTTCAGGATTTAAGGTATCGGTAGCATTCTCGGGAGCCTCAACATCCTTTTCAGGATTTAAGGTCTCAGCAGCATGTTCTGGGATTTCAACATCCTCCTCATTTACATCATTGACAGCAGTAGGAGATATGTGCACTTCATCATCTTCTTCAAGATCTTGCATGTAGTCATCAATATTCTCAGATGAAGAGCTCTCCTCATCCTCGTCTTCTTCTGGTGCCTTCTCGCTGGTAGTCGCGGCTTGGTCACCATAGTCACCCAGAGGACTGTAGATACAATCTTCTAAAGCTGCAATTACTTCGCGATCTTCCTCTTCGCGAAGGGTTCTCGGAGTAGGTGGAAGTTCAACAATCTGTAATTGCTCTTCCCTCACTTCCTCCACAGTACTTCCTTTAGGCTCTTCGGCCTCAGTTTCCGGAGCAAGATTTGTCCTTTGCTCAACCTCCTCTCTATGTTCCGGACTAGGAGTTTTATTCCTAGGCTCTGAAACAGGAGTAGGAGAGGGCAAAATTAATCCAGCTGCAGCATCCATCACCATTGAAGACAAGGCCCGATTCCTTCTGAGGACCAGCTTCTTTCTTTTCAATGGCCTCTCAGGGCTCTCTATATTGATAGTTTCAACTTGTTTCTGGATGGAAGTTGGTGTTGTAGCCTCTTCTTGTTGAGTTGACCCGGCCAGTTGCCGAGACTGAGATCGAGTAGTGATCCTTTCAGAAGAATGATCTAGGATCAACTTCTTCTTTGCTGCTGGAGCAGGAGGATCTTCTCTTCTTTTCCTTTTTGCAGGAGATCTACCCACTTTCAGAGAGATACGCATTGCTGCGTTTACTTCTTGAGGGAACATAATATCCCTCGAAACTTCCAAAGGTGCATCTGCTGGCTCGTGCACCTCATCATTTATAGGGATCGACAGAGCAACTCTTCCTTTCTTCAATTTCGTTGAAGAAGCGAAACTATCTGCGAGGTTAAAATTCTCAGCAAAAGTGTTCGCGGATGTATAAAATACTGAATAAGTAAATAGCATCCGAGGACCATGAGTGCTATTTGCTGGCATCGAGAATATGGCCTTCGTATCACGGGCATTATAATAAGCCCAAGCTCGGGCCCCGTCTATCAAAAAACCCGTGCCTTGTAGGCAGGTGATTGCATTCCCCACATGGAATTGATCATATCCAAACTGCCGAGCAAATCGGCTGGGGAGATATGGTTCTAAGTAACATTCCTCTTCGAACCGGTATACCAGATGAGACGGTCGAATTGTCTTCAACCATTCAAAGGCTGTACGGTTTAGAGGCTGCATCTTTGAGTCCACCATGTTTGTTGGCATCTGATCATGTCCAGCAGGGAGAGGAGCACAACAAAAGTTCTATCCTCTATTCAGATTTAGAACATATCTACACTCGCTCAAAGAAGTGTACTTCCATTTACCATGAGAGTACCTTCGCAGAAAGCTGCCATCAACCGGTCCCATGCCGGGGTCCATTAAAGTGGGATAGTGGAGAAGCAACCATCCAAATAGATATGTGTATGGCAGTTCTAGGCGAGGGAATTATTTCTCTCATTTTGTCTTCAGCATCAGGTCAACATATAGACGAAGACCAGCATTCAGTTTACAAGTCATGGCTGACAGAAGATCCATCTTATAGCCAAAGACTAATCTAACAGCCGCAAAAAGAATGCCGCGGTGAAAGCGATCCACAGCACTGGATCCGAGAACCACAAACCGCCGAAGCCAGTATGTCAGAAACCCTGCCAGTTGGGCTTCTTTTGACATGGGTCTATAACCCATTCTCAAGTAACTCTCCAGAGTATCCCCTGTCTTCAAAGGGGGGTATTGATAATCATCCTTCATTTGCTTATCAAAATTACCACTCTCTTCCATCAGCTTCATAACTTCTGTATTGCTCAAAGGTTTGAAGAAATCAGGATAACATTTGTCGTTTTCCTTAGTCTTCTTCTCTTCTATGTGGTGAAGGAACAGATAGGGTAACCATTTCGAAGAATAACAGGTGTTTGCTGTAGCACTCTTATAAAACAGGGAGCAGATCTTGTAATGGCATAGCAGTTCCTCGAATACTGCTACCATCGCTGCATTTTCCCTTCTAAGTTTGTCCAGCTCATCATTGGTTGGAACAAACTCTTCATATGGAGCATCTGCCATTGGCAAGTACGAGATATATTTCATCTCGTGGAGTGCAAATCCGATTTCTCCACCAGGGGTCATGAAAGTTCCTGTTCTATAATTATATATTTCAGCCAAGGCCAAGAACATGTGTGAATTGGGTGCAAAACCATAAACAGTGGCGTGTATTGCTTGGTATAAATTGATTTGTTGAAGTCTGTCTTCAAATGTTGTCAGAATCCAATTTGCAATACAGTTCCATCTCCTGTAATCTGGATTCACCAATCCAGTTAATCTGATATCCTGTTCGGGGTACTTCCCTTCAGCTTTCGCAAATTCGTTTGCAAATATCGGTGTTCTGACAGGCATTAACAAAGAGGAGTTCTCTGGCGGATTGCAACCAGGTCTCAAGCCTCTCAACAAGACACTGTATCGATCAGAGGAGCTGTAGAACATATCCTTCTTATTTGGCCCCTTCTTCACGAAAATTTTCCCTGCACGGGCATCTTGAAAAAGAGTGATGTTCCACTCCATCTTCCTCGGATAGCTCGCATGAGCATATCGGGATAAAGGGAGACAGCGGGCAATATCTGGTATAAAGAATGACCTATCTTCCTGATGGACTATTCTTTCCTCCATCCTCGGCCTTGGTTGCGAGCTTTTCTTAAAAGCCTCACCAAACAAGAATAAAGGTTTCTTATGAATAACAGCGTCTGCTGATTCCAAGGGTTGTCCGTTCATTAAACACAGTAGAGTCTCATTGTCTTGAGATATCAGAATTGCCTGACGGGAGGTCGGTAGATCATACTGGGGATAATGTACATGGGAGAGATCATCTTTATACTCCGACTCTGAAAGAGTTCCCACAAAAGTTTCATATTCTGGATCTTCTCTCACATTAACTGCATCAAACAGAGAAAATAAAAATCAGTACAAGTCAAGTCAAAGATTCCGTCATCAGTTTGCGCAAAATCAGAATGCGCAACATCAGATTGCGCAGCATCAGTTTGCGCAAACGTCAGACTGCGCGAACAAACAGCCATCAGTTTGCGCTGACCATCTCGCGCAAATCAGCAGATTGCGCCGACATCTGCCAGAGCAGTTCAACCGATTGCGCAGAAAGTCGCTCTTCATAAAAATGAAGAGTTAACTGATTTGTGCAACTATAACCCTAAAAAGGGTGGCGCAGTATGATCACATCTCTAAAAAGAGATGGATTTTGAAGAACAGTGAGATCAAAACCCTAAAAAGGGTTTTGATTAAAAGTTCTCTACCTGACATTGCAGGGTGCGCGGATTCATGGCGAGAAGCTCGTCGCGCAGCTCTGTTTGATGATTCGGCTGGGGCCTTGCCCTTAGCGGCGGCGGAGGATCGTCGGGGCGCCATGAAGATCGTCGGAGAAGGAAGTCGAAGTTCGTTCGGAAATTTCTTTCTCTCAAACACAAAGGAGGCAAAGTAAAGAAATGAAATGAAGAAGAGAGCTATTTATAGTTTTCGAAAACGAAACGGCTGCCTCAGTTTGCGCCGAAAATTGGGGACAATCCCTCAGATTGCGCAGCCAGCTTACATCATACGCAAATTGGTTTAAATTTCAAAATTCAAAGTATTTCAAAATTTTGAATAAGTTCAACTTTCGAAAACTTTGAAGGGGGTCTTGTAGGTCCTAAAAAAATCAAGTGGCACACATCAACAAAATCAGAAAATCAAGAAATACAACTTTCAGATGACTTGCGCAGACAACAGATTGCGCAGGATCGATTGCGCACACTCTCAACTGCGCAAGTTGACGTGGCAAAAGTCATCATTATCTGACACAATCAAATCTTCTGACAACTGACCGCACGGAGATCGAGACGGCCGTTCGTTTAATCGTGCAGCACGGCGCTCGAGGACAGCTGGCAGCGCAATCCAGGTTGGCGCAATCCGAGTTGGCGCAATCCATTTCCTGCGCAAATCAAGTTGGCGCAATCCAAAGTCTGCGCAGTTCAATGTGCGCGTTCTACCAGTACAAATGATAAAGTATACGTAGCATTCATGCCATCAATTGCTCATTTCGTGGCAACTGTCTATGCACGATCATGCACAATTCAATCAAAAGTTGCCATGTGTCCAAGACAGTTAACCCATGATCCAACAACTGCCTGCGCAGTCCATTGCTGCGCAAACCAATTGCTGCGCAAATCATCATGCGCAGTTCAGAATAACTGAAAGTTAGTTATTTCTCAGAACTCTATAAATAGAGTTTCAAGTCTCCATTCAAGGGGATCACGAATCAATAATCGGAGATCAGAGAGTTCAGGAGTTCTTGCCCAAGTGCTGCTGCATTCTTCCGAGGCTTTTGCCTTCAACTTCCGAGGCTTTTTTGCCTTCAGAGTTGTCTTCAACTTCAGAGGCTTCGTCTTCAGAGTTCACATCGTCCAAGGGATAAAGCAATCGTCATCTAGATTGGATTCCTACAGTTGTACCATTCCCAGAATTCAAATTGTAATTTTTTACAAAGTTTGTATCAATAAAGTTCTTCAACTTTTGTTTTTGCAAACAAAATTCTTGTAGGTCCTAAAAAAATCAAGTGGCACACATCAACAAAATCAGAAAATCAAGAAATACAACTTTCAGATGACTTGCGCAGACAACAGATTGCGCAGGATCGATTGCGCACACTCTCAACTGCGCAAGCTGACGTGGCAAAAGTCATCATTATCTGACACAATCAAATCTTCTGACAACTGACCGCACGGAGATCGAGGCGGCCGTTCGTTTAATCGTGCAGCACGGCGCTCGAGGACAGATGGCAGCGCAATCCAGGTTGGCGCAATCCGAGTTGGCGCAATCCATTTCCTGCGCAAATCAAGTTGGCGCAATCCAAAGTCTGCGCAGTTCAATGTGCGCGTTCTACCAGTACAAATGATAAAGTATACGTGGCACTCATGCCATCAATTGCTCATTTTGTGGCAACTGTCTATGCACGATCATGCGCAATTCAATCAAAAGTTGCCATGTGTCCAAGACAGTTAACCCATGATCCAACAACTGCCTGCGCAGTCCATTGCTGCGCAAACCAATTGCTGCGCAAATCATCATGCGCAGTTCAGAATAACTGAAAGTTAGTTATTTCTCAGAACTCTATAAATAGAGTTTCAAGTCTCCATTCAAGGGGATCACGAATCAATAATCGGAGATCAGAGAGTTCAGGAGTTCTTGCCCAAGTGCTGCTGCATTCTTCCGAGGCTTTTGCCTTCAACTTCCGAGGCTTTTTTGCCTTCAGAGTTGTCTTCAACTTCAGAGGCTTCGTCTTCAGAGTTCACATCGTCCAAGGGATAAAGCAATCGTCATCTAGATTGGATTCCTACAGTTGTACCATTCCCAGAATTCAAATTATAATTTTTTACAAAGTTTGTATCAATAAAGTTCTTCAACTTTTGTTTTTGCAAACAAAATGGCGACTCTGCTGGGGACGACTTTCTCCTCCGATGAGGAAGTGACAACTCAATGTGACGTAGCGTCTATCGGAAAGACGCAGAAGACACTGGTTGTGAAGATCAACCAGACAGCCTACGAAATTACAATCAGGGGCTAATTGAACATCAATAATCTGATTTTGTTTGCAAAAACAAAAGTTGAAGAACTTTATTGATACAAACTTCGTAAAAAATTACAATTTGAATTCTGGGAATGGTACAACTGTAGGAATCCAATCTAGATGACGATTGCTTTATCCCTTGGACGATGTGAACTCTAAAGACGAAGCCGCTGAAGTTGAAGACAACTCTGAAGGCAAAAAAGCCTCGGAAGTTGAAGGCAAAAGCCTCGGAAGAATGCAGCAGCACTTGGGCAAGAACTCCTGAACTCTCTGATCTCCGATTATTGATTCGTGATCCCCTTGAATGGAGACTTGAAACTCTATTTATAGAGTTCTGAGAAATAACTAACTTTCAGTTATTCTGAACTGCGCATGATGATTTGCGCAGCAATGGACTGCGCAGGCAGTTGTTGGATCATGGGTTAACTGTCTTGGACACATGGCAACTTTTGATTGAAATGCGCATGTTCATGCATAGGCAGTTGCCACGAAATGAGCAATTGATGGCATGAATGCCACGTGTACTTTATCATTTGTACTGGTGGAACGCGCACATTGAACTGCGCAGACTTTGGATTGCGCCAACTTGATTTGCGCAAGAAATGGATTGCGCCAACTCGGATTGCGCTGCCAGCTGTCCTCGAGCGCCGTGTTGCACGATTAAACGAACGGCCGTCTCGATCTCCGTGCTGTCAGTTGTCAGAAGATTTGATTGTGTCAGATAATGATGACTTTTGCCACGTCAGCTTGCGCAGTTGAGAGTGTGCGCAATCGATCTTGCGCAATCTAAATGGTGCGCAATCTGTTGTCTGCGCAAATCATCTGAAAGTTGTATTTCTTGATTTTCTGACTTTGTTGATGTGTGCCACTTAATTTTTTTAGGACCTACAAGACCCCCTTCAAAGTTTTCGAAAGTTGAACTTATTCAAAATTTCGAAATGCTTTGAATTTTGAAATTTAAACCAATTTGCGCATGATGTAAGCTGGCTGCGCAATCTGAGGGATTGTCCCCAATTTTCGGTGCAAACTGAGGCAGCCGTTTCATTTTCGAAAACTATAAATAGCTCTCTTCTTCATTTCATTTCTTTACTTTGCCTCCTTTGTGTTTGAGAGAAAGAAATTTCCGAACGAACTTCGACTTCCTTCTCCGACGATCTTCATGGCGCCCCGACGATCCTCCGCCGCCGCTAAGGGCAAGGCCCCAGCCGAATCATCAAACAGAGCTGCGCGACGAGCTTCTCGTCATGAATCCGCGCACCCTGCAATGTCAGGTAGAGAACTTTTAATCAAAAACCCTTTTTAGGGTTTTGATCTCACTGTTCTTCAAAATCCATCTCTTTTTAGAGATGTGATCATACTGCGCCACCCTTTTTAGGGTTCTGGTTGCACAAATCAGTTAACTCTTCATTTTTATGAAGAGCGACTTTCTGCGCAATCGGTTGAACTGCGCTGGCAGATGTCAGCGTAATCTGCTGATTTGCGCGAGATGGTCAGCGCAAACTGATGGCTGTTTGTTCGTGCAGTCTGACGTTTGCGCAAACTGATGCTGCGCAATCTGATGTTGCGCATTCTGATTTTGCGCAAACTGATGACAGAATCTTTGACTTGACTTGTACTGATTTTTATTTTCTCTGTTTGATGCAGTTAATGTGAGAGAAGATCCAGAATATGAAACTTTTGTGGGAACTCTTTCAGAGTCGGAGTATAAAGATGATCTCTCCCATGTACATTATCCCCAGTATGATCTACCGACCTCCCGTCAGGCAATTCTGATATCTCAAGACAATGAGACTCTACTGTGTTTAATGAATGGACAACCCTTGGAATCAGCAGACGCTGTTATTCATAAGAAACCTTTATTCTTGTTTGGTGAGGCTTTTGAGAAAAGCTCGCAACCAAGGCCGAGGATGGAGGAAAGAATAGTCCATCAGGAAGATAGGTCATTCTTTATACCAGATATTGTCCGCTGTCTCCCTTTATCCCGGTATGCTCATGCGAGCTATCCGAGGAAGATGGAGTGGAACATCACTCTTTTTCAAGATGCCCGTGCAGGGAAAATTTTCGTGAAGAAGGGGCCAAATAAGAAGGATATGTTCTACAGCTCCTCTGATCGATACAGTGTCTTGTTGAGAGGCTTGAGACCTGGTTGCAATCCGCCAGAGAACTCCTCTTTGTTAATGCCTGTCAGAACACCGATATTTGCAAACGAATTTGCGAAAGCTGGAGGGAAGTACCCCGAACAGGATATCAGATTAACTGGATTGGTGAATCCAGATTACAGGAGATGGAACTGTATTGCAAATTGGATTCTGACAACATTTGAAGACAGACTTCAACAAATCAATTTATACCAAGCAATACACGCCACTGTTTATGGTTTTGCACCCAATTCACACATGTTCTTGGCCTTGGCTGAAAGATATAATTATAGAACAGGAACTTTCATGACCCCTGGTGGAGAAATCGGATTTGCACTCCACGAGATGAAATATATCTCGTACTTGCCAATGGCAGATGCTCCATATGAAGAGTTTGTTCCAACAAATGATGAGTTGGACAAACTTAGAAGGGAAAATGCAGCGATGGTAGCAGTATTCGAGGAACTGCTATGCCATTACAAGATATGCTCCCTGTTTTATAAGAGTGCTACAGCAAACACCTGTTATTCTTCGAAATGGTTACCCTATCTGTTCCTTCACCACATAGAAGAGAAGAAGACTAAGGAAAACGACAAATGTTATCCTGATTTCTTCAAACCTTTGAGCAATACAGAAGTTATGAAACTGATGGAAGAGAGTGGTAATTTTGATAAGCAAATGAAGGATGATTATCAATACCCCCCTTTGAAGACAGGGGATACTCTGGAGAGTTACTTGAGAATGGGTTATAGACCCATGTCAAAAGAAGCCCAACTGGCAGGGTTTCTGACATACTGGCTTCGGCGGTTTGTGGTTCCCGGATCCAGTGCTGTGGATCGCTTTCACCGCGGCGTTCTTTTTGCGGCTGTTAGATTAGTCTTTGGCTATAAGATGGATCTTCTGTCAGCCATGACTTGTAAACTGAATGCTGGTCTTCGTCTATATGTTGACCTGATGCTGAAGACAAAAGGAGAGAAAGAATTCCCTCGCCTAGAACTGCCATACACATATCTATTTGGATGGTTGCTTCTCCACTATCCCACTTTAATGGACCCCGGCATGGGACCGGTTGATGGCAGCTTTCTGCGAAGGTACTCTCATGGTAAATGGAAGTACACTTCTTTGAGCGAGTGTAGATATGTTCTAAATCTGAATAGAGGATGGAACTTATGTTGTGCTCCTCTCCCTGCTGGACATGATCAGATGCCAACAAACATGGTGGACTCAAAGATGCAGCCTCTAAACCGTACAGCCTTTGAATGGTTGAAGACAATTCGACCGTCTCATCTGGTATACCGGTTCGAAGAGGAATGTTACTTAGAACCATATCTCCCCAGCCGATTTGCTCGGCAGTTTGGATATCATCAATTCCATGTGGGGAATGCAATCACCTGCCTACAAGGCAAGGGTTTTTTGATAGACGGGGCCCGAGCTTGGGCTTATTATAATGCCCGTGATACGAAGGCCATATTCTCGATGCCAGCAAATAGCACTCATGGTCCTCGGATGCTATTTACTTATTCAGTATTTTATACATCCGCGAACACTTTTGCTGAGAATTTTAACCTCGCAGATAGTTTCGCTTCTTCGACGAGATTGAAGAAAGGAAGAGTTGCTCTGTCGATCCCTATAAATGATGAGGTGCACGAGCCAGCAGATGCACCTTTGGAAGTTTCGAGGGATATTATGTTCCCTCAAGAAGTAAATGCAGCAATGCGTATCTCTCTGAAAGTGGGTAGATCTCCTGCAAAAAGGAAAAGAAGAGAAGATCCTCCTGCTCCAGCAGCAAAGAAGAAGTTGATCCTAGATCATTCTTCTGAAAGGATCACCACTCGATCTCAGTCTCGGCAACTGGCCGGGTCAACTCAACAAGAAGAGGCTACAACACCAACTTCCATCCAGAAACAAGTTGAAACTATCAATATAGAGAGCCCTGAGAGGCCATTGAAAAGAAAGAAGCTGGTCCTCAGAAGGAATCGGGCCTTGTCTTCAATGGTGATGGATGCTGCAGCTGGATTAATTTTGCCCTCTCCTACTCCTGTTTTAGAGCCTAGGAATAAAACTCCTAGTCCGGAACATAGAGAGGAGGTTGAGCAAAGGACAAATCTTGCTCCGGAAACTGAGGCCGAAGAGCCTAAAGGAAGTACTGTGGAGGAAGTGAGGGAAGAGCAATTACAGATTGTTGAACTTCCACCTACTCCGAGAACCCTTCGCGAAGAGGAAGATCGCGAAGTAATTGCAGCTTTAGAAGATTGTATCTACAGTCCTCTGGATGACTATGGTGACCAAGCCGCGACTACCAGCGAGAAGGCACCAGAAGAAGACGAGGATGAGGAGAGCTCTTCATCTGAGAATATTGATGACTACATGCAAGATCTTGAAGAAGATGATGAAGTGCACATATCTCCTACTGCTGTCAATGATGTAAATGAGGAGGATGTTGAAATCCCAGAACATGCTGCTGAGACCTTAAATCCTGAAAAGGATGTTGAGGCTCCCGAGAATGCTACCGATACCTTAAATCCTGAAAAGGATGTTGAGGTTTCAGAAAAAACAATAGGTGAAGAAACCCTGGAAGAAACTCCCGCCAATGATCCCCAAGGTATAAAATGAAATTAACAATCTCCTCTTGAATGAATTGATAGCTAACATCTTTATTTGTATTTCCTGTAGATCACGAGACTCCTCCAACACCTCCGACGTGCACGGACATAGTGCCCATAACGACGGTGGTTGTTAGTAGTAGTCATCATTTGTCTTGTGGTTCTGAAGCGGGTAGTAGCCAAGCTGTTATAGCTGAAGCTACTTCTACTCTGCCAGAGTCTACTCCTGCAAGGGATAAGCTCATTACTGGATCGAACCAAGGTAAGACTGTCTTCATTTGATCTTTTTGGTTATTTAGCAAATGACTAGCAAAATAACAATTTTACTTTTGCAGAAGAACAACCAGGAGGGGCGACTAGTTCCACATTGGCTCCTTTATTTAAAGAACCTGCTATTCAGACACGAGATCCTGCTACCTCGTCTTCAGCAGGAGTAGCTGCAACTCCAGGCACTCTGGCAATTAATCAGCAAGTCGTCCAATCTTTCACCAGATGTTTCTTTGAATCCTTAAGACCCCTAGTCAACAAAATGATGGACAAAGAAGGTGCTGATTTTTTCATGGTCAGAAATCCGACTTCTCTCTTGGTGAGGGCTGTAAGGGAGCAAGGTGACGAAGCTCAGGCTACTCTCCTCGAGCATATACTGGACGAGTTAGAGATTTCTATAAAAAATTATAAAGCACTCAACAAAGAGGAAGTGGAATCCCTAGTGCAGGTCGAATTTGAACAAATGGCCCTAGCAGCTGATATTGAAAGGGTGAAACTTCAGAATCTCTTGGAAGCTTATTCCATAAAATCTGCTAAATATAACTCTAAACTGGAATCAGTGACTTTGATGGCTGAGAGGAAAGAGAAGAGGGCTACTGAGCTAAGGGCAGAAATCACTCGTCTCCAGAAGGAGTTGGAAGATGAAATTGCTGATCATCAAGTTGCCATCGAACAATTCGAGGCTTTGACTCATGAGAAGGCAGAGTACGAGGCGACTCATGGTGCTGAGATTACACGTCGGACAGTATCTATGCCCGTTTTCAATGAAGAAACTGGAATGGAAGAAGCGAGAAGGAGGGTGCTGTCTACTCGCGACGAACGGCTGCAGACTCTGAAGCAGCAGATTGACAATTTGATGATACCTCCATCTTAAATAGAACATTTTGTACTTTATGTCTTTTTGAAGTATGTGTATTTTTGTAATGTCTTATATTTCAATCAATAAAAGACATTTTTGCAGTGGCTCCATTATTTGTTGCATATCTTGTTCAGATATAAATAATAGAGATAGAAAATATATTCAGAGGTACAAGACATGATATATATTTCTTGATGATTTTGTAGAAAATAATTATATTCATTATATCTGCTCAGAGGTAATATGGACATGGCAAAATATACTGAACATTATTATTTCAATTGACAACTTAATCGAAACGACAAGTTGCTGATATAGATGTGAGATGAACGGAAAAACCGTCAAATGATGAAATGAACGGATAAACCGTCAAGTGGTGGTGAACAAATGAATGGGCGAACTGTCGGATGAATGTGATGAACGGATGAACCGTCAAGGGAATTAAATGAACGGATGAACCGTCGGATGAATGTGATGAACGGATGAACCGTCAAGGGAATTAAATGAACGGGTGAACTTTCCTATTAGTTCACGATGAATTGGGAACTAATAGGAAAGTTGATGCTCCACAGACACCATCGTGAGCTTCACGTAACACTTGTTTTGCTCCACAGACGAACTTATGAATTGGGAACTAATAGGAAAGTTGATGGTGTCTGTGGAGCATCAACTTTCCTATTAGTTCCCAATTCATAAGTTCCCAATTCAATTAGCTCACGATGGTGTCTGTGGAGCATCAACTTTCCTATTAGTTCCCAAGCAAATAATGTTTACTTAGAATGCCTTGTTTCATGGTTTCTACCTTTGGGGATTTGATGATAGTTGAAATTATTTTCTAGGGTTAGTATGAGTCTTCTTGTTTTGTAATTGTTGCTCATCAACTTTCCTATTAGTTCCCAATTCAATAGAATTGTTACTTAAATTTAAATCACAAATCATGATAACCAGATAAGAGCCTAAGCCATCTTTTTGAAGGTAATAACTATATGCAAATTGTATGTTGTACTTGTACTAGCTTTACATTCAAGAAGTCTTAGTTTGGCAAGAGTATCAGTGGGAGGGGTTTTTGCCCGAAGTCCCCAAACACCCATTTCTGAAATCCTCGCCAGGGGGAACAAATGGCTGCCGGTGTTTGGTCCGGAATAATGGAGGGCTAAGTGGCTGATCCATCACATTTCTGCTAATGGCCTAAATGTAACTAATTGGCTAGCCAAAGTAGCCCTAAGTCTCTAAAAAAAATAACTTTGCTACTATATTTATGACAAACTATAACACAAAAAATTCTCTCGTCTAATGTGCTTACATTGAAATATATAACAAAATTTGGCATTTTTAAGGTCAGAACTGACTTAAAAGTTCAAGAGTGAGCACGACGTAATTCGCAAAACCGTCAGCTTGGATTGTCACAATTTCACTTATACTGCAAACTAGATCCCAAGGAATAGGTAAGATGAAAGATTAAGGCCAGTGATAAAGGCACTACATTAATTGTTAGGTGGCATCACAACTTTGACAGTCCTGTGCATATTAATTTTGACAGTCCTGATTTTCAGGACTGCAATCAGGACTGCCAATATTTCTAAGCATATAAAGGACCGCAAAAAAATTGGCAGTCCTGATTTTTGTTTCAGGACTGCCAAAATTTTGGCGTCCTCATTCATTGGAGGACTACCAAAAATTTGTGATGCCCCCTAACACTTTCTGTAGTGTCTTTACCACTGGCCAAGATTAATATATAGCACGACTATGCCGTTGTGTGGACACGAAGTACCCGGACACGCAACCGATTTTTCGTGTCCTGGTGTATTTTGGAGTGTCCGTGATCGGGTGTCTAACATAGGCACACTTGCACCGATTCGTACGCTATGTTTCCTTTGAGGCATTTTTACAAACAGTTGGCGGTCTTAAGTAGCATGAAGAAAGAATACAGAAAGGAGAAGGCGGAGACTCGTACCTGGAGGTTTCGGAGCACCAGCAGCATCCGCCACCCGGTCTACACTAGGCTGTGGTCTTGGAGCCTGAAGAGAAGAAAATAATTGAAAAGTGTTTGCAATGGATGGAGGCTGTAACTCTTCCTTATTAAAAAAGAAATACCTAAGCTAACAAACAGGCTTAAGGACCATAGCCAGGTTTTTTCCCTGGCCCAGGGCCCTGGGCCCTGGGTTGTCGCCCCATTTGCCCTTCCCCAAGGCTGGGCCTGCTTGTGAGAGAGAAGTTTCTTCCATAGAAACTTTCTTTTACCATTACTCAGCAAGATAAGGTGGTTTATAAACCGCGACCCCTCTCGGTCTGTGTAGACGCATTATTTTTGTATATTCAATCTTCTAGTGTGTTATTACATTCCATCATTTTAGACAATTTTCTTAAAGAAAAAGTCCAAATGAACCGAGGGGGATATCGCTGTTGAAATCGATCTGCCACGTGTCGCCCTTCTTTTGGCCAGAGCAAAACCAACGACGCCAGACCTCCTGCTAATGTAGCCAAATAAAATCAGGCCAAGCAGGACCGATCACGTGTGCGGTTCATCCCGTGGTCTGTGCAGTTGTTTCTTAAAATGTTTCTGATTTATTCCACGTTTCAATCCATAAAGTATGTTTGTCCTTATTGTTTTGTTTAAAAAAAATCAATTCTAAGGTTGTCCTTATTGTTTCTGATTTATGAAATCGATCATAAAAAGTTATTCCCTATTGCATGTGATCACAAAAAATATCCCTTATATATGTGTGTGTGTGTGATACATTGAAAATGGGTTATCAAGATGTTGTCGTCCTAGACCCTGGTTAGCAATCATCTGAATAAAACTCGTATTATACACGAATTTTTTCGTATCTAATTAGTATACAAATTTTAAGCATGTGAAGTTTTAAACGTGTTCTGTATGAATTATTGAAAAAACTGGCACAAGAAACGTGGTGGGAACATGTTTAATTAACCAAATTCGCCAATCTGTTTAAGCATATGAAGTTTCTAACATCAATATTTATATTTGACGAATATTTGATTGATTTGTTTAACGTATTTTAGTTGCACTGTACCAACTTATACTGGTAGTTTCGTCGTCCCGATTTTTTTTCATTGCTAACAAGGTCCAAAAGTGAAAACCAAAAGGATCCAATATGTTTCTTTTGAAAGTTCCACACACACATACAACTGGGGACTTGAATCTTGTTGGTCCCTCCGGATGTCTGCTCTAATATCAATAGGCTAGCGAGCTTGAACGACCCAATTGTTGGAGTCCAGTCTGAATTTGGTAATAGCATATTTATGGAGTCTAAATCTGATTAAATATTTAATTTGATTTGATTTGGATGTCCATAATCAGTGCTGGGCTATTTTAGATATAATAGGATTCTTATTTGAGGGTTTCATATTTAAGAGATACTATTATGACCTAAAATAGGTTTTTCTTATCCTATATAGATGGGGTGAGGGTGGAGGCACAAAGCACAAACACAAAAGTGGAGATTCGAGGTACTCGTCCACAGAAAATCTAAGAGAAAGTTTCGCACTTTGTTCTTAGGACTTCGCCATCCAAGACAGAATGAAGAATAGATCTAATCGAGGGGTCGTCAACTTCGGTTAGGGAGATTGCTACGGGTTGGTGAACGATTTCAATTGTAATCTCTTTCTTTTTTTTCTTGAGTGTGATGAGGGGGTTGAACCTATTAGGGCAAAGGGTTCAACATTAGTTTTTGTCAATCTTGTAATTTCATCTGAGTTATAGAGATTGTGATTTGTCCAGGTGATGTAGTCACCGTCATATACTTGTCTTTATCTGTGCTTGGTGTCCGTTAGACGGGGGTTGGTTATTTCAGATGGGTTTGCCTAAATTTTTGTTGCGGCAACGTCTCAAACACGGTATCGGAGCGCAAGAGGGCATATCCGATTTCCAACATCTGGTATCAGAGCTTTGGAGGTTCTGGCAACCATGTCTACGAAGCAAATGAACACTCGTATGATCACCCTCACATGGAGAAACTGGACGATTTGGAAGCCAATGATGGAGGATCTACTCTGGTGCAAGGACTTGCATGGTCCGTTGGAGGGCGACAACGCAAAGCCAATGGACAAAGCTGCTGAAGACTGGAAATGACTGGATCGAAAGGCAGTTGGATTCATCCGCCAATGGTTGGATGATTCGGTGTTTTACCATGTGTCTATGGAGAGTTCAACAAAAGCATTATGGGAGAAGCTGCATTCGATGTACGAAAGGAAGACGGCTGGCAATAAGGCATTTCTTATTCGCCAACTCGTCAACTCGAAGTACACGGAGGGTGCCTTAGTGGCACAACACCTGAACGAGGTTCAGGATATCATCAATCAGCTATCTGCGGTGAAGATGGTGATTGATGATGAGCTTCAGGCCCTACTGCTCTTGAGTTCTCTGTCAAAAAGCTGGAAGACGTTGGTGGTGTCGGTGAGCAACTCCGTGCCTGATGGAGTTGTCACGATGGAGGCAGTCAAAAGTAGCTTGTTGAATGAGGAGGTCCGACGTAAGCAAGTAGAATCGTCGCAGGAGTCCTCTCTGGTGACTTCCTACGAGAAGGGAAGACCCAATTCACAGACAAGGACAGGAGGAGTTCTCAAAATCTTACGATTGTAGACCGCAAGGAGGGCTGCTATCACTGTGGCGAAAGAGATCATATCAAGAGGAACTGCATGAAGCTCAAAGCTGAGAAGGAAAAAGGCAAGGACGATCAGGAGGATCTCACAGCAATGGAAGATATCATCATCGCAGCAACCGACGCAGAGGAACCTTGTGGCATGTGTCATGACGGCGACTGGGTCATGGATACGAGGGTGTCGTATCACGCCACTCCACATAAGAGAATCTTCACGTCATACCGCGACGACAGGTTTGGACGTGTGAAGATGGGCGACAAGGGGGAAGTTGCAGTTGTAGGCATCGGTAATGTGCACTTGACAACGGAGCTCGGTGAGAAGCTCATTCTTAAGGATATACGACATATACCGAGTTTGCACTACAACTTGGTTTCGGTAGAGAGGCTGGCAGATGATGGCTGTCGCAGTCTGTTTGGGGACAGATTGTATGCTTGCGAAGGGATCCCAACAGCTGGCTCAGAGAGATTTGTGTTGTGGCATGTACATGCTTAAGCCGCTAAGCTGTACAGGTAGGCCATAGACACCGGATGGAGGCTCGAAGGGTGCTCGAAAGGAGGTAGATCGTCGAAAACTTGCTGAGGAGGGGCTTCTAGGTGCTTTGAGGGATACGGAGGATTCGGTTCGTCGAGACAAAGCGACGGATGGTGGTGAGTCAAAGATTGAGGGTCAGTCTGTCGGTCCCATGACAGCTGGTCGGTCTCCAGGTAGGGGTTCCTCTACGGATCCGGTTTTGGCGACGGATGGTTTGCTAAGATTTACGGAGCGACATCGGTTTCAGCAGTTCGAAGCCATGAAGGAGATCAAGGTTTGCAGCAAAATCAATCTGAGGCGGGAGCATCATCATTCATACAGTTCAGGAGGAGTTGTGGGTCATCGACGGTATGCACAGTGCATGATGTTCTGTTCGAGGACGCATGTGTATGGGGGAGCTTCAAGTTCAGACACGAAGGTGGACAAGTTCAGGAGTTCAAATCTCAGGAGGACCGCACCGTCTGCTTGGTTGGGCCAGCCAAGGATGAAGAAGCTCGTCGGAACGTTAATACTTTCCGATGTGTCACGACCCGCACTCGTTTTTCGGACGCGAGCTCATGAGCAAGCCAGCTACGTATCGAGCAGACTCCAGCCCGACTCGAGTACGTATAAGCTGCCAAGGTCATGGTATCATGGCTAATCTAAACTATATCTCAATCTACAAGAATCATATAAACAAGAATGAACAAGTATGGGTCATGGTTTGCAGCCCATTAGCATATTGTTCGATTAGACTCCAAGAATGATATGAGTCTATAAATAAGCAGAGTATATCATGGCATGGAATATAAAGAATGAGAGAATAATAAAGAAATACCACAAGCAAATACCTGTATCCCTGCATGTATAATCACTACCATCATGAGCCGCTAACTAACTCCATGCAATTTCGCTACCTGAAGAGATCATCAGGTCCTCAGAGGATATAGCAAGATACATATAAACATGCCTATCTAACAGTTTAATCATGCAATAATATAAACAGGGTATAAACAGGAACTAGATATGAGACTGACATGTGGCTACTGACAGGTCACTATAAACACGGATACGGGATCAACTATGCATAATGAACTGCTGGAAGAACAAGTAAACAAGAGATCAATGGAATACCAACCCTCGCCCTGAAGTGGACTCGCAGGTCAGTTTCAAGACAAGTCACCCTCGTTTCGTATGTGGACTCGCAGGTTGTAAGCAATCAAAATAAGAAAATAGCAGTTCAATTACACATACTTGTAGACACGACTCAGTCAAGATACAGGTGATGACACGGTACAACTCAATCATGACACAGGTAAGGACTACTCTAGCATAGACCATAATGTGGACAAGCCTGGTGTAACTACGCTATCAAATTAAGTAATACTGATATACAAGCAAGACAATAAACTAGTAAATATGGTATCATATAAATCTATAGCAACTAAGGTAACTAAAGATAACATACTAAACATGTGAACTATAAACATGAAGATGAACTGTAAAGTGAGGCAAGGTATACTTGCCTGTGGTCCTTGCACAAACCGTAGTCACAAGTCGAGGATGAGGGGATGTCGATCTAGGAGCTGTCAACCTATAACACATATCGCACCATGAACCGTGCACGAAAACTATAAATCAATTCTAATGTTCTAGTTCTAAATTCATGGAATAGTGGCTAGTTGGGTTACTAATCTAATAATAATTAATTCTAGAATAATTCACTTAAAAACCTAATTTAACCTAATAATAATTTGAATATAATCTAAACATGCAAGTTTGGCCATCAAAAGTCGTGTTTCCAATTTTGGGAACCATGGCACGCAAATCGAGGCATACCGTTGACTATTTAGCCAAATACTGTGAACTCTAGATTTTGAAAGTGCACCTTAGTAGATTTTAGTGTCATGAGTGCGCTGGAATCAATCGTGCCGCAAAATCACGCTTTGGTCAAAAGATATCGCCGTTATGGCTAATCGTAACCAAAACGGTGATCAACCGATCAATTCTGAGTTCAACATAATAACTAAAATACTAGATGAACGAATTAATTTCTGGAAAAAATATATGTCATAGAGCTCTGTGTTAGCTTTCCAAAACTTCAAACGGTTCATGATTTCGATTTCTGGTTCTCCCGAAATCTCGAAAACACCGAAACGTGTTAAGTTTCGGACAACCGACACTCTACGAATTTTCTAAAAATTTAGGAATAATATATACGAAAATAAATTACATATTCAGAAAGCTTACCTCGATACGAATCCAATAAAAAAATGGCGCACGAAAAACACGTCGGAGTTGGCGGAAATCGCTTCGGGAAGTCGAGATCTCTACTAGAACTCTCTCTCAAAAAGGCGGCTTAAATTTTATTAGGGTTTCGAATATAATAGTATCTATATAGGAGAGAGAGAGAGAGGCGGTTCAGCCTGGGCGCCGACAGGTGGGCCCCCCTGGGTGAATTATTGGGTAATTAATTATTTAATTCAGAAAATCATTTAAAAATTATTTTAAGTCCAAATAAATCAAAATAAATTGCAGAAAAATTTAGAAAAATTCTAGAAAATTCTAGAAAATATTTCTAAGTGTCTAGAATCTAAATAAAATATTTTTAACACAAAATATCATCATGTGACCTCATAGTAAATTCTCAAAGCCTATAAAATCTAATTTCTATGGGTTTTAATTATATAAAAATTCCCAAAAATTCTAAAAAATCCAGAAAAATTCTAAAATATTCTAAAAAATATTTCTAATCTCCTAGAACCTAAATAAAAAATAACTTGTCTCAAAATAGTCCCAAATGACCTTATAGTAATTCATGAAAGTCAATAAAATAAATATATCTTAATAAATAAATATCTAAAAATGTCTAAAAAATATAAGAAAATATAATATAGCTATAACATGCTTATAAATCCTATCTAGAGATCATGTGACCACAAGATGGTCATAAATTACTTGTGGGCTTAGTCACAACTCCTACGATCATAAAAAATTAAATATAAACTAATCAAAATAAAAAAATAAAAATATATCACAAAATTTCGGGAAGAGGAGTTACAAATCTACCCACTTTAAAAATAATTTCGTCCTCGAAATTCTAATTCTTAACTATCCCTTAAAAATCAAAGTCTACTACTGTCACGTCCCGCTCCCGTAGGAGCGATCGTCCACGCTAAGGCGTGATGCCGCACGAGCCTAGATTGCGCTCGTGCAAGACAGGTTCCATAACGGCCGATTTGCAGCGGCGGCGACGGGGTCATCGTACAGAAGTCCCAAGCAGATACATTGAATATACAGCGGAAATTAGAGTAAGAACACATGAACACGAGTCATTCAAAAGAAACTCTTTTATTGATATTGAATACAAGATTACATTTGTGGGCGCAAGACCAAATTACAAGTCTCTCGTGCTCACTTTTCTCTCATTTTACAAGTCACTCTGCTCTCTCTCATCTCTCGATACAAATGGTTGAGCCAGCGAAAGCTTTGGAAGGCAATGTCCATACATTATGTCCCATATAAGTCTTGAGTTCATGCGGCCGCACGCTTCGACTTGCCAAGGAACTCTGTGCCTCGACGCATCCAAGCGGCTCTGCGCCACGAGCTTCTACCTGTGCCTGCACATAAAACACTGTGTGGGTGTCATTACTCAACTGTACTGGTGGAGTGAGCTCCTCGCCCACCCATACAAAACTGACACGTTTATTTACTTTGTGCATTACAAGTCCCTTTTGTCACGACCCGCACCCGCTTTATGGATACGAGACGTGTCCAAGCCAGCCTACGCCGCAGAGTCGGCGGTAGAACGCTGTCAAGCCCGCAAGAAATAGATGCTCAAAATATCACATTTGCTGCTCATTCACATTTCTAAATTTATTACAACATTTGCAACATTTAAAATTAAAGGAAATATAAGGCTTTACAATTAATGAAATGATACACTGGCTATCTATTTCTATGTTGTCTTCAGCATACCCAAGTTCTCCCAGTGCTAAGAGTGATAGCGGCTAAACCTGAAAAATGTTGGTTATCCAGTCAGGATTAGAACAAGTACACAAACCGACGGCAGTGCAAAACATAATAGAATTATCAAGACATGAAAATAACATATGAGAAATGAAAACTGTAAGATAAAGTGATGTCATAGCACGATAGAGAAATAAACAAGGAAAAGCTAATAAAAGACATCTATCTAAGTGGTGTGAAATATCCTTTCGCCATGTGGACGGCTAGGGGGTAAAATTTGGCATACTGCACGTGTCGTGTGCAGCAGCTATCGTTCAAGAATAGACATTTTGGGGATATTTCTGGGTAGTCCACATGTATACTAAGATATTTCCCCTCCCGACTACTCCGTGTGACGAGCGTGTCAACAAGCAGTAAGATATATGTATAGACATGAAATAAAAATACTACTATGAATCGAAAAGCAATCAGAAAGTGCACTTGCCTGAGGTCCTTAGCTGGAGAAACCAATAACAATATACCACTAGATGAGCCACAATCAGTCAACACATGTAGAAGTCTCCGAATGCTGAAATAAATAGTACCAACGTTCTCAGAATAGTCAAATTAGCTAGGATTGTCTGTCCTTAAGTCCAATTCTGGACACAGGGGCAAAACGGTAATTTCGGGCAAAAACGATGTCCGCCGTTGGACCCGCTTTGCACCGAAAAGCGTGCCAGAGTCAACGGTCTCTAAAGTCGTCAAACTACATGTCTACGGATTCAGTTTTCCGATACGAACCCAACCGTATGTCCAAAGTTGGATTCCGGCAGGCCGTGCACAAAATCGCCCGTTGAGTGGAACCGCGGGGCCCGCAAAACGGTGATTTTGTCAACAGTCTCAGAATTGGACCAAACTTGGCATGCAGGACCAGAAAAATGATACGGTCCTGTTGGCGCAAGTTTCGTCTCGATCTGACGAACATGCACAAAGTAATTGAGAAATTTGTAACGTGCACGATACGGTGAATTTCGACGGATACGCATCAAATTCGTCGCGCACACGCGACCAATTTGAATTCCGTCAAAGCCCACATGACCACGAAGCCGTTACGCAGCTTTCGATGCTTTTGGTTCGCGACCACGTCGTCCGGATTGGCGTGACGCACGTCGTGTGGAGCGATTTTATTGAATTTAAAACAGGTTTTTCATGAACTTTGGGGTCCGATTTCTCGGCGCGTAGTCGAGGAAATCGACTTCTGCGAATTGGGTTACGGAGCCCTACATGTTGTCTAAAAGTCTGTTCAAATAGAATTTCAAAACTGTCGATCGTTCGACTGGGATTAGTCTTCTAATTTGGGTTCCCGAAACAGTTTTAATACCCTTTTTCGATGGTTTTTCCTGAAGTTTCAGGATTTCTTACAATTTATTTAAAACAACACAAACGAATCCAGTTGAAGGGAAGGGTAGGGGTTTATCTAGACATTACGTAGGAACTTACGGAAGAGAAATTAGTCGTAAGAACAGGGAGAAAACGTACCCCGAAGCGCCGTTGTTGGCTGCCCTGTGCTGCCTCTGCTTGGCGTGTGCGCGGGTCGCGGTGGTGCGCGCGGCGGCTCTGGCCGCGCGCGGTGGGCGCGCCGACGGCGGGTGGGTCGCCGGACCACGGGGGATCGTGTGGTGTCGGTGGCGGCGGTTAGGGTTTGTGAGATTTTCGATCTCTCGAGTTCTCCTCGTTCAGTATTTATGTATATACTCTGCTGTTCTTAGAGGGGAGGGTTCAGTTGGAATAGAGCAGGTGGGCAGCCGGGTCGGGTATGTGGGTTGCTCCGGGGGAATGGGTCGGTTCGGTCCAGCATGGGCTGGGGGCCTGGCATGGTTGCTAGTGTAAAAACGAACTGAAGTTCCTGTTTTTACGTTCTGTAGTCCAACTGATTAGGAATAGGGGAGATAGAAACCTCAATTGGAGATGGCCTTAGTGAGCACAAGGTGAGCATGCTCACCATTGGCTGCTGTAACATTACCTTCTTCTTTTTCTTATATTTATATAACTTATTAATATATAATAACCCCATATATATAATGTCTATATCATATTTATAATATTTACACACAAATATTTACCCTTTATATTAATCTATATATACACATATATAATATTATATATACACAGACAAATACAGGTACATTCGTTTATACATACATATATAGATATATAATTTATTTATCTATACTTACACAGATATTTATATATACATTTATATATACAAATACTCATATATTTATATACGTTTATATATAAATACACACATATTTCTATATACATATATATATATATATATATATATATATATATATATATATATATATATATATATATATATATATATATATATATATACCAATATACACCTCTATATATATTTGTATATACGTGCACGTACACATATATACACATGTATATATTTTTATATAAAAACACATACACCCATATATTTATTCTTTTGATAAATAGTAGATAATTAATAACTAGTAATATTAAATAATTTATTCTCAATTACCACAATAATAATATAACCAGTTATAATAAAAATAATATTGTCTAATAATATCCTCGATAATATTGTTAATAAAATAAAACGATAATATTGATAACGAAATTCAATAAACCCATAATGGTTTATACAAACGCCACTGATTCTCATTAAAATAATATTTTTATTATTAAATTAAGAATACTTAGAAAATATTATTAGATCACCAATACGGGATACAGCACAATCATACCAATAAATAAATAATAATAAAATATTTCAAAAAAAAATCTGGAAGGGGAGTTACAAATCTACCCACCTTAAAAATAATTTCGTCCTCGAAATTCAAATTCATAACTATTTCTTAAAATTCAAAGTCTGGTATTCCCTTAATCTCCTCAAATTTAATTTCTCCAAAAATATTTCTGGCCTTCTCTAGTCATTTGGTATTTATGAAATCTCGAGGACTTCTACCCACCTTTGGTCACACTACTCCCTCAATGGTATGTCCCTAAAACTTTATAATCTACCAACTACTTGCTAAAGTGGATATCTATTGCTTTTGGCCTCTATGGTCCTCTCCTATCCATCAAATAATCCAAAATCTAACAAGCAACAAATTTACACGAGTAGCTAAGAAATATTGGTGAATTCTAATAAGTATGACCTTCGTCTCTCTGCAATAGAAAGGACATGAAAATAAGGAAGAACAATCGAGAGCAATTATGAAGTTTAAAGAGCGGTTGAGAATATACAATAATACAGATAGAAGGGTATATATGAATCTATGGTCTCATTCGCTAGATTGGGCCACTCTAGTCCAGTCACTTGCTATATCGAAGAACCCTTCGTTCTTAGAGGGCTTACAATCCATGCAATACAGAAATTCTGCTCCTGAAATTCCAAACAAGGTTTCACAATAGAACAAAATTTGAAAAATCAAGGTTGTGATTCTTAATGGGTTCTCTATTTGGACATCAGTCGTTGGTTGGATGAACATTGGACTTCAATCTATATGGACTAGACAATATCCTAATGATAAAACTATTCTTACTAGATTAGGGTATCCTAGAATAGGTTTCTACCCAGGGGTTTGAGCTAGTTTCTAATCAGGTTGGTTAGCTAGGTCCCTAAAGTTCAAAATGTACCTTCAGTGACTTTTGTGTTTAAGTAGCACAAGAGGCCTCTACCAAGTGGCACACTAGTGGCGTGCGTGTAGTGGGCTTCGAGTAGATCAACACCACATATTGGGTCGAAAGATTCGAATCAAGGTTGAGGCTCTAATGGGAGTCGGAAAGTATACCGGCATTATGGTACGGGTTATAGCTCGTCCTTCTAACCTGAAAGTCGTAGCTCAAAAATAGAGTACAAGGGGACAGGTTTGGGTGGGACATGATATACCTAGATGAAGGTGGACTCGTCTAGATCTTGCATATAAAATTTGTTGGTAAGTAATAGCTAGTCTCATGCTCCGAATATTAATGGCACGGCCGAGGACACAAAATGATCTAAACGGAAAGTGGGAGTCCATGGGGCACTAACTATCATTCTAATGGAAACTATTTCGATCGATCAGTCATCTTCCTATATCCCAAAATTTTAGGGCTTACCGTCTACCCACCTTAGAGGCTAGGATTTGGTGGCAAGGTTCCTGTCACAGGGCTGGCCGATGGTAGCTACACTTACATATACAACTATTATAGCCATGGGAATACTCCGTATCTATTTATCAATTACGAGTTTTCGTCTTTCCAATCAGTGAAGGACGAAAACAATAAAAAGTTCAAGAGAGAGATGTCACTGAATACAATTACATGATTCAAGGACGAATGCATATTTTAAGAGAAATTGTCAAGGCAGTCGTGGATGAGATCCTAGAGACATTTACATCTCAATCCACGTAAGAAAATTAGATGAAAAGCGAACCAAATGCATCATGGTTGATCAGACCGTAATACAATGATTCTGATAAGACAATATGTTAACGGGCGTCCCCAATAAACATATGTCTCGAATCAAGCTCGATAAAAGAGTAAGCTTGCAAAAACTAGGCTGTAATAGCAGCATTGGTCAAGTTAGCCAACATATAAGTAGGCGAGATTTTTGAAAGGAGGCACTAGTAGTTTGAGTTTTGAGAAAGTCAAATCCTTACCTGGTGTTCTTGCTTATACAATCTTCCTACAATCTTACTATCCCTAAAGTCTTGGTCAACTACAACATAGTTTTAGCAATGTTCTATAACCTATGATCCTCAAAATGGTTTTATTTCTATGGGTTGTGCCTCGCCAGTACGCTGCTGGCTGGCCATTGCAGTCGTAAAAATTTATTCCAACTATTTTCCTAAGACTTCAAGGGTATCTAAAGGTCCAATCTAATTGACTATGATAGATAGTGTAACATCTGCCTATAAGTCTCAATCCTTAAGGTAAAAGGCTGGTCGAAAAGAAATATCTGAAGACAAATAAAATAAGAACATCCTAATCTTGATTTCATAAATATTTCAAATGGTTGAGGGGAAAACTTTGAACCAATCCTACATCGAGATTTGTACATGAAAAGCAGAATCAAAAACTATAAACCAGTTACTTACAGCAAAATAGAATTTAAAACAGGCAATTTTAACTGATGATAAAAATATATCTACAAGAGCAAACGAAAACAGAACAGGTTATCAAGATTATAGCCTTAATTCTAGGGAAAGCTTAACTAGCCAAGTGAGTAGTATACCCACATTGGATTATGTCGTCATATCAAGGGTAATAGTGTTTCTATAGAGGTTTGGCAAGTCATCTGAATTCAATAATTCTAAAATAGCATGGCCTATCTAACAACCTTAACTACCCGATTAGTCAATTTAATAAGGGACCCTTATCCTAGTTGTCCTCCTAAATCATTTTAATCCTATTTGTGAATGAGCATTTACTGGGCACAGGCTCGCAGCAGTACGACTAATATGGTACTACCGCGAGTTCGCAGTCTTTTGCGAAGACTGACCTGCATGGGCCACCACAAAAACTTATCACGACCCGCACCCGCTTTATGGATACGAGACGTGTCCAAGCCAGCCTACGCCGCAGAGTCGGCGGTAGAACGCTGTCAAGCCCGCAAGAAATATATGCTCAAAATATCACATTTGCTGCTCATTCATATTTCTAAATTTATTACAACATTTGCAACATTTAAAATTAAAGGAAATATAAGGCTTTACAATTAATGAAATGATACACTGGCTATCTATTTCTAGGTTGTCTTCAGCATACCCAAGTTCTCCCAGTGCTAAGAGTGATAGCGGCTAAACCTGAAAAATGTTGGTTATCCAGTCAGGATTGGAACAAGTACACAAACCGACGGCAGTGCAAAACACAATAGAATTATCAAGACATGAAAATAACATATGAGAAATGAAAACTGTAAGATAAAGTGATGTCATAGCACGATAGAGAAATAAACAAGGAAAAGCTAATAAAAGACATCTATCTAAGTGGTGTGAAATATCCTTTCGCCATGTGGACGGCTAGGGGGTAAAATCCGGCATACTGCACGTGTCGTGTGCAGCAGCTATCGTTCAAGAATAGACATTTTGGGGATATTTCTGGGTAGTCCACATGTATACTAAGATATTTCCCCTCCCGACTACTCCGTGTGACGAGCGTGTCAACAAGCAGCAAGATATATGTATAGACATGAAATGAAAAGACTACTATGAATCGGAAAGCAATCAGAAAGTGCACTTGCCTGAGGTCCTTAGCTGGAGAAACCAATAACAATATACCACTAGATGAGCCACAATCAGTCAACACATGTAGAAGTCTCCGGATGCTGAAATAAATAGTACCAACGTTCTCAGAATAGTCAAATTAGCTAGGATTGCCTGTCCTTAAGTCCAATTCTGGACACAGAGGCAAAACGGTAATTTCGAGCAAAAACGATGTCCGCCGTTGGACCCGCTTTGTACCGAAAAGCGTGCCAGAGTCAACGGTCTCTAAAGTCGTCAAACTACATGTCTACGGATTCAGTTTTCCGATACGAACCCAACCGTATGTCCAAAGTTGGATTCCGGCAGGCCGTGCACAAAATCGCCCGTTGAGTGGAACCGCGGGACCCGCAAAACGGTGATTTTGTCAACAGTCTCAGAATTGGACCAAACTTGGCATGCAGGACCAGAAAAATGATACGGTCCTGTTGGCGCAAGTTTCGTCTCGATCTGACGAACGTGCACAAAGTAATTGAGAAATTTGCAACGTGTACGATACGGTGAATTTCGACGGATACGCATCAAATTCGTCGCGCACACGCGACCAATTTGAATTCCGTCAAAGCCCACATGACCACGAAGCCGTTACGCAGCTTTCGATGCTTTTGGTTCGCGACCACGTCGTCCGGATTGGCGTGACGCACGTCGTGTGGAGCGATTTCATTGAATTTAAAACAGGTTTTTCATGAACTTTGGGGTCCGATTTCTCGACGCGTAGTCGAGGAAATCGACTTCTGCGAATTGGGTTACGGATCCCTACATGTTGTCTAAAAGTCTGTTCAAATAGAATTTCAAAACTGTCGATCGTTCGACTGGGATTAGTCTTCTAATTTGGGTTCCCGAAACAGTTTTAATACCCTTTTTCGATGGTTTTTCCTGAAGTTTCAGGATTTCTTACAATTTATTTAAAACAACACAAACGAATCCAGTTGAAGGGAAGGGTAGGGGTTTATCTAGACATTACGTAGGAACTTACGGAAGAGAAATTAGTCGTAAGAACAGGGAGAAAACGTACCCCGAAGCGCCGTTGTTGGCTGCCCTGTGCTGCCTCTGCTTGGCGTGCGCGCGGGTCGCGGTGGTGCGCGCGGCGGCTCTGGCCGCGCGCGGTGGGCGCGCCGACGGCGGGTGGGTCGCCGGACCACGGGGGATCGTGTGGCGTCGGTGGCGGCGGTTAGGGTTTGTGAGATTTTCGATCTCTCGAGTTCTCCTCGTTCAGTATTTATGTATATACTCTGCTGTTCTTAGAGGGGAGGGTCGGGTCTGGAGAATGCGTGGGTTCAGTTGGAATAGAGCAGGTGGGCAGCCGGGTCGGGTATGTGGGTTGCTCCGGGGGAATGGGTCGGCTCGGTCCAGCATGGGCTGGGGGCCTGGCATGGTTGCTAGTGTAAAAACGAACTGAAGTTCCTGTTTTTACGTTCTGTAGTCCAACTGATTAGGAATAGGGGAGATAGAAACCTCAATTGGAGATGGCCTTAGTGAGCACAAGGTGAGCATGCTCACCATTGGCTGCTGTAACATTACCTTCTTCTTTTTCTTATATTTATATAACTTATTAATATATAATAACCCCATATATATAATGTCTATATCATATTTATAATATTTACACACTAATATTTACCCTTTATATTAATCTATATATACACATATATAATATTATATATACACAGACAAATACAGGTACATTCGTTTGTACATACATATATAGATATATAATTTATTTATCTATACTTACACAGATATTTATATATACATTTATATATACAAATACTCATATATTTATATACGTTTATATATAAATACACACATATTTCTATATACATATATATATATATATATATATATATATATATATATATATATATACACCAATATACACCTCTATATATATTTGTATATACGTGCACGTACACATATATACACATGTATATATTTTTATATAAAAACACATACACCCATATATTTATTCTTTTGATAAATAGTAGATAATTAATAACTAGTAATATTAAATAATTTATTCTCAATTACCACAATAATAATATAACCAGTTATAATAAAAATAATATTGTCTAATAATATCCTCGATAATATTGTTAATAAAATAAAACGATAATATTGATAACGAAATTCAATAAACCCATAATGGTTTATACAAACGCCACTGATTCTCATTAAAATAATATTTTTATTATTAAATTAAGAATACTTAGAAAAATATTATTAGATCACCAATACGGGATACAGCACAATCATACCAATAAATAAATAATAATAAAATATTTCAAAAAAAAATCTGGAAGGGGAGTTACACCTTTCGATTGTCTTGCTAGTCTTGCCTTAGGATCAGTTTTAAGACTACGACGTCTGACCAACCCAACGTGCAATGACATGGTCGTACCATAATACCAACGTGTGCTGCGATCGAGGCAGTGCCTCATTGCCTAGGTACTTAACCAAACTTCAACTCGGGACAACAGGGTCGTGCCATACTCTATTCGTATCTTAACATGTTCGAGCCAGTGCTTCACCGAGGAGCAACTCATGCGAACTCGGCCGTGCCAAGACTTTCACTTAAACTCAAGTGCCTCTAGACCAACTTTCGTGCCAATGGCGTCAAGGGGTCGACTCGTGCAGGTCGTGCCCTTAGACTTTGCCTAGACTTGTCCGTGCTTCAAGATGAGGTCGTGCCTAACGACTCCCTGACTTAGCCAACTTTTATATTTTGGTCCTTTCGACTTAAAGCAATGGCACTAGACTTAACTTATGCAAACTTAGGCCAACAATGCCGATACGCGAAAGCCACTACGCGAATGCCAATATTGATACGCGAAAGCCAATACTTGATACGCGAAAGCCAATACGCGAATGCCAATACTTGATACGCGAAAGCCTTGCTTTGTGCCGAAGCACGTGTCTTGCTGACATAAGCTATAACTCATTCCACTCGTGCTGATACAAGGCTGGCACTAACGGGACCACATCTTGCTAACTTGATACATGTCATGCTAGACTTGTCTCATGATTCGAGCGACGTCGTGCTAGTACTCGACGCTATCCAAAGGCAAACACACGAATTGTCGCTCTTGCCGACACATCTATATGAGTGGTCACTAGCAATGTCAAGCTATCTTGGACTCGGCTCGGTGGGGGTATCGGGCCGCCCTTCCATGGGTAGCTAGCCCCGGAAGCGCCGATACTCCCATGCGGTTATCTGGCATCCTGCTTTGAGCCGACTCGCTTCCTCCGGGCTGAATGATCCCGGCGCCCCGGCAATCATTCGAGAAGACTTCACCTTGTCGACAAGTTGTCCAATGACGATGCAACTCGATCTACCAAGTCCTTCCTTATTCATGACTGTCACTACCACATTTCTAGTTTGAGGGTATTTTTGTCATTTTTAAGGTTATTTGAATTTATTATAATTTATTTGAATTTATGGAAATTTTTAGGATTTATTTTGGAATTATTTGAATGATGGTTGACTAGGTTGACTTTGACTAGCATTGACTTGGTAGACTAACCTAGAAGCTAACCCTAGTTGTGTTTGGACTTGGTTAGGTCATGTAACCCTAGTTAGACTAGAGTTAACCCATGGTTAGTCATTAAACTTAAGTTAGAATAGAAAGACTTTTAGTCATAAGCCATGACTTATGGTTTGAAACCATTAATTAGCAACTTAGCCCATAGCCCAACCTATTAGCTAACCCTAACCCTAATTCTATGGCCGACCAACCCACATAGGGAATCCCACCCTATAAATACTCTCCTCCATTTAGGGCTAGCCTCTTTTAGGGAAGAACACAAGTTTAAGAAGTGGTATTTTCTCAACTTCATTAATTCATAGAAATTCTATTTTAATTCCTTTTCCCCTCAAATCAATTACATTAGAATCTAAATCACCTACACTTGTTGTCCATGGTGTTTAATCTCAGCTTTAGGACAATTTGGAAGGATTGGCTAGCAAGGAGAACCCCTCTATTGAAGCTTTTCTTGCTTTTTGACACCAATAGGTAAAACTATCTAAACACCATTAAAATTCCAGTTTCTTTACATATTTGGAAAGCCCTAGGTCTACCCTAACTATAGGTATAGCTAAACCTAGGTTTCGTGTCCATTTCGTGTCCTAAATAGACACGTATCAGTCCCTACATATAGGTGTTTGATGAAATACCCCAAAGGGCATTTCGATTTGGTTTTCAAATTTTTTTTGAATAGGAATTATTGATTTGGTGTGGCTTGTGGATATCTGTTGGACTAGGATTGATTTCGTGTTGTGTCGTGTCGGAATCTGGACACGAACACGCGCGTTCCAGCGGCTACAGTATTCCCCTGCTACTCGGGATGAATTCTTCATCGGGCACGGCGATTCGACACGAACCACTTGACATGTGGGTTGGGGCATTGACTGACACTACGTGTGTCAAGTCTCATGTGTCCTCGTGTCATGTCGAGCAAGCACGAGCTTGTGCATCAGATTTGCACTGACTGTGCACTTGCTGTCAGTGAGCTCTGATACGGCTCTAGAAGTCTGGACACGACTCACCAGGACATAATTCAGGTTGTTGGACACCTAGGTGGACACTAGGCGAACCACCCTGCACAGGGACACAACCCAATTCGTGTCATGTCGGGTGCACGACACACGTGCACGCACGCACGAGGCTGCACTGCTGTGTAGTGTCCAGTTGTATTAATTTGGGTTTATTTGATTTGGACACGTCGTGTCATGTTGTGGTGGACACGAGACATCTCCTGGGACACGTGCACACCCTATATTAGGGTTACCAACCTTTAATTTCGTATTTTAGTTTGTTTTCGATTTACATTTTTCTATTTACCCTAAAATCTGATACCAAGTTAATTTTTTGTATTTCCAGTTTTCTAAATTGAATTTTGGTTGATTAATTAACCCATTTAAATGTTATTAAATCACTGTTTAGATCCCTAATATAGTTCACCTATATGTAATCTACATGTATACCAATTTTGGGTGATTTTGGTTGAGTAATTGAACTCGAAATGGGATTGTATATGTTGTGAACTGAAACTGTATAATTTGAACTGTTATTGAGTTGTTTTCCTTGTCTGAAATATGAGAAATCTGGGAATTTTTGTGTTTGGTTTTTGGTATAAATCTGAGAGTGTGTTTGGGGCCTTGACTCAAATCTGAGTTGGTCTATGGACTGTCATTGAATGTAGGTTGTTAAGTTGAACTGAAAACCTTTCACATTGCCTAAACAACTGAATACTTTTTCCTGTGAACACACAGGTTTCCCTCTTGACACCCTCTAACACACACACTCTTTACTGTCCAGTTTTGGACCTCACTGTCCTATGGACTGTTCACACACTTAGCCTATACACCACTCACTTGCCATGTACACATTGACACTCTATACACCATGCCATAATTCACTTTCCTGTTACACACTCACTTACTCTAGTGCACTCTCACTCATATGTTTCATGCACACACACACTTGACTGTTACACCCTTCACTGTTTTCATTCCATATACACACACATTCATTTCCGCATACACACACATATGTTTTCATTTACATGCCTATGTATATATAATGTATAAATATAATATATGTATGCGTGTGTACTATTATATATATAATATATGTATGTGTGGTATACATATAGGTAGCCTATATGTATATGTATATATATATATATTATATTATATATATATATATATATATATATATATATATATATATATATATATATATATATATATATATATATATATATTATGTGATTCCATGTATAGGCCTATAGGTAATGTGTGTGATGGCTTGGTCTAGGCTTGTATAGCTTTGGTAGACCTAGATAGATTAGTATAGACTAGATTGACCTAGTATGGACTTATTTAGGCCCAGTTGACCATAGTTGACCTAGGTTTGACTTTTTGGTTGACCAAGGTTGACCAAGAGTTGACTTTGGCCTAGTTTGACCTAGACTCATGTAGAGTGCATAGTAGAACTTTATTTTACCATTCTGGAATTGTTGTGACTTGTGCTGTTCTGATTAGGAGCCAGACACCTCTCATCGGACAGTACATTTCATCCGGACACTCAGATAGCAGGCGAGTACATTCTCTGATAATTTCATAACCTGTTAGAATTATTTTCCTGCTTTAGATTACTTTACTTGATGTTGTCACGTTGGTAACACGGATTAGTACTATATGGATCATTTTTTGAGATGTTATCCCCTCAGGGAGTATCGGATACTACATGTTCTGTGTGTTTTACTTACATCATGTATCACTATGCTTCATAGTTCATTGATCACTTGTGACATGTACTCTCATGATCACAGAGTCTTCCATGAATCACCCATTTATGGACATTCCCAGAATCACCCATTTTTGGGCCTACCATATATCACCCCTTGTGGGCCATTGTATGGATCATAACATAACCTGGCTGGATCCTTGTGTATTGATTGGGGTACGAGAGAGTAGAAGTAGACATGTAAATAATATCCAAGTAGTATAGTTCCCAGAATCACTCCATAGTGTAGTTCCCAGAATCTTCTATGCCATTCACATGTCTATATTGTACTCTGACTCACTAGCCACTGATAGTTCTCTATTTACAGTATATATTTCCATTACAGCTATCTCTTTTATATTTCGTACTTCTTTTTAGTTTCCTGTATCTTACTCTACTGCATGTTTATACTTTCTAACCTGCTATGATCTGTTGAGATGTATTGTGCTCGCTCCTGTCCTGACTGGACCTGTTGAAAATATTACAGAGGATGAGGAGGAGGCCTGTGTGGATACCTTCTAGGGGCAGCCCTAGACGACACTTGTGAGTTGGACTCTCAGGAGGACCCAGCTCTAGATGATGACATTACCCCTATTGCCTAGACTAGCTTAGTTAGGCTTTATCTTACTTATGTTGTCTTGAGACTAGTTTAGTTAGACTTTATTTCTATCTTTGAGATCTGGGTTGTATATATTCTTTCATATTCAGTATTTGAGACTTGTATTCTGGATATTTGCTGAGATGTTATCTTAGACTTTTCTGATCATCTGTATTTTCTTTGAGTTCTATATTATATCGTGCTTCTTCTTCCTTAGTTGTGATTGAGTTTACTTTCTGCTATGTCACCCCCATTCGGGGAGTATAAACTGCTTAGCATTATATTGTTAGATATTGTGACCTAGGACAGCGTTCTACCACCGACACTGCGGCGTAGGCTGGACGTACCCACGTCTCGTTCCCTTACTCTAGGGTACGGGTCGTGACACGTTTTTAGTGGTGGCCCATGCAGGTCTAGACTAGAAGTGTAGTGGTATTCAAACCAGAGTATCACTACAGCCTGCAGTAGGATATAGGACATTAGTTTTCAAGGTACTCAATCACATTAGGAAAAACTCTATTATTTTCATCTAAATCCTTACTGTCAATTAATTCTTTTAAATTTTAACTATCCGCCTTTGTTATATTGCTTCTTTCTTAGAAATTGATACTCTTGTTTGGTCTGTCTTCAGGATGGTGGAGACGCAGTCGCAGCGTACCATTCATGGGGATGCTGTAGAGGGGACTGCTACCTCTCAGCCAGTTCAGCAGGGTCAGGAGACTGCAGCTCTTACCACCTCTGCTCGTATTGGGACTTCAGTAGCAGCAGCAGGGAGTATGCCTCCACCAGCTCGGGGGCAGGACCGAGTCATCCCAGAGTGTAATGCCTGTGGTTCGTATTACGTATTTTTGGAATACGTGTACATATTTTATCTTGTATTGCATGATTCTGCAGAAGCATGGAAAAGAATAAAAAAAGATCCATGCGGCCAGGGAGCCCCATGCGGCTCAGAGAGTTCATGCGGCTCAAGGATCTATGCGGCTCAAGCGTCTATGCGGTTCAAACAAGTTCTATGAGGCTCAGAGAGGAGCCACGTAGCATGCAAACAGCTCTTCCGTTTGTCCTTTACTGCATTAAATGCCTTGACGGCTGACAGCTCTGCCACATGACAGCCCTGACACAAAAATACAATTATGACTCCGTCATAATGGCAGACTCCTAGGGAAATGAAGGAAATCTCTGACATAATCTCTCGACATCCAGAAACCTTCATAAGGACTTGACACGTGGACAGTCGCATGCGGCCCAAGTAGAGACCACCCCATGCGGCTCAAACGGAGGTTGCCCTATGCGGCTCACGAAGACTATTCCCATGCGGCTCACGAAGACTATCCCCATGCGGCTCACGAGGACTATCTTCATGCGGTTCACGAAGAAGGCACTCATTATGCATTCACCTACACTCATGCGGCTCAGATCATTACCATGCGGTCCAAATGTTCAGGGGCCCACTCTCAAGCAGCCTTGACACGTGGCCAGCCTTATGCGGCTCAACGAGGAGCAACTTTCCTGTGGCTCAGATTTCTGCAGTAGCTTGCGGTTAAGACACGTGGCATGATAGTGGGACACGTGGCATCAAATTGATCGAAATCCCTCAACAAATTCCAATAAAATATTGGAATCAAATCAGATCATTTGCAATCAAGCAAATTAATGACACGTGTCGAGAAATCCGAGGTTGGCATGACAAATCAGGAGGATTTATGTCAATCATCATTAATTACCCGCAAAAGATTTGATGCAATCACATTTATTGCTCAAATCTCGTATATTCAAGATGAACGGCCCAGATCCAGTGATCCTTAGCCGCCGACTTTTAAGAATGGACAATCATTGCAAACCCTAATGAGGCCCCCCACTCTTATAAATAGCAAGGTGCCATTCCCTTGCGAGAGGATATAGAGAAAAGAGGAGATTCTCAGATAAAAAAAGAGAGACATAGAGAGCCAGAGAGCCAGAGAGAGAATATACAGAGCCTGAAAGGAGAGCATTTCTTCAGCAACGCCAAGCAGTTCTTCTATAGAGCCAAGGCTGCACCCGATCATCCAAGGAGTAAGGCAGAGCTGCCGTCGCTTTTCCGAGCCTCTACCGTCACCCCCCAGAATCTAAAATAAAAAATTGTACTTAGATTGCTGTACTAGGTTTTCTTCCCTAGGCTTTCTTTGTACAAGCGAGTTTGTATTGTGAAGTAAAAGTCCAGTCCTCCGATAATTGTTCTGTTCTTTTATATTTCATGGCAAACACGATGGCGACTCTGCTGGGGACAAACTTTTCCACGGCTGAGGAGTTGGTGACGCAATCGGATGCAGCCAAACTTGGCTCCACGCAACAGAAGATGGTCGTCCGCTTCGACCAACAGGCATTTGAAGAAATGCTCTCTGAGGGAAGCGCTGGCCCGGTCCAGAAGCGAACCCGCATAAAGAAAGCTCGCAGCGAGTGGAGGCCAAAATCATTTGCTCCTTCCTAAGCTCTGGACGGAATACTCTCTGCTGCCCAAGACGGCGAAGGCGACTTTCGCGCGGCCCCACTTCGAGCCATAGAGGACTCTGCTGTCCCCAAGTCCGGCAGAGGAAAGCACTACGATGCTGGACTTATAGGGGCAAAGAGCGATCCTATGTGCTCCAGGAAGAAATCGAACAAGGGCACTAGCCGCAAGACGAAGACTCATGCGGCCAAGATTGCCAGCCGCATAAATGATGACCATGCGGCTGAGACTGCTAACCAAGGGCATAATACTCATACGGCCAGGATTTCCAGCCGCATGAAGAATACTCATGCGGCCAGGACTTCCAGCCGCATGGAGAAGACCTATACGGCTACGACGGCCAGCCGCATGAAGATTATGGATTCCAGCTGCATGACGCCTACTCCACGTGGCTCTGTCTTCGACCGCCTCTCCTATGGTCCTGATCACTTATGCTCTCAAGAAGACATGTCTGACTCTCTCCAGTACCCCTTAGACTCTTCCTACTATGTGCCCTCACGCACTAGAGTAAAGAAGTCTAGGGCAGCACGAGCTTGGCAAGCTCGGTCCACTGATCCGACCTCTGACCATCCGAGCGTCCCACATACTGTCATACGGGCCTTTGATGGAAAGTTGTACAGAACCACCCGAGTCCAGCCCCCGGCGGCAAACGGACAAAGAGGTTTCCAAAAGTCTCCCAAAATCTAGGAAGCGAACATGGTTGATCCAGACCCATCTGACTTGCATGAGGCCATCCTCCACAAACGCAAGGAAAGAGAAGGTGCATCAGGGTGTAAAGAGTCCTCCCACGGATGTCACTGCACCCAAGTCATCGTCAACTGCTGTTACAATAATGCGACGATACGAAAAGACCGGCAGTCCGTCTTTCAAAGACTGCAACAGCCGTCTTCAGAAGATGAGGCACTTTCCGTCGTCTCCTGCAACTCGGCTCAGAAAGTTCCCGTCGATGGGAGAGGGAAGAAGACAAATGTTCCCAGCCCGAAGATTTCAACCACTATGACTAAAAGACTGTCGTCTAAGCGGGTGCCCACCACCGGAGTTTTCCAAGGTACCCGTTCTAAGACGAAATCTGCTACAGTGGGAGATTCGTCGTCCACACCACTGGGGGTTGCTGGGACTGGGGGTAGCACTCCTCCAAACCTCTACGATAATTCGATGTTCCAAGAAGACGAGCCAGGGAAAACAACTCTCCCATCAGATGCAGCAAACCCCGACGTCCCCGAGGACGTCCACAACTCCCAAGACGAGGTGAACTCTGAGGCTGGGGGTACTGTCCCTTCTGAGTCCGAACCAGAAGAGAACATTCCCACATACCCCGATGACTTCTCGCTACAGGGGTATGATTCGGAGGGCACTTCCTCCACCGTTCCGTCTATCTCTCCTCATGTAAAGACGGTATTCATGACGGACAGCAGCCAAGGTGTTTCCAGTAATCGCCAACGTATTGACACTCTGGAGGCCATACTGCATGCCTTGGTCAAGTCTGTGGACAAGATCAAAGTGGCCCTTCCAACTCTGCAAGGAGGGACGCCTGGCCAAATAAGCGCGGGTCCCGCGGTCAATACGGACTCGAATTCAGCGACACCGAACCCGTGCAACAATCCTACTGAAGTAACGGCCCCCACCGCTGTGGATGAAGCCCGAGAAGCGAGAAGAGAGGTCCAGGAGCTCCGAGCCATGTTTCACGCTCGAGAAAATTATCAAGACCTCAGAATACGGCAACCGTACCCTGCTGCATGGAGGGATGTCCCCTTCCCGCCAAGATATAAGCCGTTCAACATCAACCCGTATGATGGCAAGACCTCCGCAAGTCGGTACATCACTTACTTCGAGGTCACCACCAACCATCTGCCCCATGACGATGCCATCATCACACGATTATTCATCGGGACATTGGAAGGAGTCGCCTTCGACTGGTATCGCAACCTGCCAGACAACTGCATCCACTCCTTCGCCGACTTCAAGCGCATGTTCTTGGAGAGATTCTACGAAGTAGGGTAGGACATCACAATGTCCACCCTCATAGATGTCGTCCAAGGGAAGAAAGAGCTGACAAGGAACTATATCGAGTGGTTTTGCCAAACCGCGATGAAGTTGTCGTCTGGAAATCCGGATTCCTCCTTGATTGAAATTTGCAAAAGAGATTGCTCCCAACAATCAGTCTCTGGATAGGCGAAAGTCAATTCAAGGACTGGAAGACATTTATCATCAGTGCCACAAGTGCCGAAGAACGGTTGAAGAAGGCTCGCCAACTGGGATTGCACATCTCAGAGGGAGAGGACAAGGGCAGGCGTCCCAACTCCAACACCAACAATGGGGGTAGCTCCACCAACAACCGGGACAACAAGGGCAAGCAGGCTATGGTGGCCGACACAGCACAGAAACCTGCGCCAAAACCGGCAGACAAGCAATGGCCACAAATGACCTACTCCTTCGAAGATGGTCACGTCAAGCCCATCTTAGACATGCTCATACAAGGAGACAGAATTCAGCTTCCTCCACCAAGACGGGAACCTCGGTCGGCAGAAATGGAGAACCCAAAGTACTGCCATTACCACCGCTACGTCCACCATGCTACACACGACTGCTACCAGCTAAAACGGTACATCCAAAATCTCATCGATTCGAACGCTCTGGCCATCGATTTCGAAGAGGTAACCGTGGCAGCCAATATGGTATCGGTACAATTTGGCAGCTTTCCTCCAACAGAAACTCAAGACGGTGTGGTCCCCCCATCCCTCTGGCGACAATGGAGATTGTTAATCTTCCACCTCCCCGAGATCAGGCTGCTGGTCTAGTGCCCCTCACCACATCACGAGAGGAGGTCATGTGGGTCCATCCAGACTTGGTATCAGAAGTGACTCAGCCTACACCATCTTCCATTTACAAGAAAAAAAGTAGAAAAGTCAGGTCCTGCCGCACAATCTCGACAGATATTGAAGAAGCTACAGCCGTCGTCACGCGGTCCGGGGCACAATCCCAACCCGTGGCTGATAACTCAGCTGAAGATCATCAGCCCACTATAACTGACGCTCAGGGACCTGCTCAGCCTCCGACGACCGACAAGCCTAGGCCGAAGGAGACTCGCTTTGACAAATCCCTCCGAAAAGAGGTACCGCAGGGGCTGGAGAGGCCCTACAACTTCGACATCTTGGCATAATTGGCCAACACACTGGCCAAGTTGTCATTATACGAGCTTCTAAGACTCTCAAAGGATGTTCGCGCGGCTTTGAGCGATGCACTCCAAAATGCCGACGTGTACCTGGCTCAGGTCAACCTCACGGGAGAGAATCCGCCTGCAGATCTCCAAGACAACACTTGCACAGGAGCGATGCCCAATATTGTCTTCACTCCGCAGGATATGCTCATCAAAACCAACCTGCACGATCGCCCGTTATATTACACTGGATACATCGGCGACTTAAAGGTGGATCGGATGCACATTGATCCTGGTTCTTCCATAAGCATCATCCCGAAGGGTCTGCTACATCATCTCCGCATCCCTATACATCGCCTGACGCCTACAAGTACCGCCATCAGCGGTTTCAATTCGGGTAGGAGCTACCCCATTGGGAAGATTCGTCTGAAGTGTCAAATTGGCGATCTCCAGTCAGAAGTCACCTGTTACGTCATAGATGCAGACACTTCTTACAACATCCTCTTGGGGCGCCCTTGGATACACGATTATATGATCGTGCCTTCCATACTGCACCAATGCTTCAAGTATGTCGACAAATACGGCTTCGTGAGGACAGAATTTGTCAACATCGATCCCTTCAAAGGGGTCGAATCCTACTACTCAGACTCCTGCCTGTACGAAAAGTCGAAGAGGCACCTTGGTGAAGGAGATGTGCAAGCTCGTATCGAGACAGCCACTGGATCAGAAGAACCCCTAACGATCCACCTCCAAGCTCGCAAACCTGGCAAGTCCGCACCCCTTACAGCCACTCTGCGTAAGGACGCAATCAGCCTTTCGGCACAAGAAGAGCAAATGATAATCCGGCTGCCAAGGTTTGGCCAAGTGCCAAAACCCACAATGGAGCCACTGACAATCAGACTGCCAAGAGTCGGCCAGCCACAAACGGAGAAGCTCAATCCCTCAGACAAGCCAATGACGATATGCCTTTCCAAGAAGAGTCGTCACCCTGATGTAAGGTCTGGGACTTCTAGCGAACCATCCACTTCCCGCCCAGCATCGAGTACCAAACTGGGGGTCACTAGTCTGCCAACAACTCTACGCTTGGCTCAACCTGCTGAACCCCTGACGATCAAGCTGCCCAGGTCGTCCTCTCAGTCTTCATTTATACATGGGGTAGCCGAAGAAGAACCGGAGCTAGCCAAGTATGTGGCTGCCCACACTGATGTTCCCTCCGTAGATGATGTAATCCCGCTAGAAAAGATACCTTACTTCATCAATAAAAGGCTATCTTTGAACTACCTCGAGCTTAATAAGCTTTGTACAATGTATGCTATGGAATACGGTATAGGCACTCACCTACACACACAGGTGACAAATGTTTACACAGCAAATCAGCTTACTTCGGTGGAAGATGCTTACCGCATAATCGAGGGAGGGGACCATCCAATCATCTTCGGCCGAAAGGATGATCCACAGCCCTTCACCATAGAGAAGGTCGATCTTGAATCAGATGCCGGAAGACTGCCTCTGTATCTTTATAGCCCCCAATCCAAGTACCTCATGCAAAAATAGGGGTATGATCTGGAGACTACGCCAGGCTTGAACTACGGTACTGGTCGACGATTACCTTTAAAGCCCCCAGTCCCGGCTGGCAAACTACGGGACTACTATAGCAAGACTCGATATGGATTAGGGTATGTTACACCCGCAATGACCCCTGAAAGTTCAGATGAGGAATGCGACTGGCATTCACATTCAACCGGGTCACCAACTTTTGATTCGGATGCCAGCATCAGAGACGTATTCAGACAAGTCCTGTCAGTCAATATGGCATTCGTCGACGCTTACGAAGAAGATGAAGACATTCCTAAAATCCTTGAATTAGAGCCGTAGGACCAACAGCTGGATGCACAATGGGAAAAGCGATTCGAACAGAGAGAACCTCCTACTGAAGATGAGGTTATACATGTCGACCTCGGTAGCGAATCTTCTCCAAAACCAATCTTCGTCAGTAAAGGCTTGACAGACGAAGAGCAAGAATTGCTACTGGAACTTGTCAAAGAATATATTGATGTGTTCGTCTGGAGCTATGAAGACATGCCAGGGTTAAATCCCGATATTGCTCTTAACAAACTCAATATTCGGCCAGATGTAAAGCCAGTCAAACAACAACAACGACGCTTTCGTCCAGGCATCATGGATGCAATCGAAGCCGAAGTCAATAAACTCATAGCCAGCGACTTCATACGTGAGGAAGAACATCCAGACTGGGTTGCCAACATAGTTCCGGTCCTCAAGAAGAATGGGAAGATTCGAATCTGCATCGACTTCCGCAATCTGAACGAGGCATATCCCAAAGATAAATTTCCCCTCCCTATCACAGACATCATGATCGACAACACATGCGGCTTTAAACGCATGTCATTCATGGATTGTTTCTTGGGGTACAACCAAATTAAGATATCTCCTGACGACGAAAAGCATACATCATTCCGAACACCGATTGGCACATACTGCTACACAGTCATGCCTTTCGGTTTAAAGAATACTGGCGCCATATATCAAAGAGCCATGAGTATCATCTTCAGAGACCACTTGCACAAGACTGTGGAGTGCTATGTTGATGACATCGCCGTCAAGAGTCGCTGTAAGGGAGACCATCTCCAGGATCTGAGAACGGTATTCGACCTGATGCGAGCACACAACCTGAAAATGAATCCCACAAAATCCTTCTTGGGCGTATCCAGCGGAAAGTTTTTGGGTTTCATCATCACCTCCCAGGGTATCCACGTAGACCCTGAGAAGACGAAGGCAATCATGGAGATGGGTCCCCCGAAAAATCTTCGAGAACTTCGAGGCCTCCAAGGGAGGTTAGCTTACATCAGGAGGTTCATTTCCAACCTCTTCGGGCGTTGTCAGCCATTCACCCATCTCATGAACAAGGGCGTCTCATTCGTATGGAACGAAGAATGTCAGCGTGCCTTCGACAGCATTAATATTTGTCGAACCCTCCAGTTCTGGTGGCCCCGGTTGCTGGAAAACCATTCATGCTCTATGTACGAGTAATGGAGCATTCCTTTGGCGCTCTGCTAGCACAAAACAACGATACAGGCCATGAGCAAGCTATATATTACCTCAGTCGAATGATGATCGGGCCAGAGCACCGATATACCGTCGTAGAGAAGGATTGCCTCGTCCTGGTGTTCGCCAGTCAAAAGACGCGATACTATGTCACAGGTCAAACCATACATGTGATATCACGAGTCAACCCCCTCAGGGTCCTCATGACGAAACCAGGGGCACTCAGCTCTCGCCTCGCTACATGGGCAATATTGCTATCCCCTTATCATATGATCTTCATCCCACAAAAGGCTGTTAAAGGTCAAGCCCTGGCAGACTTTTTGGCAGCCCACCCGGGCTCGGAGTCGTCCAGAATATATGAAGAAATCCCAGATGAGGTCGCCGACTCGCATGCAACCTCCCACGATGATATATGGAGAATGTTCTTCGACGGTGCTTCGAGAACTGGACCCAAGGGCAACATCGTCGTCGGAGTCGGGGTGGTGCTGGTTTCTCCTTCCGGATTGGTGATCAATTGCACTTACTCTGTCACAGAACCCTGCTCTAATAATGTGGCCGAGTACAACGCTTTGGTCATTGGCCTCCAACTTACAAGAGAGCTGGAGGTAGAATATTTTGAAGCATACGGCGATTCTCAGTTAATCGTCAATCAGATCCGGGGCTCATACGAAGTCCGCCACGAAGACATGGTCCCCTATCACCAAATAGCGATCGACATCATCTCATCATTCGAGGGGTTCTTCATCGAACATGTTCCCAGACTCCGAAATATCGAAGCCGATGCCTTAGCAGGCCTGGCCGCTTCCCTAGCAGTGCCAAATCATACTCATCAATCGATAGATATGATAGGCCACGAACTGGTCTGCCCCAAGAACAACGTTTAATTCGTGGCGAGTTATTTCGCTCAGACGATCGACGAAGTCCCAGACTGGAGACAACTATTCATTGACTTCGTAGTCTACTACATCCTGCCCGAGAACCCAAAAGAGGCCACCTCTATCCGAAGGCGTTCCCTCAGATTCTTCTACGATACAGAGACAAAAATGCTGTATCGTCGATCCTATGATGGATTATTGCTTCGATGTCTGTCAAACGTAGAAGCCAAAGAAGCCGTACGCGAAGCTCACGACGGTGTCTGCGGGGCCCATCAGCCTGGCCCTAAATTGCAAGACCGTCTTCGCCGAATGGGCTACTACTGGCCCACGGTGGTAGCAGATACGATAGACTATGCTAAAAAGTGCAAAGCTTGCCAAATCCATGCAGACTTCATCTATCAACCATCCGAATTTCTACATCCGACAGTGGCGTCCTGGCCGTTCGAAGCATAGGGAATGGATATCATTGGTCCGATTACTCCACCTTCCTCCCGAGGACATCGCTTCATACTCACAATCACAGATTACTTCTCCAAATGGGCGAAAGCTGTCCCGCTTGCAGAAGTAAAGACTTCAAACGTGATCAGCTTTCTTAAGCATCATGTCATCTATCGCTTTGGACTGCCCCGAAGGATCATCCACAATAATGGTCCGCAGTTTGCAAGCCACGCCTTTTATCGGTTCTGTGACAAGCATCGCATCCAGAATATTGCTTTAACACCATACAATCCAACAGCGAATGGGTTGGCAGAAGCATTCAACAAAACAATCATCAAACTTCTCAAAAAGTTCGTATCGTCCAACAAACGTGACTGGAATGAGAAGCTTGGTGAATGCCTATGGGCGTACCGTACCACAGTCCGAACGGCCACAGGGAACACACCATTCTTCCTGGTGTACGGAAGTGAGGCAGTTCTCCCATTGGAGACCCAAATACCCTCGCTCTGTGTCGCGCTCACTTATCAATTGACGACAGATGATAACTACCGTCGCCGGCTACAAGAGTTGGAGGCCTTAGATGAAAAGCGCCTCCTGGCCCAGCAACGGATCGAACTATACCAAGCACGCATCTCCGGAGCCTTCAACAAGAAGGTTAAAATCAGAACATTCCAAGTGGGCGATCTCGTTCTGGCAGTCCGGAGGCCGATGGTCATGACTCACAAGATCGTCGACAAGTTCCAGCCAAAATGGAAAGGTCCATTTATCATCGAGGCTGTATTCTCCAACGGTGCTTACCGCCTCGCAAAATAAAATGGAGACTTGCTCATGTTGCCCGTCAACGGTAAGTTCCTGAAGAAATATTATGTCTAAACGACATATTCCAGATTAGTGAGTTATGTACCTGCTGGTGCCGCTGAACTCACTTTCATAATATTCCAAATCATCGAGTCATGTACCCACTGGTGCCACTGAACTCACATTCATAGAAATCCCAGATTATCGAGTCATGTACCCGCTGGTACCTCTGAACTTATACTTTGATTCCAAAATTCATGGATTGTCGAGTTATGTACCCGATGGTACCCCTGAACTTACATCCCGGTCACTCTTTCGGGGAAAAGTTATGTATGACCATACCTCTGAACTTTCTTCCTGAAAGAAATCCTTCCTCATGATCCACTGTCCGTACTCCCAGTACACAAAAAGGGTAACAGATCCATAAAATTTTAAAACGGCCATGTCCTCATTACCTCTGAGTCGTTTCACATCCGCCAAAAACAAATCACACCTTTACATAGAACTTCCATATCCTCATTACCTCTGAGTCATGCTATGTACCCTCCTTTATTGATGTAGTGCCCCGTCCCTACATCGTGTCCCGTACTCTGTCCACGGGGTACGTGAGAAAGGAACACTGTCGCTATCGATTCGGCCGGGACCGATAGGTCGGGATCGACCGAGTCGATCGAACGGGAACGGTTGAATTAAGATCCATTCCTCGTTATGGAATGTCTTCTTCGGAGCCAAGTCCCATATTCAGCGGGTTGCGCCTCAAGGATTGACTCTGCGGCTGAGTCGGGAGAGACCTCCCGTTGCTCTGCTTTTCACGCCGCTTGCGTTGGTTTTGGTTTTGTTTTCTGAATGCGTTTCGTGAATGTTTTCGATGGTTTTCATGGCTTGCATTTCGAACTCGCATTTCCTATCGAACTCCTTGAATAATGCAGTGTTCTAATCGGTTGCTTGTGCGATTTTAGGTAATCGCGTAGGCGACGTCTAGCGCAACCAGCAAGTTCATTCGCCGAAGTAAACTCAAGGTGAGTGGCTGACCTTTCTCTTCTCGACCCCCTTCTTAGGTAAAGTCGATAGTGTTGTTGCGAATAAAAAGATAAATGCAAGTGCACGAACACGAATGAATGAGCAAGTTCTCAAAAAGAAAGAGTAGGCTATATCTTAACAACTAAAAACATGTCTTTGCACGGTCATGGACAACTTGTCGACAAGGTGAGCATTTTCTCCGTACGGCAACCCGAGGCCACGGGACCATTGTGGGCATATGGAAACAAATAATTAGCTGTGCTGGGCACGGGTTAGGCGAGGACTTGCAGCGGGGCTCGCTACTCACGCTGAAAGGACCCCGTCTAACAAAAGCTAGAGGAGTCCACAATGGCTCTGGGAGCCAGTGACCAACACACGAAATATTACACTTGGTATGGAAATGATAACAATTGACAGAGAAGAACATGGTAAGTTTCATAAGGCGCGGCACGACCGCCGTCAGTAAGTTTCAACGAAAATTTCACTATGCTTGTCATTACTTGTTTGTAATCCATTAGGATGGTTAGAAACATTCATACTCTAAGTCATATAAACTCTTCAACCAAATGAGAGCTTGGAACTTAAATAGTCACGCACCAGTACAAAGTGTAATGTACTGATCCTCGCTCTCCACGCAGGTACCTCGAACCACGAAGGGCGTGCCAACTAGAGATTAAGGCGGCGTGAACTCTTTTGAAGCCTCGTCCGTGTGAAGGCTTGTTTTCTGGATTTCCTTTTGAAGAAGACCCGCACATCAGTCCAAAGAAAAATGACAACTCGACTTCCCGCCATAGCAGGTGGAAATATGTATTGGGTTTTTGCTTGTATAAAAGGGTGTAATGTATGGAACGACTATCTCATCGGCGTTTATTTTTGTAAGTCGAAATCATGTTGTAGCCCGCGCGGCAATGATTGTAAAAAGAAGTCTATGTAAAGTTCATATTATCAATGAAAAAGTCTATCTCCATTTCAAATGTGTTATTCAATTTCTCTGCGTACTCTAATTTGATGTTGTGTTTCGGATAACCTTATAATTATGCCTTGTGCGAACGCAACTTAGGTTCGTACGGCATCACGTCCGGGGGACGACTATCGATTCGACGGAATCGGGGCGTGACATAATGGTATCAGAGCACGGCTTTACATCCTTTGGCCTCGCGTCTAGAGTTTCAAACCATTGACCATGCAACGATGAGATAAGTTGTTCCATACAATGAGTCTGTAATAATTTGAGACTGATGCGTTGCCTTCTTATCGCAGAAGTGGCGGAACCCACGGCCGAGCAAGAACAGAGCGCTTCCAGTGGCTCTAGTAGCTCGCATCGTCCGCAGGCCGGACCTTCTAACGATACTATCGAAAGGATGCTGCGCATGATGGAGGCGCAGCGGAACCAGTCCGAGAACCGACATCAACGAGTAGAGGAACCACAGGCCCAGTTCGAAGCTCGCTTCGACGCGCACATCAAACTTCAACAAAAGCAGATGGATACCCTGCAGCAGATCGTCCAGACGTTTGCGGCCAACGGAAATTCTGCGATGGCACCTACCGTCACCGTACCTGCTACTACCGTGCCGGCGATTCCACCCATTGAAGTCGACACGGCGGAGCCCGAGCTTCAACCAGCGGCACCAAAGAAGTACAACTTCGAAGTGTCAGAATTCAAGAAGGCGTGTCGCACCTCTTTCAACGGCACCGAGGGTCCTTCTATTGCGATCGACTGGCTGGAAGAGTTAGAAGACCACTTCGAGCTCCTCGGCATCGAAGACTCAAAGCAAGTCGCCTGTGCACAACTTCAACTACGGTTGAACGCGTACGACTGGTGGGCCGTGCGCAAGCGAGCGATTCGACCGGACCACACTACCGTGCCGATCTCTTGGGCTATGTTCCGCAAGGCCTTCGAACTCGAGTACCTTTCGTCTGCCATTCGCCAAGCAAAGGAAAACGAATTCATGTCATTGAAGTAGGGGAGCAGGACCGTGCAGCAGTACGCCGCAGAGTTCAACAAATTGTCCAAGTTCGCTGGTGTGTTTCTGCCTACTGAAGAGTGCCGCGTGCGACGGTTCGAAGTGGGACTGCGACAATCTATTGGTGCGCATGTCAGCGTCCCGGAGTACAAGACCACGGGCGAGGCTCTGAATCACGCGCTCCGCCTTAAGAACCTACATCCTTTCAGTGCTGACGACGTTGTGCGCAACTCCAATCACAAACGTCCTAGCCATATGGGAGGCAACAACGACGCGTCAAAGCGTACAAATAACGGCGGCTACAGGGGTGAGAAAACGATACCTAAGTGCACCAATTGCGGAAAACTTGGACACCGTGAAGCCCACTGCTGGCACCGCAATGTTGAATGTTTCGCTTGCGGACAGAGGGGTCATGCGGCTCCAAATTGTCCAAGCTTTCGTCAGACTCGTAACGCCCCGCCACAACAAAACCGACAAGAGAATCGAGGACAGGCACCTTGACCTCCTCCGCCCACTCAACCCGCACCGCAAAATGGCCGAGACCGTCGCCCCAACACTCAGGGCCGCGTCTATGCCATGACTCGAGACGAGGCACTGGAATCAGACACCGTAGTGACAGGTATACTAAAATTCAATAATGTGCCTAATCGTGTGTTATTTGATTCAGGTGCTTCACATAGTTTCATATCGGCGGACTTTGTCGCCGAGCACAAATTTTTGTTAGTATCATTAGACCTCGACCTTAGCGTGAGTACACCTTCGGGCACACCAATACTCACTAATTCAGCCTGCACCGACGGGATTATCTGTATCGGCGGTCAAAAGATTGGTCTGGACGTGATGGTCCTAGACATGAAGGACTTCAATATCATTCTTGGGATGGATTGGCTTGGGCCGTGCAACGCAACCATAGACTGCGCCGGAAAGAAGGTCACCTTCCGCATACCAGGAGTGACTGAATTCTGCTTTTCGTGTGGTGAGGCGTCGTCGACCTGCATGTTGATCTCGGCAATCTCTGCTCGGAGGATGCTGCATTCTGGGTGCGAAGGCTACTTGGCGTCCGTCCGAGACATGCGACAGGAGGGTGCAAACGTAGGTCAGACCGACGTTGTGGCAGAATTCCCCGATGTGTTCCCGGACGAGCTATCCGGCATGCCCCCCGACCGAGAGATCGAGTTCAGTATCGATACATTCCCCGATACTCGACCGATTTCAAAGGCCCCGTACAGAATGGCCCCCGCTAAGCTGAAGGAACTCAAGGTCCAGCTACAAGAATTACTCGATAAAGGGTTTATTCGGCCTAGTGTTTCACCGTGGGGAGCGCCCGTATTGTTCGTGAAGAAGAAGGATGGGTCCATGCGTCGATTACCGAGAGCTTAACAAGGCCACCATCCGGAACAAGTATCCTTTGCCCCGCATAGACGACTTATTCGATCAACTACAAGGTGCCTCGGTATTTTCGAAGATTGATCTCCGTTCGGGCTATCATCAACTCAAGATCAAGTCGGACGACGTGCAAAAGTCAGCCTTTCGCACTCGGTACGGCCACTACGAGTTCCTGGTGATGCCATTCGGCCTGACGAACGCCCCTGCCGCCTTTATGGACCTAATGAATCGGGTGTTTCGACCCTTCCTTGATAAATTTGTGGTAGTCTTTATTGACGACATTCTTGTCTACTCGAAAGACAGGGCGCAGCATGCAGAACATCTGCGGACCGTGCTCCAGACACTTCGAGAGAACCAGCTATATGCGAAGCGGAGTAAGTACGAATTTTGGCTCAGCAGCGTATCCTTCCTTGGTCACATCATTTCGTCCGAAGGCATTGCAGTCGACCCGAAGAAAGTGGAAGCCGTTGCTGATTGGAAGAGGCCTGCGTCTGCTAGCGAGATTAGAAGCTTTCTTGGTTTGGCGGGATACTATCGACGCTTCGTGAAAGACTTCGTGAAGATTGCATCGCCACTGACTCGCCTCACTCAAAAGGGAGTCGCGTATGAGTGGTCGGATGACTGTGAAGCTTCATTCCAGGAGCTAAAACAGCGGCTGATTTCGGCACCCATACTCGCACTTCCGGATGGGCCAGAAGGTTTTCAAATATTCAGCGATGCTTCAGGCCAGGGCTTGGGATGTGTGCTCATGCAGCGGAACAAGGTGATATCCTTCGCCTCCAGACAGTTGAAGCCGCACAAGAAGAACTATCCTACGCACGACTTGGAGTTAGCGGCGATTGTGTTCGCATTGAAATTGTGGCGTCACTATCTATATGGCGTGGCATGCGCAATCTATACCGACCACAAGAGCCTCAAGTATCTCTTCACTCAGAAGGAACTGAACTTACGACAGCGGCGCTGGCTCGAACTAATCAAGGACTATGACTTGACGATTGACTACACTCCGGGCAAGGGAAATGTGGTGGCGGACGCTCTGAGTCGAAAATACCTTGCCTCGCTATCCATCGACCGCAGACTACTACAAGATCTCGAAGAAATGGACATCGATCTTCGGGTTCGATTCAGGGATATACGGTTGGCACAGCTGCAGTTAGAGCCGAGTTTGCTGGAAAAGATCATGGCCGCTCAGAAGGATGATCCGTACCTGAAGAAAATACGCGAGTGAATTTCAACAGGTAGTGTGACCGACTTTGCGGAAGACAAGACCGACGCGCTGCGATTGAATGGCCGACTATATGTTCCGGATGATTCTGAACTACGAAAGGAGATTATGTCGGAGGCGCATCACGCGAAATATACCTTGCATCCAGGCAGTACCAAGATGTACAAGGACCTCCGTACGACTTTCTGGTGGCACGGGATGAAGAGAGATGTGGCGCTCTTCGTGTCACAATACATGGCCTGTCAGCAGGTAAAAGCGGAGCATCAGCGACCGGACGGGGAGATGCAGAACCTTGCCATTCCAGAGTGGATATGGGATCATGTCACGATGGACTTTATTGTTGGCATGCCGAAGACACCACGGGGGAGCGATGCCATCTGGGTCATCGTCGATCGATTAACCAAGTCGGCGCACTTCATTGCCATTAAAGTTACTTGGAGCGTTGATCGGCTGGCGCAGATTTATCTTGACGAGATCGTACGACTGCACGGAGTTCCAGTATCCATCGTCTCTGATCGGGATTCACGATTCATGTCGCGATTCTGGAGTAGCCTTCAGTCGGCGCTGGGTACCAAGTTGTAGTTCAGTTCAGCTTACCATCCACAGACCGACGGCCAAACGGAGCACGTTAATCAGATTCTCAAAGACATGCTACGGCTCTGCGCAATCGACTTCAAATCAAGCTGGGACGTCCACTTACCGTTGGCAGAATTTGCATATAACAATAGCTACCAGTCCAGCATCCAAATGGTGCCGTATGAAGCCTTGTACGGTCGGAAGTGCAGATCGCCCATTTGCTGGGATGAAGTCGGGGAACGGCAGATACTCGACCCGGAGCTGGTAGAGCAGACGGTACAGAAAGTTAAGCTAATTTAGAAAAGACTAAAGATTGCACAGAGTCGGCAGAAGAGCTATGCCGACACCCATCGAAGACTGCTTGAGTTCTGTGTAGGCGATCACGTGTTCCTGAAGGTGTCGCCCATGCGTGGAGTTACTCGGTTCGGCGTGAAGGGAAAGCTGAGTCCGAGATTCGTTGGGCCGTTCGAAATACTCGAGCGGGTCGCCCCCGTAGCCTATAAGATTGCCCTACCACCGACGCTTGAAGGTGTACACAATGTCTTTCACGTCTCCCAACTGCGGAAGTACGTGCACGACCCTAGCCACGTGGTGGATTTTGGCCAGCTAGAGCTGAAGTCTGACTTATCCTACGTCGAAGCGCCAGTTCAAATTTTAGAACGCAAGGATAAGCTACTTCGAAATCGGGCGATCCCTCTCGTCCGCGTACTCTGGAGGAACCATACGGCAGAGGAGTCGACATGGGAACTCGAGTCAGAGATGAGGGAAAAGTTTCCTTCATTATTTTCATAGAGGTAGGTTCTATTCTTAAGTTTCGAGGACGAAACTTTTTCTTAGTTGGTTATGGTGTAGTGCCCCGTCCCTACATTGTGCCCCGTACTCTGTCCACGGGGTGCGCGAGAAAGGAACACTGTCGCTATCGATTCGGCCGGGACTGATAGGTCGGGATCGACCGAGTCGATCGAACGGGAACGGTTGAATTAAGATCCATTCCTCGTTATGGAATGTCTTCTTCGGAACCAAGTCCCATATTCAGCGGGTTGCACCTCAAGGATTGACTCTGCGGCTGAGTCGGGAGAGACCTCCCGTTGCTCAGCTTTTCACGCTGCTTGCGTTGGTTTTGGCTTTGTTTTCTGAATGCGTTTCGTGAATGTTTTCGATGGTTTTCATGGCTTGCATTTCGAACTCGCATTTCCTATCGAACTCCTTGAATAATGCAGTGTTCTAATCGGTTGCTTGTGCGATTTCAGGTAATCGCGTAGGCGACGTCTAGCGCAACCAGCAAGTTCATTCGCCGAAGTAAACTCAAGGTGAGTGGCTGACCCTTCTCTTCTCGACCCCCTTCTTAGGCAAAGTCGATAGTGTTATTGCGAATAAAAAGATAAATGCAAGTGCACGAACACGAATGAATGAGCAAGTTCTCAAAAAGAAAGAGTAGGCTATATCTTAACAACTAAAAACATATCTTTGCACGGTCATGGACAACTTGTCGACAAGGTGAGCGTTTTCTCCGTACGACAACCCGAGGCCACGGGACCGTTGCGGGCATATGGAAACAAATAATTAGCTGTGCTGGGCACGGGTTAGACGAGGACTTGCAGCGGGGCTCGCTACTCACGCTGAAAGGACCCCGTCTAACAAAAGCTAGAGGAGTCCACAATGGCTCTGGGAGCCAGTGACCAACACACGAAATATTGCACTTGGTATGGAAATGATAACAATTGACAGGGAAGAACATGGTAAGTTTCATAAGGCACGGCACGGCCGCCGTCAGTAAGTTGCAACGAAAATTTCACTATGCTTGTCATTACTTGTTTGTAATCCATTAGGATGGTTAGAAACATTCATACTCTAAGTCATATAAACTCTTCAACCAAATGAGAGCTTGGAACTTAAATAGTCACGCACCAGTACAAAGTGTAATGTACTGATCCTCGCTCTCCACGCAGGTACCCCGAACCACGAAGGGCGTGCCAACTAGAGATCAAGGCGGCGTGAACTCTTTTGAAGCCTCGTCCGTGTGAAGGCTTGTTTTCTGGATTTCTTTTTGAAGAAGACCCGCACATCAGTCCAAAGAAAAATGACGACTCGACTTCCCGCCATAGCAGGTAGAAATATGTACTGGGTTTTTGCTTGTATAAAAGGGTGTAATGTATGGAACGACTATCTCATCGGCGTTCATTTTTGTAAGTCGAAGTCATGTTGTAGCCCGCGCGGCAATGATTGTAAAAAGAAGTCTATGTAAAGTTCATATTATCAATGAAAAAGTCTATCTCCATTTCAAATGTGTTATTCAATTTCTCTGCGTACTCTAATTTGATGTTGTGTTTTGGATAACCTTATAATTATGCCTTGTGCGAACGCAACTTAGGTTCGCACGGCATCACGCCCGGGGGACGACTATCGATTCGACGGAATCGGGGCGTGACAATTGAGCCCACTCCTGCCATGTCCTCATCACCTCTGAGTGGGAAGGCTCCGTCGAAGAAACCTTCATGCTTGCCATGTCCTCATTACCTCTGAGTAAGTATGATGATTCCCTTTCGACTTATTATCCGTACCCACAATCGGAGTACGCCAAGGATAATAGGTCCACAAATATTCCCCGCTGAGTCCACTCCTGCCATGTTCTCATTACCTCTGAGTAGGAAGACTCCACGGTAAAACCCCCGTACTTACCATGTCCTCATTACCTCTGAGTAAGTATGTTGGTTCTCTCTCGTCTTATTATCCGTACCCTGAACCAGGGTCTGCCAAGGGTAATAGGCCTACAAATTTCCTCTGTTGACCACAAATATCCTCCGTTGAGTCCACCCCTTCCATGTCCTCATTACCTCTGAGTAGGAAGACTCCACGGTAAAACCTTCATACTTGCCATGTCCTCATTACCTCTGAGTAAGTATGTTGGTTCCCCTTCATCCTATTATCCATATCCTAAGTCGGGGTACGCCAAGGATAATAGGCCCACAAATATCCTTTGCTAAGTCTCTTAGTACAGGCCCACCATTCCTCATCATGCCCCGGGAGCCCAGCTGCTCCATGGCATTCCTTCTTCCGATACTCGGAACGTCCACGACACCATTACTGTGAACCGTTCTAAGCATCCCCAATCAAACTTGTTACCCATACCTAAAACCAAGGTATGCCAGGGGTAACAGGCCCACAGATAAGTCCCCTATGCGGGGCACACGTCACCACAATACCACAGACACAAACAAGCAATACAAATGAAGGGTAGAATGAAAAGTACTCTTTATTTGAAAGACGAAAAAGTATTACATATGGTGGGGACCATGTCCCACTCAAAAAGAAAAGAAAAGGAAAACATGAACAAAACGAGAAAAAGGCCGACTATAGTTCGGCATTACACAACTCTAAGAGGCAGTTTCTCACTAAGGCAGTACCCCACTCAAGCCTCTGTCTAGCTCGGCGCTCAGCCCTTTGGGACAACCGCTCCCTATTATCCAGGTCCATGAGTGCCCGCCAGTCATCGTCCAACCTCTTCAGAGCCACTTCCAAGTCAGCCGAAGCTTTATTGACTTTGTCAGCCTCCTGGATAATTAGCCCTCTGTCGATCCGGACAGCCTCAAGCTCAGACTCAAAGAAAGTTAACTTCCTCTGAAGCTCAAGGATCTGCTCCCGCGTGTCAGTAATACCGTGGGAGGCAATCGCTTCCCGAGCTATAACATCTTCAATCTCACGGCTCAATTGATCATATCGATCAGACAGAGTGCGGAGATCCTTCAGTATGGCCGGCCTGGTTTTATCCTGAGCAGCCTTCGCCTTCTCTATAGCAGTTGTGAGGGAGCCACGCTCCTGATCTATAGCAGCAGACAGATCAACCTACCGCAGTACCTGAAGCTGGGCCACCAGCTGATCAGTCTCCAGCAATTTTGCCTCCAGAAGTGCAGCCACCCCTGCCCCACCAGGAAGGGCCTTAAGGATATCAATTTGACCCTGGGCGCATTGCCGGGCTAAGACGAAAAAGGTCCCTCTCTCCACAGCAGCTTCTATCCCCCTTTTTAAGTGATGATAAAAGCTGTCGACCACGTCCTGTAACGCTTCGTCCAGGACCTCTGTAGAGGACGGCGTCAGAGGAAGCGTGGCCGGCAGCATCGAAGGAGTAGTACTAGAACTTGCCACCAGGGGGGCAACTTTCGAGCAGAACAATGCACGGATAGCGGCTAACTCTTCCTCTGCCACCCGAAGAGCCTGGACACTTTGCAGGGCGGAGAGGTCGACTCTCGGGGCCGCCCGAGCAGGGAAAGACACAAGAACCATCGTCCCCTGCCCCGGTTGTCCCATCACCGGACTTGTTGAACTCGAGCCCGCAGGAGGCCCATCAAGACAAGCCGGAAGTGGAGGAGGTACGCTCCTCTCCGCCAGTGCCCCTCCGACAGAGTCTGTCTCAACAATGTCCATCCTCGGCATTGGAGAGGCAGGACCTGCATGTCCATGACAATGATTAATCGACGTGACCCAAAGGATGTGATGATAGAGCAGATAGGCCTCATTGCAAGTTAAGATTCGGCTTATCTTACCAGGAGAAGAGCATGGAGGCTGCAGCTCGTTCGCAGCTGGTAGGGTCTCCTCACCAGCGATCTCCAAATTAAATTTGGCCGGCTCCTCTGACCCAGCCACCTCGGAGGGAGAGGCAACTCGATCAGCATCATCTTGACGAAATTCAACAATTTCAGGGGCAGGCTCACCGGAGCCCCCGTCATCCCGAGTCACGACCTCGGCAACTCGAGAGTCCTCTTCTTCTGACGCCTACAAGAGGGAAGGAATTAAAATCAAAGCTAGAAGAAAGGAAGGACCGGTAGTAACTTATTTACCTCGGATGCGGGGTCAACTTCTTCGCCTCTTTCCTTTATAGTTAGCCCGCGGTGTCTGGTCACAGCCAGTTTCCGAGAGCGAGGAATGCCGCCGACAGGAGAAAGTTGCCTGCTACGCTTTCGTGCAGGGCCGAGTGCAACGGATGGCTGATCTACCACCATCTCATCTGGCAAAACAGGCGACTGATTCGCCCCTACATCTGCCACCGGAAGGGAAAAGTCATCTCCATCATGCTCGTCGCCTTCGTCATCTACAGCAGCAGAGTCCGAATCCGGCACTTCGACTCTGTTCTTCCTCTTTCTTGTCTTGGCCCCCTGGGAACCCTCATCCAGGCCGGTACCAACGATAAAACTGGTACCCGGGTTAAAATCGACAGGGGGCTTATTTGCCATGACGTGGTATAGGCTGCCATATACAAGATCTCTACCGACACCTTGATAGCAGGAACTGAGAAAATGGTACGGGTATGGAATATGTCATAGTAATGCCAGGCTCTGATGTCGTCAAGAAGGCTACCTTCAAAACCCAGACAAGAGCTGGGGCTGTCTAGAAAAAGCTGACTATATCCAAATTGCCGGGCGAACCTGCTAGGCAGATAAGGCTCCAGAAAGACAGTGTTACGGTTGCGATACACCAGATGAGCGGGGCGGATGTTACGCAGCCACAGAAGCATCTGGCCGTCCAGAAGTTGAGGGGGCCCAATACCGTCGAGATGGACAGCCGCTATTTCCTCATCAGTAAAACGAGGGACAGATACGAAAATGTTGTACATGTCTGCCCTCGCCAGTGCCATCCGGCAAGCACGCTTGGTCTCGAATTCCCAAGACTCATTACGATACCGAAAGATAAAAGCGTCGTCATAAGTTACGCCGTCTTCAGAGCCCGGTCTCATCGAAGATGGATAATGCATCAACCGCCACCCCATCAAATAATGATAGAGCAGCTTGGTCCGTTCAAAATCTTTTGTCACATCGCGGGCAATGACCTTGGATGTGAAAGTACGAAGGCCACGGTGTATGCTGTACACCATGGCCGGGAGGAGAGCTAGCCGGACTCGCAAAACTAACTTCACAGCCGGAAGGATGAAATTGCGACTGATCCTCTCGATAGAACATGCTCCTCCCGAGACTACACAATTTCGCAGCCATATCATCAAAAATTCCGCCAGGAGCGCCTTCTCTGACAGTTCTTGGGTATCCTGATAAAAATAACAAAGGAGTCAGTTTTACTCCCGAATCTGTCACTAGTGGTGGCCACCCTCTTAGCCGACGACACTAAGGCTTTAACCGCCTCCCGGGATTAAGGACATCGGGAAGTAACTTGACCTGAGGCGTCCGTCGTGAAGAGATAGCGCACCCAGTCCTTGGTATGGGGGGCATTCCCTTCCGAGTTGCTATCCTTTTTGGCTATCTGATGACATGTGCTATAATGGCACAATATCTCTTGATAAAGAGCCACGAAGCCTGGGTACCGTCTTTCCAACTCTTCGAACTCCTTATTCTGGGAGTATACGCCTCAAAAGCTTCGTCCCCCCAAGGAAGCTTGGAGACCGCATGCATTTCGTGGAGCGCAAGCCCCATTTCCCCTACGGGTGTATAGAAGGTTCCCGTACGGCGGTTATACATCTCCAGCAGAGATATATATAATCTCTTGTTTATAGGCAAGCCATGGCTGGTGCCCCGAATAGCATGGTAAAGACCAATCTCACACAGAAAGGCCTCATACTTTCGCAAAATCCACATAGACATATTGGTCCACGAGGGAATGGGATGTATCCAGCTAGGGAGCATCAACCGACCAATGGGATAGGAGCCCTTCCGAGCGAGTTGGTTCATAAAAGTGTCGGCTGTAGAAAACATAAAATTGGGACCCGGCACATTCAAAAAAGTACCCGGGGCCAATCCTATTACAGAACGGCTGGTGTGCACCTTGCCCGCACACACAAACTTTAGGCTGTTGCTATAATGGATGTCTTCCACAAACATTCCACTTCGGGTAGGAGTTAAAGTCTCTTCCATCTTTCGGTCCAGTGGGAGCATATTGAACCAAGATAAAGGAAAGTGACGCTCCATCTGGGGGATGCGGATCGCCATTCCATTAGAAACAAAACTCCAGTTCTCTGACACCTCCAGAATCTGACTATTCTTCACAGTCAAGGCGTCTCCAAAGAAGAACGCGGGCTTCAAGTATTCCCCTTCTAATTTCCCCGAGTTCATCATAGCGTTAAGAAAATAGAAAGGCTGGTTCTTGAGGACATTCAATCTTGCCGGAGGCTCGTCACTCGGAAACTGGTCCACCATATGCTGAACTATATGGTCGTACCTATAGCCCAGAGCAGCTTGGGCACTGCCTACCAGGAGTTCTCCAGCAGCATTAACCGACAAATTCACTGAGAAGAAGACAAAAAAAGATAAGTTAAAAAGATGGACAAAAAAGAACTGATGGGTGCTTTCGAGCTTATGCGGCTCCAACTTAACGAAGCCTCATGCGGCTCAGGAGAACACTTATGCGGCTCCAACTTACTGAAGCCTCATGCGGCTCAAGCTCAGAAGAACATTCATGCGACTCCATTCAGTGAAGGTCATGCGGCAGTGCTTTCATAGGTCCCTCAGGGATCAGATAAGTTCGTGCGGACCACGTGACAGACAAATATGTGCGAATCTATGTGGCTCAGTGTAGCATATACGGCTTCGTTGACGAAGCACGTATGCGGCCACAGTGGCTATTCTTATGCGGCTCGCGGCTCGCGGCTCGGCCATAGGACGAACATGCGGCTCACATGAAAATAAAGGCTCGTGCATAAAGCTTGCGACGTAGCCATAGCAGTTAGGGATCTTTAAACCCACGTAAAGTCCTTACCAGCAATATAGGGATGGACGTCAGGGTGAGCTGCGGGCACGTCGGCCGACGGAGGAGCGGCCGCAGTTGAAGTAGAGGCAGTCTTCTTGACCTTCGCTGCTGCAGACGACGAAGACGCCGCCTTCTTGCCCTTCACCGCAATGGTCTTCTTGGGAGCCATGTAGGACCGTTGAGCACCTCTAGAGGGGGGGTGAATAGAGTGCGTGTGTGCAGCGGAATATAATCACCAATTAAAAAATTAAACTATGGCAGATATATAAGAGACAGTAAATAGAGATAGAGAATTCAAACTCTGTAACACAGCGATATATACTAACTCTGAGAGGACTAATCCAGTCTCGAGTACTCTTGCTCGATATTAATCCACTATGGCACAAGCTTTAACTGAGAGCTTGCAGTCTCTTACAACACCGTGCTTGGTGACGAGCGCACGACCAGCTCCACACACACACCGTGCTTGGTGACGAGCGCACGACCAGCTCCACAACAAGAAAAGTTGTTGAAACTTGGAACGACCTCTTTACAACTCTTGAGTAACCAAAAGACTCTAAATCAACTTTGATAGTACTGGCTTTTGGCTAAGAGATGTATAGGTGAGATTTGAAAATCTTAGATCGTTTGAAAACACTTGAGTAGTAGAGAAGAGAGAATAAAGAATGAATTGATGATTGAAATGAAAAGTTCTTCTCTATTTATAGGTGTTTTCTCCAGCAGAACTCGGGCAGAGTTCGGATGCAAATATCTCGCAAAGAGACGTTGCTCGCTGATTTGGAGGCAACAGAAGTTTGAATAACTTTTGACCGAACTCGGTCAGAGTTCGGACCGAACTCGGGCCGAACTCGGTTACGAGTTCTGTCAGGAGATATTTGAAAATTATTTGCAAAAAAATAGTTTTCAATAATGTTTTTGGTTATTTGTAAAATCATTTTGAAAGACTATTTTCGAAATATGTTTTTGAAATATTTGTAACAGAAAATACGAATGGTAAATAGGTAGGCTTTTTGGAATGTGGACAGTTTTAACCCTAAGCCAGTATTACCATAATTGATTTTACATAATAAATCCTAGACTCAATAAAATATAAAATACAGAATAAAATGAGAAATGAGTCTCCAGAAGATTTGATGATGTTGACGCTTTGATTGATGCGGTACAGCGTCCGTTGAATATGATTTCATGAATCCTGAAATGATTAGCAGTATTTTCTATATTTTGTGTATTGACTAAAGTGTACGTTGATTATCGAAATCGGGTGTGACCATGGAATGGGCCAACAATCTCTCCCATTTTGATAATTGACAAACTTGAGTCTATACCAAAATATATTTATATCAAATAGAACAAAATACAAAGTACCTGAAAAAAATTGAGATATGTTTGGATTCTGTTTTTGGATTATATGCGCTTTGGTATACTCTTTTTCTCCCCCTTTGTCAAGTAGTAAAATGAATAGGCTCCCCCGTAAATCGTGAAGAAATCGTGAAGCCAACAATAGACAAACACAAGACAAAGTGAAGCAAAAAAAATAATCACAGCATAGACATATATGGAAACAAATGATATAGAATAAACCAGCTCATAATAAACAGAAATAACATAGAAGTTTCCACTAGAAATCCAAAAGTACAACTAATAATGTCTAACTAAACAGTTTAGACATAAAAAATAAAAAAAACTACTACATCAACTGCATCAACTAATCAAATCAATATCCACTATCCTATAGCTGAATCCACGTCACATCGTGGGGTCGTCCGCACCGGGAGGATCATAAGGGAAGTAGGCTGTAGTCGGGTCGAAATATTGAAAGGTAACTTCATCAGTAAATCGAGGACCCGGAAAAGCAGGGTAAGGTAGGATGGTGACCGGATGGACTGAATCCTGAGCCAGGCTATAGTGGAGGTCAGCAATACTATTTCTCAGCACCTGGGCCTGAGAAATGTGCCGGAACTCTGAGTCCTGATGACATTGCGTAGAGACCGCAACAAAATCATCGAAGCGCTGGTAGAAAGTCTGATCGAATCCTGGGGCAGGGGCCGGAGCAGGAGGAGCATCAGTTGGAGGGACCTCAGCATCAGCAGCTGGAGCAGGAGCAGCTCCAGGTGGTGCAGGAAATCGACGAGATCGAGTCAGCTCAACAGGAGGAGAGGAGATGGCACACGTCTCAAGATCAACCTCGAAACGTCGAAATATAGAAGCAAGGTGCATAGGATATACTAGATTCCTACCTGCATTTTTGCAGTTAAGCATCCTGGACATCATAGTTTTGGGAACGGAGAATGGGAAGCCAAAGTGGATGTGATATAGAGCAGATAGTTCCAAAAAGGTAACTTCATCAGTAGAGCCTTTCTTCGGAAGAAGAGCAGAAAATATCATACGATGAAGCTCATAGAATGTTTGGTTCAGATGTTTGGCAAAAATTCTCCGGGGAGGAGGGTTAGGATGACAAATTAATTCCCTAAAGGAAGCAAGAGTGACATCAGCAGGGAACTGAATGTGGTAGATGTCAACTAATGCATCACCAAGATCAGGAATATGAAAGAATTCGCTGATGTCGGTGGCGCTAAATTCTAATTCTTGCCCAGCAATACAAGAATAGAAATTGCCGTTTTGTTTTACCTACAAATTACAGTAAAATATACGGACGACGTTGTCATAAATGCTCTCTTGGACCTCGAAGAAATTGCGGTATCCAAGTTGGTCAAAGATTGGAGCATATTCAAAGAAAGTAGTAAAATTAACGAAAGCTCCAGAGCAAATACGACGACCAGAGAAAGAGTCGAACCAGAGATCCGAAAAGTCTTTGTCGGGGAACAAAGTAGCATCGTACTCATCGGGATCTCTAGGTCGTGCTGGACTAAAAAGACTAGCAGGGGTGTAGTCAGAGGAAGAGGAAGCACCTTGGGAAGAGGTTCCTCTTTGACGCTTGGGGGCTATGAGAAAATGGAGAGAAAATACCTTTGAAGAAAAAGGAAGGAGAAGGAAGATGACTGCCTACTGGAACTCGTCAAACCCTTGCTAAGATGGAGGAGGAGAGGCTTCTAGGAGGAGAGGAAGGCTTTCCACGTTTTGTTGTGAAGAAAAAGTGGAAGGAAAGTTGGATTATATAGGCACTAGGGCCGGCTGTTCGGTTATGGAAGTTACCACAGCGCCGACCGAACTTGGTCCGAATTCAGTCCAAACTCGGTCAGAGTTCGGGCCGAGTTCGGCCACTTGCATTCCCGAGATAAACAGTGCAGTCTGGTAAGTTTAAAAGTAAAATTTAATAACTTTGACTGTTTTATTAAATAACGATTGTTATTTCTGGGTTAACTGTAGGGGTTGTCCCAGCTAACGGAGGTTCACCGGGGAACTCTTAAATACCGCTTCGCTTCGACCGTAGCCGTGGTGACAGACATACCCTTTTTAAGTTTGTACCCAAAAAATAATTTTCGTTAAATAAAATATTAAGTCATAAATTCAATTTTAATTACCATATGCACTATGAGTCCGAGAATTCAAGAATTCCGAGCTCACGCCTCAAAATGTTAAAACGGTCTTCAGCCAATGGTTTAGTGAATATATCTGCTAGTTGATGATCAGTGTCAATAAATTCTAGGCAAATATCCCCGTGTTGTTGATGATCACGAAGAAAATAATGTCTAATTTCTATGTGTTTTGTGCGTGAATGACAAACAGGGTTCTTAGTCAGATTTATTGTACTAGTGTTGTCACAATAAATAGGAACATTTGTATAGTGCAGATTGTAGTCCTCTAAGGTTTGCTTCATACACAAAATCTGAGCACAATAATGTCCTACGGCGATATACTCAGCCTCAGTTGTTGATAATGCTACTGAATTTTGTTTCTTGCTAAACCAAGAGACTAAGGCCTTTCCTAAGAAATAACATGTGCCACTTGTACTTTTACGGTCCACTTTGCATCCAGCAAAATCCGCATCCGAGTAACCTATAAGGTCAAAGGATTTGGTTTTGGGATACCATAAGCCAACTGTAGAAGTTCCTTTAAGGTATCGGAAGATACGCTTAACGGCACTAAGATGTGATTCCTTAGGGTTTGCCTGATAACGTGCACATATGCAAACGCTAAACATAATATCAGGACAACTAGCAGTTAAATATAATAAACTACCAATCATACCTCGATACTTACGCTGATCGACAGGTTTGCCACTTTCATCAGCATCAAGCTTTGTAGATGTAGCCATAGGCGTCCCGATTGGCTTTACATTCTCGAAGTCGTACTTTTTCAGTATGTCCTTCGTATACTTAGCTTGGTTGATGAATGTTCTGTTCGAGTGTTGTTTGATTTGCAGTCCTAGGAAAAAGTTCAGCTCTTCCATCATACTCATCTCAAATTCACTTTGCATACACTTGGCAAAATCTTAACAGAGTTTTTCATTAGTAGAACCAAATATAATGTCATCTACATAGATTTGCACTAGAAGTATATCATCATTCATGGATTTTATAAATAAAGTAGTATCAATCTTTCCTTTCGAAAATCCATTATCAAGTAAGAAGGCACTTAGGCGTTCGTACCAAGCACGAGGTGCTTGTTTGAGTCCATAAAGTGCTTTCTTAAGCTTGAAGACGTGATCAGGTTTTTGAAAATCTTCAAAACCAGGGGGTTGCTTCACAAAAATCTCTTCTTTCAAAAATCCATTTAAAAATGCGCTTTTCACGTCCATTTGAAAAAGTTTAAAATCATTAAAACATGCAAATGCGCAAAACATACGGATGGCTTCTAGTCTAGCAACACGAGCATAGGTCTCATCATAATCAATTCCTTCTTCTTGATTATAACCTTGTGCGATTAGACATGCTTTGTTGCGTAGAACTTGTCCATCTTCACTGAGTTTATTTCGGAACACCCATTTGGTACCAATTATCGATTGACCAATTGGTTTAGGAACAAGTTTCCAAACTTGGTTTCTCTCAAATTGATTAAGTTCCTCTTGCATGGCAGAAATTCAAAACTCATCAGAAAAAGCTTCTTCTACGTTCTTAGGTTCTATTTGTGAAATAAATGCTACATTTGCTGCTAATTTAGAATCTTTAAGAGATGAACGTGTACTCACACCTTTGGATACATCACCTATAATGAGAGTTTCTGGATGATCTGGCTTGAATCTCAATGATTCAAATCTTTGGGCCATATCCTTCACAAGGCTTTTCTCTGTTCCTGCATCTTCGAAACTTTTATCAGTCCTTGCCTCTTGGGTCAGATCTTTCTCAGAATTCTTCTTAGTCTTTTTAGGTGCATCTTCATCATCACTGTCGCTAGATCTGTGACTATTCAACTCATCAAAAGTAACATTAATACTTTCTTCAACAATCATAGATCTTTTATTAAAAATTCTATATCCCTTACTCTTAGCAGCATATCCGAGAAATATCCCGTCATCTGCTTTAGAGTCGAACTTTTCCAAGTTATCCTTGGTGTTCAGGATAAAACAGCGACAACCAAAAACTTTAAAATAAGAAATGTTTGGAATTCTTCCAAACCAAAGCTCATATGGTTTTTTCTTCGAGATTGGTCGAATTAACACCCTATTTAAAATATGACAGGCTGTACTAACAGCTTCTGCCCAAAAATATTTAGGAAGATTATACTGATTCAGCATGACTCTAGCCATTTCGCTTAGAGTATGATTCTTCCGCTCCACAACACCATTCTGTTGGGGAGTTCTAGGACAAGAAAATTCGTGGTAATATCCACTATCATCACAAAACTTTTTGAAGTCAGAATTTTCGAATTCGCCACCATGATCACTTCGGATACGAGTAATCATGAAGCCTTTTTCGTTTTGTACCTTTTTACAAAATATCTGAAATTCAAAAATAGCATCACTTTTGTTTGATAAAAAGTAAACCCAAGTAAATCGAGAGAAATTATCAACAATAACAAAAGCATAGAGCTTACCGCCAAGACTAGCGACTCTACTAGGACCAAATAAATCCATATGAATCAACTGCAAAGGTCTCGAAGTACTTACAACGTTGATGGATTTAAAAGTAGACCTATGTGCTTTGTTCTTTTCACAGTCTGCACATACCATATCTCTCTTGAATGGAATTTCAGGGAGTCTTTTTACCAACTTCTTTGTTTTCAGACGTGAGATAGTATCCATGTTTGCATGTCCTAGTCTCATGTGCCATAGCCAGCTTTCATCTTGATTGGCTACTAGGCATCTTTCTGCATTATTAGTATTCTCCAAAAAGAAAACATAAGTGTTGTCTTCTCTAATCCCTTTATATACAGGATCACCAGATGACATATCATATATGGTACATTTATCTTTCACAAAATTGATACCATAACCATTATCTGCCAAATGACTTATGCTCAATAGGTTATGTTTCAATTCAGTTACTAGACAAACATCCTTTATTATTGGATAAGGAGAAATACCTACAGTACCATTACCTATTATATCACCTCTCAAGTTGTTTCCGAAGGAGACATATCCTTCTTTCTTCATCGATAGCGTAGCGAATAAGGATGCATCACCAGTCATGTGTCGCGAACATCCGCTATCGAGAATCCATTTGCTTTTAGTATGAGAGGGTTGAGGGTCCACCTACAAGACAAGTAGATGAATCCTTTGGTACCCATTTTCTGAAGGGTCCACACAGATTAGCTTTAGGTCTCCAGACTAAAGTATGGTTGTCAACAAGCTTTCTTGCAAGACAATATTATGATATGTGTCCGTGCGTACCACAATATGTGCAAGTTAGTTTAGTGGTAGAAACTGTATTTGCAAGCTTGTTTTGTTTGGAGAACCTGTAAGTGAAAGCATGATGGTGTTCGTGTTTCTTCTATGCTTTCTTGTGTTTAGTCCTTCTAGGTGTATGCTTCGCATTAGGACTAATCTTAGGCTGTGTCACAGGTATTGCCTGTTTGCCTATGTAAAACCCCTCAAAATATTTTATTTTTTTATTTATTATTATTTATATTTTGTTACAAAATTTTGTTATTTGTTAAATAAATGCTTTTACCCTAATTGTTAAATTGAATATATATAGTTTAGAAAAATATGTTATATATGTATATATGCAAAGTTTGTGTGTGCATTGTATTATATAACCCTCACCCTTAACCCTAAGACTAAACTTAGGTTAACTCTAACCTTAGACTCATTTAGATTATTTTTTTAGATTATTTATATATATATTTATATATATAAAGTATTACTATTCATTAGTTTTTATTATTGGCGTATATGTATTATATCTATACTTTTTAGTTATGGCATTACAACTTGAGCAAAACCCAAATCCATTTCATTTATTCCAAACCCAACCTTAGCTCAGCCCATGGGCAAACTATCTAACCCTAACCTAGGCCCAACCCATTAGGAATTCCTAAGCCTTTGGATCTCATCCATGCATATATATCTATACAACTTCTCTCAAACCTAACCCTAATAATTTCCTCCACAAGCCTCCACCTCTTCCCATCCTCACCTCCACCCTATCCCTCTCTCTCTCAAATCTCGACCCCCCCTGATCTCGACGACCCCCCCCCTCGGCGGAGCTCGAGCCTGCGGATCGGGCGATTGCCGCGGCTGCAGTGAACCGGGCGGCCACCACCGACCTCTACCACCGGCGCCACCGCGACCGGAGGGTTCGCCGTCGAGCCCTGCCTCGGCGAGGTATTGCCCCGACCCCCCCACGTGTCCTCTGACACGTGTGATTTGTTGTAATAATTAGGTTAATTGCATTGATGAATTAATTTGTATAATTATATTGCTGTGTATGTATTTAATTAATGATTAATTGATGCTAATTACGATCTAAATTATTAGCCTAATGATTAGAGTCATTAGTGTAGATTCTAAATTAATTATTTCAGATTTTTATATAATTTATTCGTAATTATTAAGCATTTAAATGGTGGCATTAATGCAGTTTTTTTGTGTAATTTCCACAGTATTATATATTCTGTTTTTGATTTTTAGAATTTAATTCATTAGGAATTACTTGTTATGATCTATACATAATTTGTAGGTAATTATGTAATCTAATTACTGTTAAATTTTCAGGATTTAACAAATAGTTTAGATATTTTAATTATATTTTAAACTGTGAATTATTGTATCTAAATGACTGTTTAATTTCACTGTTTCGGATTTTTATTAATTAATTCACTAAGAATTAATTAATGGTCTCTATATAAGACTTGTAAATAATAATTATATATATTTACTGTAAAATTTTTAGAATAAAATAATTATGTTTGTTATTTATTTTATATTAAATCAGTGTTAAATATTATTGATTATGTAATTAGTTCATTACTAGTTTTAATTTATATTAAATATAAATTATTATGGTAATGATCATAAATGTATAGTCACTGTTGGAAAAATGTTATTTTCTGTGAATTATGAATTTTCACAATTTATTAGTAAATTTTTAATATTTAATTCTAATTTCAATAGCTAAAATAGTAATTTTATATATATAGTAGTTAAATGTTTTTAATTACTAATAATTAGGTAAATAATATTAAAAATATTATTTACAGTAGGTTTTTCCTGGAAAATTATTTTATAACCCAATTTAGATCTTTTTACTATCTATTAACTAGTATTTATAATTATTAGCACTGATCTAGTTATTAAATAGATTAATGTAATAAATATAGAAATAAATCCTATTTATGGTTTCTTTACAAATAATATATATCTAAATTTCTTTCATTATTTAGCTTATTAGAATGAAAATGATTTTCATGGATTTTTACAATTTTTGTTGGTTTTATTAGGAATTTGTGAATGCTTGTGTTTATTAATTGATTAATTAATTATTTATAAGTAATTAATTAATTATTAAAAATATATTAATTGTATTAATAATTTCAGAATATAAAATTATAATAATAAGTACTTCACACTTATTATTGTATATTATTATCCATAATTATTGGTACAGATTAGCTAGTAATAATGGTTTGATATTAATTATTGATTAATTAGCAATTAAATGTATTGTTTAATTTGGCTAATTAGTAATTAATTAGAGTTAATGCTTATATAGGATTATTTGCTTCGCGGGACTCGGACTCTATTTTGGACCCGGATACTCAGTTGCTGGACACAGGCAAGTACACCTTGCTTGATTGTATATTTTTGCAGTTAGTTTATATTACCTAGTTACTTCTCAGTTGTGTGCACGCGTCTCGTAGTAGTGGACTCATCCCGTGTATTGTGAAGGTATGTGGTACCTTCTAGCCGGACACCATATCATACACGATCACTATATGAGTGAGTTGAGAGCATGGATTTGTGTGTCGACTGATCATTGGCACGTGAGTTCGCGTCTGGTCTAGTGGTTGGTACAGGTCTACTTATATATACTATGACGTCTTGCATATTATTTGTACCGCGTATACGGTACAGATATACATTAGGTGGGGAGAGTCTACTAGTGGTGTATGAGAATTTCTGTTTCCAATGGACGCTGGATGCTCGTAGCCCCTCGTTCTCAAACCGTAGAACGCTTGGTGGACGTTTCTTCTTCTTCTCCCCCTCTCATGTGCCACTAGAGATGTCTCGAGTGCATTTTACACATAGATGATTAGTTTACCTGTCGTATGTCGCATGATATATCCTGTCCTTGTTTGGTTGGGAAGATGTTATGTTACATTTTGTTCTAGTTATTTATATACTGCCCTGTACTATCATGCATGTCGATTTCTTGTGTACTTGTTACGTCCCTCTGAGGACCTGGCACCTTTTCCAGATTGGGACGAGCACAGGTACCGATGGACTACGGAGATTGGAGACTTTTGCTGACGAGGACTTCAATGTTGAGCCTCGTGAGTTTCTTGAGTTCTTAGGTGATTTCTGCTAGTGGCTATCTATTTCTTTTCTGGTTCAGTTGTACTCTTTTAGTAGTTCATTCATACATTTATTGGTGGATTATTTTCCACTAGTCATGACTTGTAGTTTGATTCAGAGTTAATTTCATTCCTTCCAGCTTTATTCTGTGATTTTTCCTGTGGATGAGATTAGTATTTACCTGCTTGTATTGTTATTTAGTTGTTACTTCAGCGTACTACGATCGAGTATAGTCCATTAAATTGGGGTTTTTCTATACTTGATCGTACAGCTGGCACGCCACGTGTTCCTGGTCCCACATATTTTGGAACCGGGGCGTGACATGTTTTAGTGGTGGCCCATGCAGGTCGAGAAATTATTGTTTGGTTACTTTACCGTACCAAGCAAGCCTGCGTATAGGATTAGGACTATCGTGTCTCATCCACAATTGATTATTTTTATCCTTTGATCTCGTTTGATTTCGACTCATTTCAAACTCCTCGAAATACTTGATCTCTTCTTTGATTTATATCTTCTGACTCTTTGACTTCCTTGTAATTATATCCTTCTCGATCTAATCTACCGTACCCCTTGCTTGTCATGATTGATAGAGGTTTGGAAAATGCTATACTATATACACTCTTGAGTTAACTATATGCTAGATGGGTTACCTTGGCAGCTAATTAGGCGGTTGAGTCTATAATTGAATTCTGGGAAAGTACTAAATATTGCAGGTTGATGAACACCATATTTTTGAAAGATATAATTTTTGCATGAATGATTAGTTAATTCAAAGTTGAGTAGTAATGATATATCAATTTCGAATGATAGTGAGAAAGATTACTTATACTCATATGGGAAAGACTGTTAGAAGTTGATTAATAAAATAAACTCGATGATCGATTTGAGAGGATGATTTAAAGTTTTGATTTGAGTTTTTAAAAAAAAAAAATCTATGATTGGTTAGAGAGGATATAAAATCAACTTGATGATTAAAAATTTAAATATTCACATTGCTACATGAGATTTAAATTGGTTGATGATTTATGTTGGTTTCCAAAATAGAAGAATAAATTTTTTTAATTTTGAGGATAGATGATTGTAAATAGAAATAGTTAAAAGTTGCCTATGAGATTTATATTTCTTTAAAGATTGAATATTTTGACCTTGATGAAAAAAAAGGGTTTATTTAAGAAGAATTTAGAAATTTGATGCATTTCATAAAGTGATTTAAAAATTTGGAGTTGGGTAATTTTAATCTAAAAATTTTGAGGAGAAAAGAAAAGGATGTTTGTACTATAATAAAGTTTATTTCGAGGATCGATTTAGAAATTTGAGGTATTTTTTTGTGATTGAATTTTGTTTGATGGAACAAATTTTGATTGGAAAAAAAAAATTTGAGATTTAAATCTTTTTTTTTAGATTGATAAATTTTTATTGAAGTTTCTTTTGGAAAAAAAAAGAATTTAGTATTATGATAATATTTATCTCGGTGATTGATTTAAGTATTTTCATAAAAGAGTTACAATCTTTTATATTAGGTAAACTAAATTAAAGTTGAGGAAAAAAAAGGGGGAAAATAAAAGGGAGTTGGTGTGATGATAAAAGGATTGGTTGGGTATTTTAAAGTTATAATTATGATTATATGCGACGATCTTAAAGAGATTAAGAAAATTGGTGGATGATTGTTTTGATTTAAAGATTTTATACTGAAGGAATTTATGAAGAAATTTTATTTACAAGAATTTGATTTTTTTTATCTTGATGAGAAACATAGAGGATGTTACTCTAATGAGATAGAAGTGTCACACCTTATTTGCCATATTTTTCATAGCCATGATAGTGATTATATGCAGTTATAATTAAGTCATCGACCCATATGACTATGTCTTCTTCTCAAAATTTTATCACCCTTGTTCTCGACCCTAAACTAGTATCATGATTCCCTAATTGTTTAGAGCTATAGATGTCTATAATTTTTTCTTGACCATACCCCAAATCCGTCAACCAGTATATCTTCTCCTATATTTTAGTATTATATTATTAGTATTAATATTAGGAATATCTATTTAGTTGTTTGTTACTTTACCTGTAGACAATATTGGTTGATATTTTCTGTAATAAAAATTTTTCTTCACCTTTAGCTCATGCCACGGTTGCCGAGCTAAATACTGTAAGGATTTTTTTTATTATTATTATCTAATTAGTTTAATTTCTTTCCTGATTTACTATTTATCATGCTGCATAATTCTAGTACTTTCGATCCAAAAATTTGTTTTCTTAAGCAATAATGGAAAGCAGAACATTACGTCTTATCCTTTTGAATAGACCAAAGGATTTTTTTTTCTCATGTTAGGATTATTATTGCTTCTCTAGAAAATTCTATGTTGTTGCTACAATTTGGTAGGATAAACTTGCTTCCCTAAAGAGACAGTTAGAGGTACTAGTTCAATTCTTATAAGTTGGGTAGTATACCTTGTAGTCTAGCATCATACTTTTCTCAGGACCATTAAGAAATTATAGTTGGATAACACTGACTATATGTTGGTATAAGTATTTAGATTACCTAGACATAACTTTGTGGGTTCCTATCCCTAGCTCAACTAAGGTTAGAGATTCATAGGGCAACTAGAAAGGTCAAATCATTATTTGTGTTTTGGACTTGAACTATCTTGTACTTTCTTTTCTTCTGTACGTTTATTTTTATCGTCTTGACTAATACTGTTGTTATAGCCTAGTTTTTACAAGCTTCTTCTTTTCTCAAGCTTGTTCTTGACACATATATTATTGGGTGCACCCACTAAAATGTTGTCTAATCAGAATCGGTGCATGATGGTCTGGCCAACCTAGTGCATGTTGATTCGCTTTTCCTATGATTATTTTATGCAGATGAAGATATAGTAAACTTGTCCTAGGATCTCATTTGCGACCGTTTGACAATTTTTTTTCTTGAAACATTTATTCGCATTGGACCTTCAAATTTGTAATCGACCCCCCATCCCCCTTGAACTCTTCTTTATTCTGCGCCTTAGTATAGAATTTCTCTTTATAATCCTTTATTAGCTATGATTTATAGTAGAACCATCTTTCTACTAAGTCAGTTAAGTATACCTTGTATGATATCTTATTTTAGTAATACCCTTAGCACCCTAGTAGCCATCTTAGTCTGATTTTAGTCGGACATTTAGCAAATAAAAGTTTTCCTATTATCCTTTCCTTGGTTCATATCATTTGATCCCTTACCATGACTTGGGTAATTGAAGCACAATATTAGGAATTTTCTTCCAATAATTGCACCATTATGATCTAGACAAACCGCACCATACACATGACATTTATGCCCCCCATAAACACACCTTTATGTGCTCTATTTTAATAACTCTACTTGTTTGACAAATCTTTCCCTTAGAATAGACTATTTGTGTCCTCTCCTTATCCTATTAGATTTGACCATGCAATATCGATCTATTCCCTGATCACTTGGAAATCCTATGACCTATGTCGGACCTAGAACATATTCTTGTAGGATATGATGCCAGTTTTGACCCCTCTATAAACCCCCAAGTATCGTTGTAAATTGTCTTGTTGAGTAAGTTACAATTTACATATTTACTTTTCATTGATTTTCTTATTATTTCTTCGGTATTAGAATTATTTTAATTTCGAGGACGAAATTTTAATAAGTTGGGGAGAATGTAAAACCCCTCAAAATATTTTATTTTTTTATTTATTATTATTTATATTTTGTTACAAAATTTTGTTATTTGTTAAATAAATGCTTTTACCCTAATTGTTAAATTGAATATATATAGTTTAGAAAAATATGTTATATATGTATATATATGCAAAGTTTGTGTGTGCATTGTATTATATAACCCTCACCCTTAACCCTAAGACTAAACTTAGGTTAACTCTAACCTTAGACTCATTTAGATTATTTTTTTAGATTATTTATATATATATTTATATATATAAAGTATTACTATTCATTAGTTTTTATTATTGGCGTATATGTATTATATCTATACTTTTTAGTTATGGCATTACAACTTGAGCAAAACTCAAATCCATTTCATTTATTCCAAACCCAACCTTAGCTCAGCCCATGGGCAAACTATCTAACCCTAACCTAGGCCCAACCCATTAGGAATTCCTAAGCCTTTGGATCTCATCCATGCATATATATCTATACAACTTCTCTCAAACCTAACCCTAATAATTTCCTCCACAAGCCTCCACCTCTTCCCATCCTCACCTCCACCCTATCCCTCTCTTTCTCCAATCTCGACCCCCCCTGATCTCGACGACCCCCCCCCTCGGCGGAGCTCGAGCCTGCGGATCGGGCGATTGTCGCGGCTGCAGTGAACCGGGCGGCCACCACCGACCTCTACCACCGGCGCCACCGCGACCGGAGGGTTCGCCGTCGAGCCCTGCCTCGGCGAGGTATTGCCCCGACCCCCCCACGTGTCCTCTGACACGTGTGATTTGTTGTAATAATTAGGTTAATTGCATTGATGAATTAATTTGTATAATTATATTGCTGTGTATGTATTTAATTAATGATTAATTGATGCTAATTACGATCTAAATTATTAGCCTAATGATTAGAGTCATTAGTGTAGATTCTAAATTAATTATTTCAGATTTTTATATAATTTATTCGTAATTATTAAGCATTTAAATGGTGGCATTAATGCAGTTTTTTGTGTGTAATTTCCACAGTATTATATATTCTGTTTTTGATTTTTAGAATTTAATTCATTAGGAATTACTTGTTATGATCTATACATAATTTGTAGGTAATTATGTAATCTAATTACTGTTAAATTTTCAGGATTTAACAAATAGTTTAGATATTTTAATTATATTTTAAACTGTGAATTATTGTATCTAAATGACTGTTTAATTTCACTGTTTCGGATTTTTATTAATTAATTCACTAAGAATTAATTAATGGTCTCTATATAATACTTGTAAATAATAATTATATATATTTACTGTAAAATTTTTAGAATAAAATAATTATGTTTGTTATTTATTTTATATTAAATCAGTGTTAAATATTATTGATTATGTAATTAGTTCATTACTAGTTTTAATTTATATTAAATATAAATTATTATGGTAATGATCATAAATGTATAGTCACTGTTGGAAAAATGTTATTTTCTGTGAATTATGAATTTTCACAATTTATTAGTAAATTTTTAATATTTAATTCTAATTTCAATAGCTAAAATAGTAATTTTATATATATAGTAGTTAAATGTTTTTAATTACTAATAATTAGGTAAATAATATTAAAAATATTATTTACAGTAGGTTTTTCCTGGAAAATTATTTTATAACCCAATTTAGATCTTTTTACTATTTATTAACTAGTATTTATAATTATTAGCACTGATCTAGTTATTAAATAGATTAATGTAATAAATATAGAAATAAATCCTATTTATGGTTTCTTTACAAATAATATATATCTAAATTTCTTTCATTATTTAGCTTATTAGAATGAAAATGATTTTCATGGATTTTTACAATTTTTGTTGGTTTTATTAGGAATTTGTGAATGCTTGTGTTTATTAATTGATTAATTAATTATTTATAAGTAATTAATTAATTATTAAAAATATATTAATTGTATTAATAATTTCAGAATATAAAATTATAATAATAAGTACTTCACACTTATTATTGTATATTATTATCCATAATTATTGGTACAGATTAGCTAGTAATAATGGTTTGATATTAATTATTGATTAATTAGCAATTAAATGTATTGTTTAATTTGGCTAATTAGTAATTAATTAGAGTTAATGCTTATATAGGATTATTTGCTTCGCGGGACTCGGACTCTATTTTGGACCCGGATACTCAGTTGCTGGACACAGGCAAGTACACCTTGCTTGATTGTATATTTTTGCAGTTAGTTTATATTACCTAGTTACTTCTCAGTTGTGTGCACGCGTCTCGTAGTAGTGGACTCATCCCGTGTATTGTGAAGGTATGTGGTACCTTCTAGCCGGACACCGTATCATACACGATCACTATATGAGTGAGTTGAGAGCATGGATTTGTGTGTCGACTGATCATTGGCACGTGAGTTCGCGTCTGGTCTAGTGGTTGGTACAGGTCTACTTATATATACTATGACGTCTTGCATATTATTTGTACCGCGTATACGGTACAGATATACATTGGGTGGGGAGAGTCTACTAGTGGTGTATGAGAATTTCTGTTTCCAATGGACGCTGGATGCTCGTAGCCCCTCGTTCTCAAACCGTAGAACGCTTGGTGGACGTTTCTTCTTCTTCTCCCCCTCTCATGTGCCACTAGAGATGTCTCGAGTGCATTTTACACATAGATGGTTAGTTTACCTGTCGTATGTCACATGATATATCCTGTCCTTGTTTGGTTGGGGAGATGTTATGTTACATTTTGTTCTAGTTATTTATATACTGCCCTGTACTATCATGCATGTCGATTTCTTGTGTACTTGTTACGTCCCTCTGAGGACCTGGCACCTTTTCCAGATTGGGACGAGCACAGGTACCGATGGACTACGGAGATTGGAGACTTTTGCTGACGAGGACTTCAATGTTGAGCCTCGTGAGTTTCTTGAGTTCTTAGGTGATTTCTGCTAGTGGCTATCTATTTCTTTTCTGGTTCAGTTGTACTCTTTTAGTAGTTCATTCATACATTTATTGGTGGATTATTTTCCACTAGTCATGACTTGTAGTTTGATTCAGAGTTAATTTCATTCCTTCCAGCTTTATTCTGTGATTTTTCCTGTGGATGAGATTAGTATTTACCTGCTTGTATTGTTATTTAGTTGTTACTTCAGCGTACTACGATCGAGTATAGTCCATTAAATTGGGGTTTTTCTATACTTGATCGTACAGCTGGCACGCCACGTGTTCCTGGTCCCACATATTTTGGAACCGAGGCGTGACAGCCTAACTTGATTTCTAACTTTTTAGAAATCGCAATAGACTCTTCGTATCTAGCAGTCATATCAAGGAGTCTTTGTTCAGTTACTAGGTGTATCTTCTTCTCTATGTCATAAAGCTTTTGTACTTTGACATAGTCCCTTTCTTTCTTTTCAATATTGAGGATAGCCTCCTGATAGTCTACCTTAAGTTTGGCTATCTCTTCCGTGTTACCGGTAGTAGATGTCTCTTTAATATCTTCAATTAGATTAGACAGTCTAGCTATCTCGGTTGTGTGTGCCTTAATCTTTTTTCGAGATTGCTTATATTTATCGAGCACAGTTTTGTGATCTTCAAGTAGTTCGCTAAAGGCGTTCTCTAGTTCATCGAAAGTAAAATCATCAAACAAAGGGTTAGATGATACCTTTTCAAATGCCATGAGACAAACATTTACATTGCTGCAGGGTCTGTCTTCTTCTTCTGAGTCACTGGCATCGCTTTCGTGCCAGATGCTTGTGTTGGCATACTTTCGACCAGATGTAGCTTTTCTGCTTGATCTTGATCTATCGTATGGACTACTTTTCTTGGTGGTTGGACAGTCCTTCTTCATATGCCCTGATTTCTTGCATCCAAAGCATATAGTTTCATCTTCGTTGCTTTCTTGGACGTCTTTCTTCTTTCTGCTTGTGAACTTTAGATATTTCTTGAAGTTCCTCACAAGTAGGGCTCTTTCATCACCACTTGACGATTCTTCATCGGAATCGTTGTATGTTGATTTTCTTGCTTGGGCTTTGAAGGCAATAGTTTTCTCCTTTGGTGTTGCTTCTTCAAAATCTTGCAAGTCGAGTTCATGGGTCATGAGTTTGTCCATCAGCGTTTCCAGAGTCATAGTGGTGAGATCGTTTCCTTCAATGATTGCTGTGGCTTTTGGATTCCAGTTCTTTGTTAGAGCCCGCAGCACTTTCCTGATCTTCTCGTGATCACTGTAATCCTTACCAAGAGATTGTAGAGGATTAGTTATATCAAGAAAACGAGTAAACATCTGTGTAATTGACTCACCGGGTTTCATTTTAAAAGATTCATACTCCTGTGTCAGTCTACTAATTTTGGATTCCTTCACTTGGGAAGTCCCTTCATGGGTTACCTCAAGGAGTTTCCAAATTTCGTGAGACGTCTTACAGGTTGAAACTCTGTTGAACTCGGTTTTGTCAATTGCACAGAATAGTGCATTGATGGCTCGAGCATCAAGACTAGTCTTTGCTTTTTCAGCATCGGTGTACTTGTCATGAGGCTTTTCCATAAGAATGACTTCAACCACTGTGGGTGCTGGCTTCTTATAACCATCAATGACTATTGACCATAGATCAAAGTCAAGGACTTTAGAAAGAAAGTCATCCGTGTTTTCCAGTATGTGTAATTTGTTCCATCAAATATGGGAGGTCTATTTGTGGATTGTCCTTCACCGTTGAATATAGATTTTACGGCTGCCATATATACTCTCTAAGGTATGTTATATAAGAATATAACTTGCTCTGATACTAATTGTAGGACCATTGAGCACCTCTAGAGGGGGGGTGAATAGAGTGCGTGTGTGCAGCGAAATATAATCACCAATTAAAAAATTAAACTATGGCAGATATATAAGAGACAGTAAATAGAGATAGAGAATTCAAACTCAGTAACACAGCGATATATACTGGTATCCCTCTGAGAGGACTAATCCAGTCTCGAGTACTCTTGCTCGATGTTAATCCACTATGGCACAAGCTTTAACTGAGAGCTTGCAGTCTCTTACAACACCGTGCTTGGTGACGAGCGCACGACCAGCTCCACACACACACCGTGCTTGGTGACGAGCGCACGACCAGCTCTACAACAAGAAAAGTTGTTGAAACTTGGAACGACCTCTTTACAACTCTTGAGTAACCAAAAGACTCTAAATCAACTTTGATAGTACTGGCTTTTGGCTAAGAGATGTATATGTGAGATTTGAAAATCTTAAATCGTTTGAAAACACTTGCGTAGTAGAGAAGAGAGAATAAAGAATGAATTGATGATTTGAAATGAAAAGTTCTTCTCTATTTATAGGTGTTTTCTCCAACCAAACTCGGGCAGAACTCGGGCAGAGTTCGGATGCAAATATCTCGCAAAGAGACGTTGCTCGCTGATTTGGAGGCAACAGAAGTTTGAATAACTTTTGACCGAACTCGGTCAGAGTTCGGACCGAACTCGGGCCGAACTCGGTTACGAGTTCTGTCAGGAGATATTTGAAAATCATTTGCAAAAAAACAGTTTTCAATAATGTTTTTGGTTATTTGTAAAATCATTTTGAAAGACTATTTTTGAAATATGTTTTTGAAATATTTTTAACCGAAAATACGAATGGTAAATAGGTAGGCTTTTTGGAATGTGGACAGTTTTAACCCTAAGCCAGTATTACCACAATTGATTTTACATAATAAATCCTAGACTCAATAAAATATAAAATACAGAATAAAATGAGAAATGAGTCTCCAGAAGATTTGATGATGTTGACGCTTTGATTGATGCGGTACAGCGTCCGTTGAATATGATTTCATGAATCCTGAAATGATTAGCAGTATTTTCTATATTTGTGTATTGACTAAAGTGTATGTTGATTATCGAAATCGGGTGTGACCATGGAATGGGCCAACAAGCCATTGGTGATTGAAGAAGAGGATGACAATCGGGATAGGGAAGGTCCGAAGTAAAGGAGAAAGTAAAAAAGTTTTCTCTCTTAAACTCCTCTTATTTATAGGAGGACAAGAGAGGGGGTGGACACGTAGACTAATAACTGCCTCAGAAAAGACGAAAACAACTCCTCGGATTTCGTCCCCTCTCTTATAAAGAAGATTCACCCAGGGCATAAAATCTAAAGATTTAATGAGCCGACCCTTGGGATTTCCCCTAAAGGCGGCACTAAAACGAATTTGAGGCAATTAAAGACACACACACGTGGCAAGGAGCTATACGGCCCAAAAGTCCATGCGGCCGAGACATCCATGCGGCCAGGACATCATCTGCGACCAGGAGAATTTATACATGGCCATGCTTCTTATTCAAAGTATTTCAATTTTGCAAAATTAAAAACTTTGAAGGGGTCTTGTAGAAGCATGGAAAAGAATAAAGAAAGATCCATGCGGCCAGGGAGCCCCATGCGGCTCAGAGAGTTCATGCGACTCAAGGATCCATGCGGCTCAAGCGTCTATGCGGCTTAAACAAGTTCTATGCGGCTCAGAGAGGAGCCACGTGGCCTGCAAACAGCTCTTCCGTTTGTCTTTTACTGCATTAAATGCCTTGACGGCTGACAGCTCTGCCACATGACAGCCCTGACACAAAAATACAATTATGACTCTGTCATAATGGCAGACTCCTAGGAAAATGAAGGAAATCTCTGACACAATCTCCCGACATCCAGAAACCTTCATAAGGACTTGATACGTGGACAGTCGCATGCGGCCTAAGTAGAGAACACCCCATGCGGCTCAAATGAAGGTTGCCCCATGCGGCTCACGAAGACTATCCCCATGCGGCTCACGAAGACTATCCCCATGCGGCTCACGAGGACTATCTTTATACGGTTCACGAAGAAGGCACTCATCATGCGGTCACCTACACTCATGCGGCTCAGATCATTACCATACGGTCCAAATGTTCAGGGGCCCACTCTCAAACAGCCTTGACACGTGGCCAGCCTTATGCGGCTCAACGAGGAGCAACCTTCCTGCGGCTCAGATTTCTGTAGTGGCTTACGGTTAAGACACGTGGCATGATAGCGGGACACGTGGCATCAAATTGATCAAAATCCCTCAATAAATCCTAATAAAATATTGGGATCAAATCAGATCATTTGCAATCAAGCAAATTAATGACATGTGTCGAGAAATCCGAGGTTGGCATGACAAATCACGAGGATTTATGTCAATCATCATTAATTACCCGTAAAAGATTTGATACAATCACATTTATTGCTCAAATCTCGTATATTCAAGATGAACGGCCCAGATCTAGTGATCCTTAGCTGCCGACTTTTAAGAATAGGCAATCATTGTAAACCCTAATGAGGCCCCACACTCTTATAAATAGCAAGGTGCCATTCCCTTGCGAGAGGATATAGAGAAAAAGAGAAGATTCTCAGATAAAAAAAAAGAGAGACATAGAGAGCCAGAGAGCCAGAGAGAGAATATACAGAGCCTGAAAGGAGAGCATTTCTTCAGCAACGCCAAGCAGTTCTTCTATAGAGCCAAGGCTGCACCCGATCGTCCAAGGAGTAAGGCAGAGCTGCCGTCGCTTTCCCGAGCCTCTACCGTCACCCCCCAGAATCTAAAATAAATAATTGTACTTAGATTGCTGTACCTAGGTTTTCGTCCCTAGGCTTTCTTTGTACAAGCGAGTTTGTATTGTGAAGTAAAAGTCCAGTCCTCCAATAATTCTTCTATTTTTTATATTTTATGGCAAACAGATTCCTTGCTTAGCTTTTCTTCATGGCTTGGTTTATTCTTGGGTTGGTTCGGCTTGGCTTGGTTTTGCTTTGGTTCATCATGAACCAAAGGTGAACCCACCTACCTACCACCGTCATTAGTATTTATTAACCCATTCTCCTTTCTCTCTCCTCATTACTCTTCTTCTTCTCCACCATAACTTCTTCACCTACCAGAGAGAGAGAGAGAGAGAGGTCTAGGCAAGTGCAGCTTGCTTCATGGAGAAACTCTAATTTTATTGTTCCATTCTCCCTTTTACAGCATTCTAACATACTTTAGTACTTGGTATTTTTACTTTCCATGGCCAGATTCTTGTAGATCTAAGTTTATCTTATTTTCAGATTTCTTGGGTTTTGATCTACTTAATCTTGTTATTTCTAAGTTTTGATGGTTCCATATTGTAGAGAATTTCGTTCTGCCCTATTTTGACCTATGGAAGTTCGGATTTGGACTCTGAATGAGGGTTTTATAGAGCTTGGAAGCATGGGTTCATGGTGTTCTTCTTCTCGGAAATTTGGAGGAGAAGAACAGTTCTCTGGCTGCATGGCAGTACTTGATCGCATGAGCATTCATGCGGCAAGTCGCTTCTAGCTGCATAATACCCTTGCGCTTCTAGCCGCATGAGGCCCTTGCATTCCAGCCGCATGGACTTGAATCGAGCGCATATACCTGAAACTTCTCAGCACCGCATACGCCTGGAATTCCTTGGCCGCATAAGTCCTCAGTCATTTCCAGCCGCATGGGGTCCCACTCGCTCTCAGCTGCATAAGCCTATTTTCTTCTTGGCCGCATAGACCAAGTCTCTTCTAGCCGCGTGGATCTTTGGTCTGCGAGCCGCATGAGCCCGGGCCCGTTCTAGCCGCATGGACTCCTCCTCTGCGAGCCTCATAACACCTATTTCCTCCTGACCGCATGCGCCCTTGACTGAACATAGCCGCATGGGCTTCTAACTGAGCCACATGCGCCTTCTTCTATTCCTAACCGCATGGGCTGCTTCCGCCCTCAACCGCATGAGCTGCTCCCGCATGGATTCCTTTCTTGGCCACATATGCCTGAGCCGCATGGTTTTTCCATAGACTTGTATTCTATGATTGAATTATTATTATTTGATTTTTTAACTCATGTCTTGTAACCTCAGCATAACTTGGGTCTCCTGGTTTAATGCTTGCACTATGATGCCCTGTACATATACCATGAACACTGCAGTGACCCGCAGTGGTGCACTCTTGATATGTAATATGACCTGATGGTGGCCCGTCGTGGCGCACTCCTGATAAGTAAACATGACATGATAACCTGGCAAATCTTGATAAGCTGTTGCTACGGCTACCTGACATGACATGACCCGTATAAATAACCTGGACACCGTGGGCGATTGTGCTTGTACTAATAATCCAGTCCTGTCTTGCATCATGTCTAGGATGGAACTCCTGAGTACCACGGTCAGGAGTACCTACTGAAATGGACTAAGGCTAATAACTAGATTAATATATTAGTCATAAAGAGATCTCCCAGCTACAGGCAATCCCGTTACCTGGGCGTGCTTGGGATCTGTAGCCTGCCGTCGAGTATGGCACATTTCCAGCACACTGTCATGTGTTGCACCCTTCAAGCTACTTAAGGGTACATGCGTTTCCTGGACGATGTACCCACCTGAATTCAACCCCGAAATTTCGACCTGGGTAACCTGGATGGTCTGCAGGGCTTGTGGCTGTAGAATAATCTTACTGCATCTTGCTAGAACTAGGCCTGTGATAACCCTAGCTAGTTAAAGTATCAAGCCATACTTATTGCTTGGCCGTGATTGTTGAATGGAGAATAATCAGTCTGGTCTTGCCTTGATCCTGTATAAGATTGTTGCATGTTCTGATTTTCTTATAATTACCTTGCCGATAAATGGTGGGAAACCAAGTTCCGTTCAGATGAAGGGTTACAACCCCGGTCCTTGTTTGATTTACGGGTTGTAATCTGGCTATCCGAATAGTTCCATGGTTATCTCGTCGTATATCATCATGATTTTATATTTCCAGATTCTATTTATTTATTATCTTCTGTGCTAATTGCTGATTTTAGTTCCTAAGTGAAGCTTCCTTTGTAGTACTTGCTCTTTCTGGGATCTGACCCAACTGGTTTTGTATGGCCAGATTTTGGAGCAGCTCCGGAGGATCAACCGACTTTCCAGCCCGATGGTGACCACTAGGCGTAACCAGGGCAACGAGTGGGTTTATTTTTGATCTCCCACTTTATTATAAAATATTCTTTTGAGGCATCTAAGCCGACGAGCACCGGTTTTGTAACGCCCCAGTCCCAAAATACGTAGGACTAGGAACGTAGACATGCCAGCTGTATTCATACGAAGTATACTCCAATATATGGAAGCCTCGTATAAATACATAAGCTGTAAAATGCAGTAGAACCAATACTAATCTCATCCACGCAAAATAAATGAATCATATAATGATAATGAATTGTCTTGATACAATATGTTGGGCAGAGACAAATCTACTACCAACAAAATAAGGAAAAGTACATGATAGAATAAATGAATTTGGCGAGCGAAGCGAAGACGATCCAAGTGCAATCATCCTCGAAGAAACGGCAATGAACACGGCTAGAGCGAAAGCACCTGCGAAAGACAATAGCACACACCAGGCAAGACAACCAGGTCCTCAGAGGGACGTAACAAGACACATAATAGCATGCCATATAAACTGAATAAATATTGCTCAAGTAAATAAGTAAATCGAATTATAACATGTTCCAATATGTACCTACTGAACGAGCGTACCATCCCCCCAACCAAACAAGGACATGAGATGGTAAACTAATTCACGGCGATGTATCTTTCCATGCTAAGAATCCGATATGGTATCCGGACCCCAACAAGGTTCAATACCTTCTCATCGAAGTAGTAAGTCACACCTACAACCAAACAAGGATAAGATGTGACGAACTAATCCGCGACAAGTTATTGTTCCAAGCCACGGTCAGATACAAGTACCAAAACCAAAAGTACTCGTACCTAACGGATAGGGTGCCTAACCATTCTAAGTGGTATATTGTTAAGAACAATCCTTCCTACGCATGGGCCCTGGCTAAATAGGATCGGCATAGTCCCCCTTGGGCACCAGAGGCCCCAGCAGGAAGAGCATGACGTTCCGCAGAATCGTCAGTGGCCGTCAGTAATCTTGGGTCATCAACCCCGTATCTCCAGCGGAGAGTCCGGGTCACAAGGGAAGTGCATCGAAGCCCATACGCTAAGGAATTGTCCTTCCCGCCCAATGCCTACTGTGTTGTATCCACAACACAAACCACTATAACCGCTAAGTCAAACTAGCATGCAACCTCTATTAGCGGTTATTCCTATCGCACGGCTTGTACGTACTGGTGGCCAGCCAATCACGCACTTTCGTGTTCTACATGCGACACACAACTTCGTGTTTACAACGTGTTAAGGCCAATGAATGCGACACACAAGGTGGTCCCTTAAATCTAGGTTTAATTTGTAAGAAAAATAATACACAGCAGAAAATATGAATGAACAGTTATGCCATGTATCACAGTTTATTTTGCATAAAGAAAATAAATAACGCATGAAATATGAGCTAAAATAATTAAACAGCTAATGGCAAGGTGTCTTGCCTGATAGGGCGCCTGGTGTGCTGTGGTGATCAAGGTGGCACGATCTGCAACTTTGGTGCAACAACTACACAAGGGGACCTCGGATAGTGGTACGGATCGTGTCCTTGGGTCCAGAAGGGTTAATTTAGTAAGAGTGGACATAAGGTAGTCTCGAAATGGGCGAAGGAATAGGAACAATAGGACTTTGATACGAACAGGAGAAAATAAAAGAAAATAAATATTTATATATACGAGTTTTAGAAAATATTTATAATCCTAAAACTAGTTTTCATAAGTCAAAATATTTTTAGGTAAATATGTTGTAAATCATTTTTAGGCAGGAAATACTCTAAGGTTGTAAAATAATTTTTATAAACAGAAATATATTTGGTTAACAAATAATTTAGATAATATTGATATTAAGAAACTATTTTATCATTTGGAACTATATTTTTATGGTTCAAAAATAATACTAGAAACTTATTGAATGTAAAATATATATATATATTTTTTAGAAGAAGCTAAAAATTCTAGCATGTGATTTAGGGCTACTAAAAATAATAATGCAATAAGAATAACAATGATAATAATAATGATTTTAGAAATCATAATAGAATTAATAATAGTAACAACAGTAATGAAATAATAATGATAATAATAATAATAATAATAAAATAATTTAAACAGAATGAAACAAAACCAAAAAGAGTAAAACAAAATACAAAATCTAATAAAACCAAACAACCAAAAAGAAAAACAAGCACAGCTGAGCTACTGTGCTCTCCAGGTCCCAACAAAAACCAAAACAAAAGAGGGAGAGAGAAAACTCTTTAGGAAACAGAGAGAGAGAGAAAGAGAGGCGGGGAAAGGGAGGAGTGAGCGGAGAGGGGATCGATAGGGAGGCGGAGACCGGTCGGGGGACGAGTGAAGCCGGTGGGCGGATCATCGGAGAGGGGGGAGAGGGATCGGAGGATAGGGGCGGAGGCGAACTCAGGCGAACGGCGACGAGGGTTCGTGAGGTGGGCGCAGGCGAACTCAGGCGAACAGCGGCGAGGGTTCGTGAGGTGGGCGCAGGCGAACTCAGGCGAACGGCGGCGAGAAGAAGGTTTGGTGGTCGGGTTTCGCCGGCGGAGAACGGAGGGTTTCAACGAAGGGGAGGCTGTCAGCTCGCGGAGGGTCGGCGGCTCTCTATGGGCGGTGGTCGGAGCTGTCCCAGGGGAGACGCGGTGGCGCGGCATGCCAGGGAGGAGGCCGACGCAGGTGCGGTCAGGCGCGGAACGCCGAGGAGGCGGCTCGGCTTCGGGTAAGGGTTTTTTTCCTCCTCCTATTGTGTGGCGGTGGTGGTGGTTTACCTGGTGTGGATTGGCTTTCGGTGGTGGCTAGGACGGCCACGGTGGTCATGGGGATGCGGGTGGTGGTGCGGGAGTCCGGGGTTGCTGTGGCGTGATTAGGATGGGTAACAGTAGGGTTGGGTCGAGATAAAGGAGGTGGTCGACGTGTTTGGTGGGTGTTGCTGTGAGGTTGTGGGCGGTGGTGTCGGTAGGCCGATGCCGGCGATGGGGGAATCGGTAGGCGGAGGGAGGTATTAATGGTGGTGACAGGAGTGATGTTGGAGATGGTGGTGGTAGGCGATGAGCGGTGGAGAGGAAGTCGGAGGGGTTGAAGGTTACCGTCGTATCGGGTGTGTCCGATACGATGGGGACAGAGGTTCGGACCTGTCGGACCCGGAGAGGAATAATGTATTTGTACAATAAAACACATAATAGAACATATGGTGGATGGGGAAGGGAACACGGACACGATGCACCGTTGGTTGGCTATGGAATTTATTTGTGGAGAAATTTATGGAAGATGAAAATTGGAGGAGTACCTGCCTATATTTATAGGATGTGGGAATTCCCAATTAGATAATGGTTAGGAATAGTTTAAACCCAATTTGGATATTTCCAAATTTAATTTAAAAGCAATCAAATCAATATCCAAATCCAAATCCAAATCTCATTTAAATCAAATTAAATCTCTTAGTTTAAAATCAAATCAATTATAGATATTAGTTTAATCTATTTAAATAATTCCAAACATTAAATCAAGATTTAATTGGCCAAAATAACTTCCAAAAATATTTTTAAAATACCAATAATAATAATTTCGAAAATAATAAATATTTTAAATATCTTTTGAACAATAAAATATTACTATTAATAATTTTGAAAGTTATACCTTTATTTAAAATAGGCCAATAAATAAATAACGAATATTTGTATGCAATAATTAGGCTTTTCTAGTATACAAAATATTATTTATGATTAATAAATTTTTAGAAACAAAAGCCTTTTTATAGCAAGAATAATAATTATATAATTTTGAAAGTGTATATTAAAATAGAAAAGAAAATGTTTTTATAAAATATGTACGCTCGCACATATTCATACTCGTCGAGCAAACGAAAATTTCGCATACGACGTACAATACGACTACGTGACATACAGTACCAAAAATTTTAAATCCATGCAAATTAATAAATAATAAAAAAATAGTAGAAATTTAGGGGTTTTACATCCTACCCAACTTAAAAGAATTTCGTCCTCGAAATTAAGAATTTGTAGGGGGGTGAGAGGACACAAGGGGGTATCAATAGGGATCCAACGATGAAAATGTTTTCACAAAATCATGTCGTAAGAAATCGCGATCCAGTTCATTGAAAGATAGTACGGTATGGTCATGTGGGTCGCGAGTTAAGGCACGAATAAGAGATTGATTAGGTTCATGCCTAAATCGAGTGACTTGGAAGGTTCATGATAGCGAATATAGGGCCAAGAAAAGGACGAGTGGTTTAGGGTAAAGATATAGCAACAATGAGTGAGAATGGTCATAGCCGATGGGAAGGCTAGAGGGAGTGCTAGTATAATGCCTTCGTCCTTCTAAGATAGGTGAAGGCGAAAGCAAGATGGAGTTCGAAGGAGGCGTTATCGAATACGAATACGTGATTCAAAGTGATTCAAAGACGATTGAATAATTTCAAAGGAATTGTCAAGGCAGTCGTGGATGAGATTGTAAGGCAAAGTTTAATTATGTCCCCATCCACGTAGAGTACTAGACAAAAGCGAACCAAAGTGCACTCGGTTGATCAGACCATCATGCACCGGTTCTGATTAGACCATATGTTAGTGAACATGCCCAATAACATATGTCTTGAAACAAGCTCGATAAAAGAATAAGCTTGCAAAAACTAAGCTATATTAGCATCATTAGTCGAGATGGTAAAAACATGGGCACGAAGATTAAGATTGAAAGAAAGCAGAATGATTCTAAGTTATATCCTATGTTGGTCTCTATATAGTCGTCCTATAGTCTTCTTGGCCAAGTCCTTGGTTGACTAGACGGGTTAGGTCCTCTAGATTCTAGGATATACATAAGCTTGCTAATATAGGTCACTAGGTCAAAGGGGTTGCTAGTTCATAAGGTATTCTACCCAACTTAAAGAATTTAACTAATGGTGTTTGGGACAGCTAACTAGTAGGGTCAATCTCTAGCAAGCACGAAGGGAAGATAAGAATATGGATGGAAGGAAGCAAGCAAGATGCAATTGATGAGTCAAACGGTAGAAAAATCAAGGAAATAGGTCAAGTATGTGGATGAGATCCTAGACTTCTAATCCTATACGCAGGCTTGCTTGGTATGGTAGAGTAACCAAACAATTTATCTTGACCTGTATGGGCCACCACAAAAACATGTAACGCCCCAGTCCCAAAATACGTAGGACTAGGAACGTAGACATGCCAGCTGTATTCATACGAAGTATACTCCAATATATGGAAGCCTCGTATAAATACATAAGCTGTAAAATACAGTAGAACCAATACTAATCTCATCCACACAAAATAAATGAATCATATAATGATAATGAATTGTCTTGATACAATATGTTGGGCGGAGACAAATCCACTACCAACAAAATACGGAAAAGTACATGATAGAATAAATGAATTTGGCGAGCGAAGCGAAGACGATCCAAGTGCAATCATCCTCGAAGAAACGGCAATGAACACGGCTAGAGCGAAAGCACCTACGAAAGACAATAGCACACACCTGACAAGACAACCAGGTCCTCAGAGGGACGTAACAAGACACATAATAGCATGCCATATAAACTGAATAAATATTGCTCAAGTAAATAAGTAAATCGAATTATAACATGTTCCAATACGCACCTACTGAACGAGCGTACCATCCCCCAACCAAACAAGGACAGGAGATGGTAAACTAATTCACGACGACGTATCTTTCCATGCTAAGAATCCGATATGGTATCCGGACCCCAACAAGGTTCAATACCTTCTCATCGAAGTAGTAAGTCACACCTACAACCAAACAAGGACAAGATGTGACGAACTAATCCACGACAAGTTATTGTTCCAAGCCACGGTCAGATACAAGTACCCAAACCAAAAGTACTCGTACCTAACGGATAGGGTGCCTAACCATTCTAAGTGGTATGTTGTTAAGAACAATCCTTCCTACGCATGGGCCCTGGCTAAATAGGATCGGCATAGTCCCCCTTGGGCACCAGAGGCCCCAGCAGGAAGAGCATGACGTTCCGCAGAATCGTCAGTGGCCGTCAGTAATCTTGGGTCATCAACCCCGTATCTCCAGCGGAGAGTCCGGGTCACAAGGAAAGTGCATCGAAGCCCATACGCTAAGAAATTGTCCTCCCCGCCTAATACCTACTGTGTTGTATCCACAATACAAACCACTATAACCGCTAAGTCAAACTAGCATGCAACCTCTATTAGCGGTTATTCCTATCGCACGGCTTGTACGTACTGGTGGCCAGCCAATCATGCACTTCCGTGTTCTACATGAGATACACAACTTCATGTTTACAACGTGTCAAGGCCAATGAATGCGACACACAAGGTGGTCCCTTAAATCTAGGTTTAATTTATAAGAAAAATAATACACAGCAGAAAATATAAATGAACAGTTATGCCATGTATCACAGTTTATTTGCATAAAGAAAATAAATAATGCATGAAATATGAGCTAAAATAATTAAACAGCTAATGGCAAGGTGTCTTGCCTGATAGGGCGCCTGGTGTGCTGTGGTGATCAAGGTGGCACGATCTGCAACTTTGGTGCAACAACTGCACAAGGGGACCTCGGATAGTGGTACGGATCGTGTCCTTGGGTCCAGAAGGGTTAATTTAGTAAGAGTGGACATAAGGTAGTCTCGAAATGGGCGAAGGAATAGGAACAATAGGACTTCGATACGAACAGGAGAAAATAAAAGAAAATAAATATTTATATATACGAGTTTTAGAAAATATTTATAATCCTAAAACTAGTTTTCATAAGTCAAATATTTTTAGGTAAATATGTTGTAAATTGTTTTTAGGCAGGAAATACTCTAAGGTTGTAAAATAATTTTTATAAACAGAAATATATTTGGTTAACAAATAATTTAGATAATATTGATATTAAGAAACTATTTTATCATTTGGAACTATATTTTTATGGTTCAAAATAATACTAGAAACTTATTGAATGTAAAATATATATATTTTTTTAGAAGAAGCTAAAAATTCTAGCATGTGATTTAGGGCTACTAAAAATAATAATGCAATAAGAATAATAATGATAATAATAATGATTTTAGAAATCATAATAGAATTAATAATAGTAACAACAGTAATGAAATAATAATAATAATAATAATAATAATAATATAATAATAAAATAATAATAATAATAATAATAAATAATTTAAACAGAATGAAACAAAACCAAAAAGAGTAAAACAAAATACAAAATCTAATAAAACCAAACAACCAAAAAGAAAAACAAGCACAGCTGAGCTACTGTGCTCTCCAGGTCCCAACAAAAACCAAAACAAAAGAGGGAGAGAGAAAACTCTTTAGGAAACAGAGAGAGAGAAAGAGAGGCGGGAAAGGGAGGAGTGAGCGGAGAGGGGATCGATAGGGAGGCGGAGACCGGTCGGGGGACGAGTGAAGCCGGTGGGCGGATCATCGGAGAGGGGGAGAGGGATCGAGGACAGGGGCGGAGGCAAACTCAGACGAACGGCGGCGAGGGTTCGTGAGGTGGGCGCAGGCGAACTCAGGCGAACGGCGGCGAGGGTTCGTGAGGTGGGCGCAGGCGAACTCAGGCGAACGACGGCGAGAAGAAGGTTTGGTGGTCGGGTTTCGCCGGCAGAGAGCGGAGGGTTTCGACGAAGGGGAGGCTGTCAGCTCGCGGAGGGTCGGCGGCTCTCTATGGGCGGTGGTCGGAGCTGTCCCAGGGGAGACGCGGTGGCGCGGCATGCCAGGGAGGAGGCCGACGCGGGTGCGGTCAGGCGCGGAACGCCGAGGAGGCGGCTCGGCTTCGGGTAAGGGTTTTTTTTTCCTCCTCCTATTGTGTGGTGTGGTGTGGTTTACCTGGTGTGGATTGGCTTTCGGTGGTGGCTAGGATGGCCACGGTGGTCATGGGGATGCGGGTGGTGGTGCGGGAGTCCGGGGTTGCTGTGGCGTGATTAGGATGGGTAACAGTAGGGTTGGGTCGAGATGAAGGGGGTGGTCGACGTGTTTGGTGGGTGTTGCTATGAGGTTGTGGGCGGTGGTGTCGGTAGGCCGATGCTGGCGATGGGGGAATCGGTAGGCGGAGGGAGGTGTTAATGGTGGTGACAGGAGTGATGTTGGAGATGGTGGTGGTAGGCGATGAGCGATGGAGAGGAAGTCGGAGGGGTTGAAGGTTACCGTCGTATCGGGTGTGTCCGATACGATGGGGACATAGGTTCGGACCTGTCGGACCCGGAGAGGAATAATGTATTTGTACAATAAAACACATAATAGAACATATGGTGGATGGGGAAGGGAACACGGACACGATGCACCGTTGGTTGGCTATGGAATTTATTTGTGGAGAAATTTGTGGAAGATAAAAATTGGAGGAGTACCTGCCTATATTTATAGGATGTGGAAATTTCCAATTAGATAATGGTTAGGAATAGTTTAAACCCAATTTGGATATTTCCAAATTTAATTTAAAAGCAATCAAATCAATATCCAAATCCAAATCCAAATCTCATTTAAATCAAATTAAATCTCTTAGTTTAAAATCAAATCAATTATAGATATTAGTTTAATCTATTTAAATAATTCTAAACATTAAATCAAGATTTAATTGGCCAAAATAACTTCCAAAAATATTTTTCAAAATACCAATAATAATAATTTCGAAAATAATAAATATTTTTAAATATCTTTTTGAACAATAAAATATTACTATTAATAAATTTCGAAAGTTATACATTTATTTAAAATAGGCCAATAAATAAATAACGAAATATTTGTATGCAATAATTAGGCTTTTCTAGTATACAAAATATTATTTATGATTAATAACTTTTTAGAAACAAAAGCCTTTTTATAGCAAGAATAATAATTATTAATTTTGAAAGTGTATATTAAAATAGAAAAGAAAATGTTTTTATAAAATATGTACGCTCGCACATATTCGTACTCGTCGAGCAAACGAAAATTTCGCATACGACGTACAATACGACTACGTGACATACAGTACCAAAAATTTTAAATTCATGCAAATTAATAAATAATAAAAAAAATAGTAGAATTTTAGGGGTTTTACATGTTTAGCTCGATTGTACTTTACTTACTGTCCGCCTACGGGCTGTAACATGATTGACAGATCCTAGGGTTGATCATGTATGACTAAACTCTTGCTAGTCCCAATATTTATAACGCTAGCTTCATGATCAACTGAATATATATATTTGGGATGCCTTATTATTGTATATTTAA
>JANAVB010034218.1:4997381-5074881 GCA_029216955.1 Iris pallida
TATGGCTAATACCTTCAAGGTATGACCTAGAAATGAGATATTGACTAGCATGGCTTAGAAAATCTAGTTTATGCAAGGTATTGACACTAGAACTAAGATATTAACTAATAGTTAAGGTATTTGATATATGGGCTAAGGGAAGTGGATAGTATCTATAGATGATATATGTGATTGGGATAACCACAGTATATATGGCTTGTTGAGAATTCATGCATGATATATATGTATATGATATAGTACTATAATGTATCCTATAGTATAGGGTCTATGGTTAGAATTCTGATTAACTTAGATAGAGTTGACCCCTTTGACTAGACAGTTGACCAAACCCTAGATGATGACTTATTTGACTAATAGTTGACCAAGAGTTGACTTTGACCTAGAAAGGCCTAGTATTATAATAGATTGCATTGTACATTTTAATTATTATATTATGAAATTGGTAACCTGTACTGCTCTAAATAGGACTCTATGACTCCAGTTTGGACATCTATACATATCAGTTGCTTAGGGTATCAAGCGAGTACATCCTCTGATAGTTTTTATTATCTTGATATCTGCTATATCCGATTCAGTTTTAGTATTTTACTTGATTTTTGACACGATGGTACACGGACTAGTATACGTCGGATCCTGTCATGAGATGATATTTCTAGACTTTCCTGGTATATGGGTGCATTATCGATCTTATTTCCTGTACTTGTATAAATACCGATTTGGGAGTAGGCTGGCCCCCTACTTTTGAATCCTGTGTCATGACGTGTCATGTCTGGATCCATTATACTATTTGGGGATGGGGAGTTATTAGTGGTTATGTGATTAATACCTACTCCTATATTCCTATTACTTTTTTGCATCATAGCTCCACCCTCACCGCACGCAGGGTGTAGCCTGACCTGATACTGCTTGCCTCATAGATTTCCATTATGGCCGACCTAATCTGGTTTTCTTGTATTTTTTGATTCATAGTCGGTCAAATGGAACAGCCTGATCCTGACCCAAGCCGATTACATAACGCACTAATATCTCAAGGCACTGTTTACGTTTACATTATACATCAGATATTCTTGTACTGTTCTATATTCCAGTATTTCATCCCCTGACATAGTCTTCAGTTTTACATATCATGTTCATATTCCAGTCTTGATATTTCATCTTGTATTCTATTATAATTGTCTCTAATAGAATTTGTCAATTCACATGGAACTGCTGTTAGCATTTGTACTTGCTCATATCCTGATAGGATAACCCCGTTGATGTTTACAAAGGATTTAGATGCTGACTGCTCGACCTTCTATGGATTTGACACAGACAGAGACTTTGACCAGGATCTACCTTTGGTGATAGTGTCCATAGAAGATGTACCTTCTGTAGTGACCTAGTCTAGTAGGTTGACTGGACCGTGTTCTAGCTGGATAATTGAAACTTGTAGTATACTTTATATTTGGGATCTTGTGTTATGTCTTAATTTCTGAACTTCTGTCTGTGCTTGCATCTATTTTAGTTGATCTATTTCCATCATATCTTTATGATATTCGTGCTTATCTTCCTTAGATGTCTTGTCATTGAGTTGAGATTATATACCTCCGTGCAGAGATAACAAGTTTATATACTTTGTGTCTAGATGTTATATTTCTAGTTGACCTATCAGCGTTCTACCGCCGACACTGCTGCATAGGATGGACGTACCCATGTTCTCGTGTCCCTAAACAGGGTGCGGGTCGTGACACGTTTTTGTGGTGGCCTATGCAGGTCAGAGTCGCAACTAATACGATTTCGTAATGGTGCTCGACTTAGAGTGCTAATTACGAGCCTGCTATTTGGATAAAGGTTCTAGGCTATAATAGGAGTTGCTCAATCACAGTTAGGAATTTTTGAGAGATTCCTGGGACGATCCTTGAGAATCTTTTTTGAACGTCAATTTGAAATCCTTTCCTTTTGTATATGTTCACCCTTGCTCCTTGTCATTGAATTTGATTTTGATGGATCATTGTTGATTTTAATTTTTCATATCGAGATGAATGCTATGGCCCGAGTTACAGTATCTTCTGTTAACATATGTTGACGAAAATAACAGGGATGGTAAAATGTCTACTTGGTTATGGAACCTGGAGTTTATTGTAGCTATATTAGCCGACATGGCCGAAGTGTAGAGACCTGATTTCGAATGTACATATCTTGGTTATGATATTTGAAATTTTTTGCAGCTATACTAGTCGGCGTAGGGAGGATTTCAGAAGACATGATTATAGAGATGCATACTCAGTTATGGAATTTGTCGTTTATCGCAACCTTGCTTACTAGCATGGCGAGAATTCTGAGTATCATAATTTTTGACAAACGTATATGATTATCAGATTGTATCTTGAGAAGGTTCTTAACATATCATCTCTATCTTTCATTTCTGTTATTTTAGAATTATGTTCAATCATTAATTAACTTAGGAGTAGGAATATTTTTTATTATTTCCAGTCAAGTTCCTTATAAGATTTCATTATATTAGTTTGAAGTTCTTCGGATAGTGTAGTAGCCTGGTAGCTTACAGATAGGTTTGTGTCCTTGAGTATTTGTGTTGGTTGTTAGTATAGCTTGTGACTCTTCAAGTTCTTCCATTAGTTAGGTGAGCGTTAAGTATCAGTGTATAAGCCTAGAAGTACCTCATAGTGTAGTACCATTCATAGCAATAGTTATAATACATGTGTCAGAGTATAGTTAACAATTGGTATCCTATAGTATTAAGCATATGTCCATTATAGTTATGGAGTTAGTGATTGTGTACCAAGGGTGCCTAGAGGGTGCAAGTGTCCAGGATGTATCATGATTGATGAGTAATAAGTGATAGGTGTAGTGTATCAATTTAGTATTAGTGAGTGTTATTGAGGGTGATAATATTAGCTAGGTGTATCAATGTGATATTAAATATAGGGTATTGTAAGGAAGTATCATGAGAGTAGGAGTGCAGGTGTCTAAGGTAGTAGAGAGGGGGAGCTAGGCCACCTGTGGCGCAGCATCATGCCCCGCATCATCAGAGGGATATACCCAAGAGGGGCAGAACCTTTGCGTTGACGGTCGAGGAGGCCGACGCTATGGGTGACGGATTAGCAGGTCTGTCTTTCATGTCCTTCTTTTCCATCTTGTTGTGTGATTTCATTAGCACATGTCAGGATATTTTGTGTTGTGATAGATAGTGTAGTGATCATGTTCGAGACTGTGAGATCACGACCAGTAGAACCATGATGTTGCATGTTATTAGATAGAATTTTCTTGACCTTGATTGTTGGGGGCTTGACCTAGGAGTACGGCCATCTTAAATTTCGAGGACGAAAATTTTCTAAGGGGGTAGACTTGTAACCACCACTTTTCGGAACAGAAATATTTTTGACTTTTTCCTAATTATTGTTATTAGTGTGATTTCATATTAGATCTTGAGTGACAAATTAGTTTTTAAAACTAGAATTTATATTGATTAATTATCTAAATAATTAATAGTGCATATGTGTTATTATTGAATATGACTAATGGTTAGCCTTTGACTAGAATAGTAGTTAGTGATCCTAGAAGACCTAAAGTAACTTATCATGACCATCCAACTAAATTATTAGGACTAGACTAAATGACTTTTAGTTAGTCTCTGGCTAGATTAGAAGATTTAGTTAGAAAACTTGACTAAACACCTAATTAGGAAGGGAGGTTCAATCCCTAACTTGTCATAACTAAACGGAGGGGTGTAGTGGACCTTTCCTAATTAACCAAACCCTAAATTTAACACCATATGGTAGACCACCTTCCTATTAAAGCCCCACTTCATCTTCTTTCTCTTTCCATTTTTATTTCAAGCCCTAATTTAGGAGGTTTTTTTCCAAATTGCTCCTACAACAAAATTTTCTCCAAATTGAGCCAAATTTGTTTTATTCTCTTCCATTTGGAGAGGAGAAGCCTCTATTGGCTAGCTAAGATGGGATTATAAGGATTTGGAGCCTTGAAGCTTGGTGGAAATCAAGATCTAGGAATTTTATATTGGGAATCCATCTCCATTTTGGTATGAGCTCTCTAAACCCATTCATTTTATTTTATTAGTATAACTACATTCATTTAGGACCCCATTTGCATTAGGGTACCATTAGAGAGGAGTTGAGGCTCTTCTCTTCCTATTTGTAAGGTTTTTCCCATTTTATTTTGATATAAATTGGAAAAAATCAAATTTGTGACCACCAAGTGTTCGATACATGTCCCCAAAAGAACTTTCGTATCCTTTTTGAGTCGAGATTGGGTGCATGTGTCATAAATAGGATACATGGTGTTGTGTCATGGTATCTCATGATATACATGGTTAAATTTGGGTATATACATGTGTTTCTTTTGTCCAAAACAACCCAAATTCGTCATAATATTTATCTACATTTTTAGTAGCCATAACAACTTAGAAATGTCATAACTCCTAGCTCAAGAGTCCGATTAATCTTCCATTTTTTTAAAAGAACCGTATAGAAGTTAGCTTTCCAAATTTATATATTAATAGATCAATGAACGCGTTTTGGTATTTTTGCGATTCTGGGAGCTTTCGGACACGAAAATGCAATCCGTTTGAATTTTCGGAAAGCTAATACGAAGGGCTATGACATACTTTAATCCTATAATTTAGTGAATAGGTCTAATAGGTGCACTATTAATTTTAAGTAGAAAACTGATTATACGATATAGGCATTTGTGTACCCTATGAACCTATGTAGTATGCATATTAAGTGAGTGTAGGTATCATAGGTTGTCAAGTATATGTATGATATAGTACAAACACACACACACACACACACACACACACACACACACACACACACACACACGCATATATATATATATATATATATATATATATATATATATATATATATATATATATATATATATATATATATATATTATTGTTAGGTAATATGTGTTAGTTAGTGTGTGTTAATGTTGATACAATTGGTTATCAAGTAAGCCAAATATAGATAAGTTATGTATCAAGGTATTAAAGTTGTGGGCAAGGTATAAGTGTAATATTTGGGTACCATGAGGATATTGGTATCTTCACACTAAAGTATCATGACTAAGGATAAGTGAGTATTGGGACTTGAGTAAGGTATCCTTTTTGGTATCAAGTATTAGTATTAGAGTTACTTGGATAAGTATATGGAAGAATAAGGTATTGGTCAAGATACTAAGATATTTGATATTAGAATTAGGTAATAGATATTATCAAGATATCAAGTGCTAAGAGTAGGATGAGTGAGTCCATGTGTGTATTATTAGTAGAGTATGGTAAGCATAGAATATCTTGGGGTAATTTTGAAAGGTAATAAAATATATTAATATATTGATATATAGGTATATAGGTAAACATATTGCTATAATCTATAGCTATACATGTCATAGGGTAAGGATATAGATATCTTGATATCAATTGTAGGTAACCTAGGATACATATTTATGCATATATGTATCGAAGATCAAAGGTATATATCTATAGGTATATGTATATATAGAAATAAGATACTACAATACATGTTATATTATATAGGGTATAGATAAGGTAGCCAAGGCATGGTATAAAATATGGGATACTTAATGAATTAAGGTATCATGACATATCATGGTATAGGATATATCAAGTATTAGGTAGAACATATGGTATCCTAAGGATATGCTATCTATATACGTATATATAAGTGTATATGTATATGTATAGGTAGTTAAGTAATTCTAAAGGTAAAGGTAAATACCTTAGTAGCAAGGTAAATAATGAGTATGCATAGAGTACTAATGATACAATATCACATATATATTTCATATAGGTATTATATAGATACAAATATTATTATAAGATACATAGGGATACATATATATATTTATACGTATAGTATAAGGGGTATATTATACCATGTGGATATGGTATATGGGTATCTTGGTGTACTATGACATGTAGGGTGGATATATATATATATATATATAGTATATGAGTAAGGAAGTAACCAAGCACCATAGGTAAGTTTAGACAAATATGTATGAGGGTATAGTAATGGATAAATGGTTAGCGATATGGTTCTATAGTAGGATATATGGATATATGTATATAATATAGGTAAATGGTTAATATTTAGATATGGGTAAAAGGTATATTGGTATATGTTGTGGGTAGGTAAAGGTAATGGTATATGTAATAGACATTGGGTACATCCATGTATATATAAAGGATAAATTGGCTAAAGTAATCCTAGATAGTAGGTAACTAGTAGAGATGTAAGATATATATATTGATACTTAATAATATTAGCTATTATGGCTAATACCTTCAAGGTATAGACCTAGAAACGAGGTATTGACTAGCATGGATTAGAAAATCTAGTTTACGCAAGGTATTGACCCTAGCACTAAGGTATTAACTAATAGTTAAGGTATTTGAGATATGGGCTAAGGGTAAGTGGATAGTATCTACAGATGATATACATGATTTGGGATACCATAGTATATGTGGCTTGTTGAGAATTCATGCATGATATATATGTATATGGTATAGTACTATAAGGTATCCTAGAGTATGTGGGTCTATGGTTAGAAATATGATTAACTTAGATAGAGTTGACCCCTTTGACTAGACAGTTGACCAAACCCTAGATGTTGACTTAGTTTGACTAATAGTTGACCAAGGGTTGACCTTTGACCTAGAGAGACCTAGTATCATATAGATTGCATTGTACACTTTAATTATTATATTATGAACTCATTGTAACCTGTACTGCTCTAAATAGGACTCTGTGACTCCAATTAGGATATCTGTACATATCAGTTGCTCAGGGTATCAGGCCAGTACATTCTCTGATAGTTTTTATTGTCTTGATATCTGCTATATCTGATTCAGTTGTAGTATTTTACTTGATTTTCGACACGATGGTACACAGACTCGTATATGTCGAATCCTGTCATGATATGATATTCCTGGACTTTTCTGGTATATAGGTGCGTTATCAATCTTGTTTCCTGTACTTGTATGGACACAATTTGGGAGTGGGCTGGCCCCCTACTTTTGAATCCTGTGTCATGACATGTCATTTTCGGATCTATTATACTATTGGGGATAGGGAGTTATTAGTGGTTATGTGATCAATACCCCTCCTGTATTCCTATTACTTTCTTGCATCATAGCTTCACCCTCACCACATATAGGGTGTAGCCTGACCTGATACTGCTTGCCTCATAGCTTTCCATTGTGGTCGGCCTGATCCGGTTTTCTTATATTTTTTGATTCATAGTCGGTCAAATGGAACATTCTGATTCTGACCCAAGCCGATCACAAAACACACTAATATCTCAAGGCACTGTTTACGTTTACATTATACATCAGATATTCCTGTACTGTTTCACATTCCAGTATTTTATACCCTGACATGATCTCCATTTTTACATATCCTGTTTATATTCCAGTCTTGATATTTCATCTTTTATTCCATTATAAGTGTCTCTTATAGAATTTGTCAATTCACATGGGACTGTTGTTAGTGTTTGTACTTTCTCATATCCTAACAGGATAATCTCGTTGATGTTTACAGAGGATTTAGATGCTGACTGCTCGACCTTCTATGGGTTTGGCACAGATGGAGACTTTCACCAGGATCTACCTTTGGTGATAGTGCCCGTAGAGGATGTACCTTCTATAGTGACCTAGTCTAGTAGGTTGACTGGACTGCGTTACAGCTGGATATTTGAAACTTGTAGTATACTTTATATTCAGAATCTTGTGTTATGTCTTAATTTCTGAACTTCTGTCTGTGACTTGCATCTACATTAGTTTATCTATTTCCATCATATCTTTATGATATTCATGCTTATCTTCCTTAGATGTCTTGTGATTGAGTTGAGATTATATACCTCCGTGCGGAGATGACAGGTTTATATACTTTGTGTCTAGATGTTATATTTCTAGTTGACCTATACAGCGTTCTATCGTCGACACTGCGGCATAGGCTGGACGTACCCACATTCTCGTGCCCCTAAACATGGTGTGGGTCATGACAGATCCTCCCTGGTGAGGCAAGGAAGGCCCTAGCAGCATGGGCCTATAGGTCATGTGCACTGCAGGTATTGCTTTTGCAGCAGCTTAATGTAGAAGCATGAAAAAGGGGATTACTTTTAATCCCACATCGGAAAGGAGAAGAGTGGAAGTCTCATTCCACTCTATATAAAGAGCCCCCTTGCCTTCTTTTGAAAAGCCACTAAAATAAAAAAAGAAGATCTGTCACGACCCACACCCTGTTTAGGGGCACGAGAAAATGGGTACGTCCGGCCTACGCCGGAGTGTCGGCGGTAGAACGCTGTATATAGAGTAGGGTACATCCAGGGAGCCCGTTTGAGCCACAAAAAGTTGTAACAGTGCCTCTTCTTCTTCTGGGTCGACTCAAGTTCTTCACTTGCCATCTTGGCAAGAAAACGTTGGGCTATTACGAAGAAATCTAAGACGGAATGGGCCATGTGTAGTGCCCCACTAAGTAAAGGCACTAGATAAACAGAGAAATCAGATTGTTGGCTCTATAACAGAAGACGATTAATTTGGGTGAGTGGACGAAGTCTCATTTGCTGATTCGCTTAAGCCTAATAAGAATTTGAGTTTTTGATTGAATGTTATTGTTAATAATAAGATGGTAAATCATTGAGTATACTTTAAGAGAATTTACATGTTCCCTTGCTAAGAAATGAATGTTGCCTTGATCAAGAGAACCTTGTCATGCTAATAACAAGACGGTAATCAGTATGTATGCTTATAAGAGATTTCACATGTTGCTATGCTACGAACAAGAAAAGAGTTAACTTGTATGCTAAAAAAAGATAGTTTCCTGTCAATAAGAAATGACATGATGCCTGTATGCTAAAAAAGGCTGTTGCTTGATAAAAAGAAAGGAACTTTTGCTATGTTAAATCAAATGAGATAATACCATGCTAAATTAGATATTTGTTCTGAATATGACTCCTTGTTATGCTTGATAAGAAAAGAGAAAAACTGTTGGCTATGTGATCCGAAAAGAAGAAAGGCACGAAATGAACATGTCGTATATCTGCTAAGGCACGAAATAAACGTGTCGTATATCTGAAAGATCTGATCAAATCTGTTACATCTGATAGAACTGCAAGAGCATATGCATTAGTCTCGGACAACTTGTGCATAAGTAAAAATTTGTCTCTCGGGTGGTATTTGGGGGCGCCTGGAACCACTCGGCCTAGGAGAAATTAAGAGCACCCTTATGTAAAAGAGACCTCATGTTAAAAGGGTAGTCGATATCTAAGTCCTTAGCAACGAGCTGAACCAAAGAGTCACAGCTGCTAATCATAGGATTTCCTATGGATCATCATATAGATAAGTGTTGATTGGTGGAGCGCTGAACCGGAGAGTTACAGCTGCCAATCGAGTCTGCATGTGTCAAGAATGTTTTGCTAAGAGCTAACGATACAGAGACGAACAGGAAATAAGAATGTTGGTTATGTTATGTTTATGCTAATCCTTGTCTTATGCAGGGATGGACCGTCGGCTATGGTAAAAATCACTGAAAAAGTGATACATTCGTTACTAAGTTTCCTGAACATGAGTTGCTTAAAGAATAAATTGTTGCCAAGAATTGCTATGTTCCGTCCAAAGAAGTTATGATAATCATGCCTGTAATCTGCCTGAGAATGTCTTGAATAAGAGAAAAGAATGTTAAAGCTATTGTCCCTAATGAAATGATATGGTTCACGAAACACGCAGCACACTGCACATGAAATAAATAGTCATCATGCTTGAATTAAACAGTCCTCTTGTACGCTTGATATGAAATGAAATGAAATGTTGGCTTTTCAAAGATGTTTTTAAAAGAGATGTAAATTGACCCTGTATGCATGGAATGAATATAGGTAAAAGTAGCAAGATCACGTTACAAGAAATATTTTCTCACTAAATGAACAGTGATCATTTTAGACAAATGTAGATCTTTGTTCACAATCACCAGTATGCTGATATACTGACCCACCATCAGTCTACATACAGGTGCAATATGCATCGAGAAGGATAGTCCGAAGTGATAGCTCGATCCTCATCCTCAGGAGCCAAAAATCAGAAGAGATGCCAAGAGAATGACATCTATTGCCAAGAGTTGGTTTTGTATATAAAGGGATATAATGTATGGGAACGGGATCATTGTAATCTGTAATGTTTCTAAGAGAATATAAACATTATATCAGAGAGAAACGAGAGCTTGTAATCTGTAATATTTCTGAGAGAATTTAAATATTGTATCAGAAAGAAATGAAAGCTTGTAATTTGTTCAAAGAATATCAATAAAGAGAATTGTTTCTTGTTACCATTGTGTTTAATTCATATATCTGTAAAATATCCGCTGCTGCTTCAAATATCTGCAATATATTCTGCTGGTATTATCAACCTTGTCTATCTTTTCTTGTTACAGGTCTTGGCCTTGTGCAAGCGCAACTTAGGCTTGCACGACATTACGCCCAAACGAGGACGAACAGTCTCACAGAGTCCGAAGCGAGGACGAATGGACTCTGCATGATCGGGACGTCACAGAATGGTATAAGAGCAACACAAACCTCTGGCCAATTTTGATTCAATTGAATTCGAACATGTTCTCCTGATCGAAATTCCTTTGCCTATTCGATATCAATAATGAGATGAACGTTCCATACAATAAGTCCGTAAATATTTTTATGATGCCGGCATATGTTTTATCGATTTGATCGATTGAGATATTTTATTGAACATGATCTTTTGATACGAAATGAATCATGATTTTATGGATTGATGATGGCGAAGGATGAGGACTATCGCTGTTAAGGATATCGTAAGTTTCTTCTTTTGTTTCGAGAACGAAACTTTTTCTTGTGGGTAATTATGTAGTGGCCCGCTCCGCAAAGACACTAGATAAACAGAGAAATCAGATTGCTGGCTCTACAACAGAAGACGATTAAGCTGGGTGAATGGACGAAGTCTCATTCGCTGATTCGCTTACGCCTAATAAGAATCTGAGTTTTTGATTGAATGCTATTGTTAATAACAAGATGGTAAATCATTGAGTATGCTTTAAGAGAATTTACATGTTGCCTTGCTAAGAAATGAATGTTGCCTTGATCAAAAGAACCTTGTCATGCTAATAACAAGATAGTAATCAGTATGTATGCTTATAAGAGATTTCACATGTTGCTATGCTACGAACAGGAAAAGAGTTAACTTGTATGCTGAAAAGAAAGATTGTTGCCTGTCAATAAGAAATGACATGATGCCTGTATGCTAAAAGAAGGGTGTTGCCTGATAAAAAGAGAGAAACGGTTGGCTATGTGATCCGAAAAGAAGAAAGGCATGAAATGAACATATTGTATATCTGCTGAGGCACGAAATGTACGTGTCGTATATCTGAAAGTTCTGATCAAATTTGTTACATCTGATAGAACTGCTAGAGCTGAACCGGAGAGTCACAGCTGCCAATCGAGTCTGCATGTGTCAAGAATGTTTTGCTAAGAGCTAACGATGCAGAGACGAACAGGAAATAAGAATGTTGGTTATGTTATGTTTATGCTAATCTTTGTCTTATGCAGGGATGAACCGTCGGCTATGGTAAGAATCACTGAAAAAGTGATTACATTCGTTACTAAGTTTCCTGAACATGAGTTGCTTAAAGAATAAATTGTTGCCAAGAATTGCTATGTTTTGTCCAAAGAAGTTATGATAATCATGCTTGTAATCTGCTTGAGGATGTCTTGAATAAGAAAAGAATGCTAATGCTATTGTCCCAAATGAAATGATATGGTTCACGAAACACGTTGCGCACTGCACATGAAATGAGTAGTCATCATGCTTGAATTGAACAGTCCTCTTGTATGCTTGATATGAAATAAAATAAAATATGGCTTTTTAAAGATTTTTTTAAAAGAGATGTAAACTGACTCTGTATGCATGGAATGAATATAGGTAAAAGTAGCAAGATCATATTACAAGAAATGTTTTCTCACTAAATAAACAGTGATCGTTTCAGACAAATATAGCTCTTTGTTCACAATCACCAGTATGCTAATATACTGACCAACTATCAGTCTGCATGCAGGTGCAATATGCATCGAGAAGGATAGTCCGAAGCGATAGCCCGAGCCTCATCCTCAGGAGCCAAAAATCAGAAGAGATGCCAAGAGAATGACATCTATTGCCAAGAGTTGGTTTTGTATATAAAAGGATGTAAAGTATGGGAACGGGATCATTTTAATCTGTAATATTTCTGAGAGAATGTAAATATTGTATTAGAGAGAAACGAGAACTTGTAATCTATTCAAAGAATATCAATAAAGAGAATTATATCTTGTTACCATTGTGTTCAATTCATATATCTGTAAAATGTTCGCTACTGCTTTAAATATCTGCTATATGTTCTGCTGCATATTGTCAACCTTGTCTATCTTGTCTTGTTACAGGTCTTGGCCTTATGCAAGAGCAACTTAGGCTTGTACAACATCGTACCCAAACGAGGACGAACGGTCTCACAGAGTCCGAAGCGGGGATGAAAGGACTCTGTAGGATCGGGACGTGACATCATGTGCCCTCAAAGTGCTATGTCAGCAGCAAGCTAGAAACGTATTCTAAAAGTCATGCACGCAGCTAATAGTAGGCTGAACCGAAGTTGACTCAGGTGCTTTTGTACCCGGAATGGGTCAGCACTTAAAGTCCTCCTTCTACATGGGCGCATCTTCTGCGTTTTAAACCAAGTTAGGGGCAAACCTTACAGTGTCAAACCCATGCGCCCACGTGGACTGTGCGCATGAAGTGGGTTCCACTCACATTACGTGCTGCTCTCCTACTTATGATATGGGTACATTTCATGAGTTGGAACTGGAAAAGGAGGTACAGCATTCACATGACCACCCCGGCACTTGGCCTCGCCATGCGCCTGAAGGGGGTGTGAAAGTGAAAATCTTTCTTCATAATTTGTGTAATGTGATCACTCACAAATGCAGATCAAGAGAGCTGACCATTAAGCACAATGCGCCCCTTGTAGGGCATACATGTGCCATGGTCACCATCAACTGCTGTTGTTACAAGACAGTAGCTCAACCACCAGGTAGTATGTGCTCCAGCGACTTCAAATCTGCTGCTTCTGTCTGATATTATTTTGAAAACATGATACCAATTGAAGACTTTGTAACAGCCTACTCTCAACTAGGTGCATCAGTCTGACGTCTCAGCCCGGCACATTAGTCTGCAGGCGCATCGTCCTTCCTCGTCAGAGCGAGTCACTTTTTCATCAACGCACAGACGCATCTGCCAGCCTGGGGCTCTTCCATCATAATGAGGCTTGGGCACATCAAACCCAAACCATGCATTCAACTCGGCACTCGATGTTGTCTCGTAGAAGAATATTGCCTGTAATGGGCTAGAACATAAAATATCGTATCCATTTCCGACGCATCTCAGTCTTCTGAAGGAGTTCATCGCCAAAGCTTCTTCGAACAAGGGGATCCCACAGTACAACGTCTTACCACCGAGGAGGATCAGTCGAATTCATCTTCCTCGAGAAGTCGAGAGAAAGACAAACAAAACTCTCTCTCAACTGTTGGTATTTATAGGTCGGGCAAATCAAACCCATGTGCCAAGTGGCAACCTTTCCGACGTCAGTACAACGAACTTGTATTTGTGGTGACGAATCTGTCTATTCAAATTCAGTCAAGTCAAACAGCCATCAAGGCCTCGAAAAACACAACAGATGGGCCAAAGAGGATGCGACACTTGGCAGATACGCCATCGACATCATGCGTCCCTTACCGATACGCCCAGTGGGATATAGACCCATGCGCCCAGATCGGAATTAACCGATGCGCCCCTTTCAAACTTGTCATCATCAAGCATTTAATGCTGAGTGACAAAGACGACAACACATCTTCCAAAGAGCCATCCAATCAGCCGCCCTTTGCAGAAAACGAAGAGCCGCTGACATCAGCACCATCATTATACTTTTGGTCGACTACAACTATCCTTGTCACGTTGCCAATCGTTCATTCGCATGCACCTCACAGCCATGCACCCAGAAGGCTGCATATGCCTCAAAAGCAATACGCCCCCAGACTTACTCCTGATCTTAAGATAGAAGCCAAGTCTCTGCATGCGCATCCATAGCCATGCGCCCAAAAGCTCTGCATGCCCCTCAAAAGCCATGCGCCTGGACTTACCTATGACTCCTCGAAGTCATAGACTAAGTCGCCCCATACGCCTGTTCCTAAGCACATCCTGATGTGAAGCCCTGCATGCACCTCAAAAGCCATGCACCCGGACTCGCTCCTGATCCCTAAAGACAGCTGCTCAAGTCCTCTCGATGTGCCTGATCCTAGGCACATCAAGACAGATCACTCTCTCCCAAATCTGAGATCTTTGAGCCATAAACATGCACCACGTGTCATTTGACTCAGTTCTGCCTACGAATGGGTGCTAACCATCCAAGATCTCAGCAACAACCGAATCTTCGTAACTGCTTCGTGTCAGCTCTACCGCAGCCCAACGCATCAGTTCAAACAGATTCAAGGCGTATCATCCATGCACCTCCGTCGGCATCAGCCATATGGTATTCCCATACCCAGGCGCATCCTACATATGTGCGCAGAGGCAGCTCAGCCTGCTGCCTATAAATAGAAGGATCATTCCTTCATCCACAAATACAGACAGAGATATATACATGGAGATATATCCACAGATCATATCCAGAGAGTATGATATACACTTCGCGTCTTCTTCCCCTCAAAACGCTCCAGCATCTAGAGCAACCCAGACCTTCAAAGAATTCAAGATCGTCGTTAGATCGTCAATGGAGTCAACGTATTACCACTCGCTCCATCAACACAGTTCCCAGATAAAAACAAAAGTGTACTCAAAGGACTACATCTAAGTCCACATTGTATATTGTTCTGTTTGCAATCGAAATACAAAAGTTGCAATAAAAACCTTATGTGTTCCCTTTTTTTCGATGGCGAACAAGTTGACGACTCTGCTAGGGACGACCTTCTCCTCCAAGGAGAAGGTTCTGTTGCAATATGACGACATCAAGCTAGGCTCCTCCCACAAAACACTTATGGTTCGCCTCGACCAACAGGCGTATGAGGAGTTCATCTACGAAGAAAGTGCAAGTCCTTCGAAGAGGCTGCCAAAGCCGAAGAAGACTCGTCGAGTCTATTTGCGCAATGGCGATGCGCCTAGCACCATCGCTGAATGCGCCACCACAGCTGACCCTTCCTGCTGACATTCTCAGTAGCCAAGATGCGCCAACTATTATAGTACGTCTGTCAGGGAAATACAGTGTTAACTGTATTCCCCAACTATCTTCTTTCCAGTCGAAGAAGATGCGCCAACGGAACAGAGGTGCAACCAATCTTTCGCGCATGAACTCTGGTAAACAGGAGAAAATATATGTCTTTGACAGACTCACTCGCTGCCATGACGAGGCAAAATTGGATTTTAAGTACTATACACCTTCGCGGGCTAGTACAAAGAGATCCAAGACAGCACAGGCCATACGCCCCAAATGTGCTACGCCAACAGTGAACCAAAAGCATGTGCTCAAGATCATGCGCGCTGCTGATGGCAAGTTGTATAGGGTTGACTCGGGCGCATTTGCGAGCTAACTTTCAAAGTCCCTGTCCTGCTTGGGCGCATCTACTACGTTTCGAACCAAGTCCGATAGGGAAAAATCTGTGATGTTGAACCCATGCACCCACTTAGGTGGTGCGCATGAAGTAGGTTCAAGTTACAATAAATGTTGTTCCCCCACCATTAATCTGGGCGTATCTCATACGTGTGAACTAGATCAGGGACGCAGCATTCACATGACCACTCTGGCGCTTGGCCTTGCCACGCGCCTGAAGAGGGTATCAAAGTGGAACTTTTCTATCATGATTTGCATAACATGATTACTCACAAACCCAGATCAAGAGGGCTGACCAATAAGTACTATGCACCCTTAACAGGGCACACTTGTGCTAGGGTCACCATCAACTGCTATTGTTACAAGACAGCAGCTCCACCACAAAGTCAGTCCATGTTTCAGCGACTGCAATCTACGACACCCATCCGACGTCGCCTCGGTAAGAGAGTGCCAATTAAAGATGAAGAGGAGCCTAAGATCGCTTCCTGCCATGTTGTCACCAACTCTCACTCATTCGGCAGAAAGACAACTGCCAACTCCTTGACCTCCACAACGTCATCCAAGAGTCAGCCGAGGAAGAACAAGACTGTAATCCCGTCTTCAGGGGTGTTCGAAAGCACGCGAGCAAGGAAGAAGTCTCTGGCTGAAGTAGTGGCTGGGGGTAGTCAAATTCCTGACAATTCTCCTCTTGAAGACGAGGAAGTCCCCCAAGGAACCAACCTCGATGTAGCCAATATGAGGCCTCGGAAGAAGAAGCCCTTCCACAGAAAAGTGAGGTCGAGAGTGAGGTTTCAACCGATCTATCCCCTTCCACCCATGTTATGACAGCTTACATGGCAGGGGATGGTGATGAAGGAGAATCAGACACTCCAGCTCCAGACATCGTGTAACGCATAGACACTTTGGAAGGGGGCCTCAAAACCCTCTTTGCCTCTATGCAAACCTTGACTCAAGCAGTGTTCGAGATTTGGGCCACTCTAGCAAGGGCACCTGTCTTCACCAGTCCTGATCTAGGGGCCAATGGGGAATCAAGTATACCCCCTCAATGGATATCTTCGGGTGCAGATCATCATACTGTACCTCGAACATCGGCTCCTTCTAATATCCAACTTCAGGCTCTACTACCTTCACCTGCTCCTAGCTCTACAGAAGATCTGGTCGAGATGATTAGAGACCTGCGTGAGCGCTTCGAGGCTCGAAATAGGCAGGAGGAGCGTCAGAAGATGGGAATCCCGTAACCTTATCCCCTCGAATGGAACAAGGTGGTCTGTCCTCCCAAGTATAAATCATAAACACTGATGCCATACAACGGAAAGGATTCTTCTCGCTGGTACCTGACATATTTCCAGTCTCAAACGGGGTGCCCTGAAGGAAGACGCCCTACTCATAAGCCTGTTTGTTGGGGCATTAAAAGGAGTCGCCTACGACTGGTTCTGCAGTCTCCCTGATAACTCTATATCATCCTTCAATGACTTGACACGCCTCTTCCTCGATCGGTTCTACGACGGTGGAAAAGGCAAGACCATGTCGTCTCTCATAGAAGTCCGTCAGACGAAGAAAAAAACTGTTCGAACCTTCATCGAGCGTTTTCGAAAAGCATGCCTAAGGTTATCTCCAGGTATGCCAGAACATGCACCCATTGACTCCTGTAGCATGAACATGATCCCTGCGATCAAATTCTAGCTCAACTCTGCTCTGCCTCCCGATTGTAGTTCATTGATTATCGAAGCCGAGGCCGCTGAAACGAAGGCACGTAATGCTCGCCTTCTGGGGGTTAACTTCCCCGCCTTTGACGACAAAATGAAGCGGCCTGCTATCAAAAATAGTAGACGTGAGGCAAAAGGGAAGCAGGCATTGACTGTCAATGCTTCAAAAACTACGCAGGGCCCCGCTCAGAAGCCTCCACCTACACCAAGACCGAAGATGGTCTACTCCTTCAATGATGAGGGTACCTTACAACTCTTCGAGATGCTGAAGCAGAGCGACAAAATCAAGTTGCCTGATCCAAAGCGTCCTGATGAGGTGAGCAGAGTCGGCGACCCGAGATACTATTACTACCATCGGTTCGTGGGACATCTAACTCAAGACTGCTACATCCTTAAAGACTACATACAGCACATGATCAATGCGAATGGCATATCAGTCGATTACGAGGAGAAGACAGTCTCGGTCAATATGGTGTCGCTCCAGTTCGGCACCTTGTCGCCTACCACTACTCGAGATGGTGTTGTCCCCATCCCGAAGGCAAAAATATAGGTGGTCAACCTTCCGCCAGCTCGTGACAACGCGAGTGGACTGATTCCACTCACCACGCCTATGGAAGAGATCATGTGGGTTCATCCAGATCTCGCGTCGGAACTTACTCAGCCGGGGATACGTTCTACCTCCAAGGCCAAAGACAAGAAGATCAAGTCTTGCCAAATGGTGACTACCTCCGCTGAGGAGGCACTTCCTATACAAACATGTTTACTGCAGAACACTCAACTAGAGGAGGCCTCTGTCGAAGTGGCACCTCCCGTCACCTCTTCGGCTGCTCCAGGAGAGGGTCCTTCCCAACATCCAGTAGCTGACAAACAGAAGCAAAAGAGGCTCGCTTCGACAAGCCTCTACGAAGAGACAACGCTTCAGGGTTAACCAAACTCCATAACTTTGACATACTGTACAACTTGCCAGTACCCCAGCTCGGTTGTCCCTGTTCGAACTCCTCCGTCTATCCAAAGACACTCGGATCTCTGCAAAGCCTTCAAGGATGCTGAGTCTTTCATCACTCATGTCAAGAAGCCAGAAGACGATCCAACAGCATGTCCATACTGCCATAGTATGGGGAAAATCATCTCCAATATTACATTCACTCAACAGGACATGCTGCTCAAGAACAACAGGCACAACAGACCGCTCTATTACACAGGGAATGTTGGGGCCATCAAGGTGGATCGAATACAGATCGACCATGGGTCTTTCCTCAGCTTTATCCCCCGAACTCTGCTCCAGATACTAGGGATCCCGATGCATCATCTGACGGTATCCTACACTACAATCAGAGGCTTCAATGCCAGCAAAAGTGAGCCATTGGGGAAGATTCGGCTCAAATATCATATCGATGATCTCCAGACCGAGGTGACTTATTATGTTGTGGATGTAGACGTCAATTACAACATCTATTATGGCGCCCGTGGCTACACAAGTACATGGTGGTGCCATCCACTCTCCATCAATGTATGAAGTACGTATCCACTAACGGCATCGTCCGAACGGAGTTCACTGATGTCGATCCCTTTAGAGGGATTGAAGCCTTCTTCACTGATGTGGACCTATATAAGTCAATTCATCTCAAAGATGAAGCCAATGACGCCAACGATGAAGCTGAAGCTGATTTGGAGGCAGAAATGATAATCGAGGCTCCCCTGAAAGTGCAACTCAAAGGGAAGCCACCTCAAACACCGCCTCCTATGGTGGCTAAACTTCGCAGGAAGGCATCAGCTTCCCTGGACGGAGCATCCACTGAAGCCCCGTTGAAGGTACGACTTAAGGGGAAACCTCTTCAAGCGGTGGCTCCCCTCGTAGCCAAACTATGGGGAAAGGCACCAACCGTTGGGACAACAACTGAGGCACCCCTCAAGGTGCGGCTTAAAGGCAGACCTCCTCAATCGTCGACACCTCTCACCGCCAGGCCACAGAAGAAGGCCCCAGTGTCTTTCTCAGTACAAACCCAAGAGCCAGCACGGTTCAAGCTCCCGATGGACTCTCCTAAACTCCCCAAAAATACTCCAGTACTCACTGACGAATTGGTGGAGGAGTACTTATCCACCAATTTGGATGCACCGTCCCTTGATGATGTAATCCCTCGGGACAAGATCCTATATTTTAAAAGGGTGTCTTTCAATTATTCTAGTCTTTCACACTGAAATGCAATGTATACTTTAAATAATGCCTTGCAGTCATTGTAAACACAAATAACGACTGTTAATCATGTAAATCGAGTTGTCCCATACCAAGGAGTCTGTTATATAGTCTCGTCTCGAAACTAGGACGAAAAGCCTATCATCTTCGGCAAAGTCGGGCATCATCAAGACCTTCCACCGGCAGAGCCAGAACTCGACACCGGAGAAAGCAAATTTATCGGTACAACGATCAAGCCAAATATCTCATCCAAAAGATGGGTTACAACCTGAAGAGCGGCCAGGGTCTGAACTTTGGCAAAGGTCGACGACTTCCCGTACCAAAAGAAAAGTCACAAGACTATTATCATCGTACTCGAGGGGAGGGGGGTGGGCTACGTCATGCCTCCGACAACCCCGGAGAGTTCAGAAGCACAGGATGTCACACATTCTCACTCGTCTGAAGCTTCAACTTAGGACTCTGATACTAGCATCGGCCCAATCTTCAGGAAAGTGTTGTTAGCCAACATGACATCCGTACATCCTTCAGAAGATGAAGACGACGACCAGATAATAGAGTTCTTCGAAGAAGAACCCTGGGCTCAACGCCTAGGTGCACAATGGGAGTCTCGCTTTGAACTACGGGAACCCCCTACTGAAGACGAAGTCGAACAAATCAACCTCAGGGATGGATCTTCCTCCAAACCTATCTTCATCAGCAAGAGCTTAGCAAAAAAAGACTAAGAATCTTTGGTCCAACTGGTCAAAGAATACATCGATGTCTTCGCCTGGAGCTACGAAGACATACCGAGACTCGACCTACAAGTTGTAATGCACAAGCTTAATATCATACATGACGCTAAGCCCGTTAAGCAGCAACAGCGACGCTTCCGTCCCAACAACATGGACGCTATCGACAAAGAAGTAGAAAAGCTCCTAGATAGTGGGTTTATTCACGAAGAGCAACATCCAGACTGGGTGGCTAACATCGTTCCCACTACTAAAAAATGGAAAGATCTGAGTCTGCTTCGACTTCCGGGACCTCAACTCTGCTTTCCTGAAGGATAAATTTTTACTCCCGATCATCGACGTAATGATCGACAACACATGTGCCTTCGAGCGCATGTCCTTCATAGACGGGTACTCAGGCTACAACCAGATCAAGATGTTCCAGACAATGAAAGACACACATCATTCAGGACTCCGAAGGGGGTTTATTGCTATGCAGTAATGCCCTTTGGCTTAAAGAATGTGGGTGCCACATACCAACGAGCAATGAGCACCATCTTCCGTCAGCATCTCTGCAAAACAGTCGAGTTCTATATTGACAATATCGTCGTCAAAAGCTGTCTTTGGAGTGATCGTTACAAGACCTGAAGACAGTCTTCAATCTCATACGGGTGCATCAGCTTAAGATGAACCCTGCTAAATCCTTCCTTGGGGTTTCTAGTGGAAAATTCTTGGGCTTCATTATCACTACAAAGGGCATTCACGTCGATCCCGAGAAGACCCAAGCCATCCTTGACATGGATCCTCCGAAGAATCTTAGAGAACTTCGAGGCCTACAAGTATGTCTCGCATACATCCGAAGGTTTATTGCAAACCTTTCAGGGAAATGCCAGCCCTTCACCAAGCTCATGAAGAAGGGATTCTCCTGTGTCTGGATGGAAGAATGTCAGAAAGCTTTCGATGACATCAAAGCTTATCTGACGAGTCCTCCAGTTCTGGTGGCACCCGTCGCAGGTAAACCATTCCTGCTCTACGTTCGTGCAATGGACCATTCCCTTGGCGCTTTGTTGTCCCAGAACAATGAAGCGGGCCATGAGTCAGATATCTACTACCTAACCAGGAAAATGGTCATGGTCGAACACCGGTACAACCTCGCCGAAAAAGAATGTCCAGCTTTAGTGTTTGTTATCCAGAAGACTCGCCATTATGTATTGGGACAGACAATTCATGTCATCTCCCAAGTCAATCTGCTTAGAGTCCTCTTGACAAATTCCGGAGCGCTAAACTTCCGGTTAGCTACTTGGGCATTACTATTGACACCACATGACATGGTAATCGTCCCGTAAAAGGCTGTCAAGGGCCAAGCACTGGCCGATTTCCTAGCTGCGCACCCAATTCCGGAATCGTCCAGACTCTATGAAGACATTTCAGATGAAATGTAAGAATCGAACATCACCGAAGGGAACCCGTTTGGCGGATATTCTTCGACGGTGCTTCAAGAACAGGCCCCAAAGGCTAGATTATCACAGGAGTGGGGGTAGTCCTGATCTCTCCCGACAAGCTGGTTATCCAGCATGCCTACTCTCTTTCAGAGCCGTGCTCCAATAATATTGCGGAGTACAATGCCCTCATTATGGGACTCCAGTTGGCAAAGCAGCTGGAGGTAGATTTCTTCGAATCTTACGGTGACTCAAAACTCGTCGTCAATCAAGTTCGAGGGCAATACGAGGTCCGTCATGAAGACCTCGTCCCCTATCACAAAGCAGCGCTGGACATTATCTCAACCTTCACTGAGTTCTTCATAGAACACGTACTGCGGCTGCAATTCTTAGAAGCTTATGCTCTAGCTGGCCTCGCAGCCTCATTAGCTGCACCAGTCGGGACTTAATACTTTATTACAATTGTGGGTCAGGATTTGGCTTGTCCCAGAAACAATTTGTGCATGCGGACAACTCATACCATGGCTACAGATACCAGCCTTAACGTCAGAGACTTGAGATTCTCGTTTATCGACTTTGCCGTCTACGGAATCCTTCCAGAAGACCTGAAAGAGGCAGTCTCAGTTAGAAGGCGTTCCCTCCGGTTCTATTATGATACGGCCACTAAAATGCTGTACCGACGATCCTACGATGGACTTCTCCTCCAATGTCTATCAAATGAAGAAACTGCTGAAGCCCTTCGAGAAGCTAATAATGGAACATGCGGAGCTTATCAACCAGGTCCTAAGTTACAGGACCGACTATGACGTATAGGCTATTACTGGCCCACCATGATGGCTGATGTTGTTGAGTATAAAAAGAAATGTCGTGCTTGCCAGCTACACGTCGACTTCATCCACAGGACATCAGAGCCTCTACATCCTATGGTCGCCTCCTGGCCATTTGAAGCCTGGGCATGGACATAGTGGGACCTATCACCCCGCCCTCATCCAGGGGATACTACTTTATCCTAGCAATCACTGACTACTTCTCTAAGTGGACAGAAGCTGTGCCACTGACGGAAGTAAAAAGTTCAAAGGTGATCAGCTTCAGCAAGCATCACGTCATCTACCGTTTCGGGGTACCCCGGAGGATCATCTATGACAACGATCCACAATTCATCAACCATGCATTCAGTAGATTCTGTGACAAGAATCGTATTCAGAATGTGGCATCAACCACTTACAATCCGACAGCAAAACGAATTGGCTGAAGCTTTTAATAAAACCATCGTCAAGCTACTCAAAAAAGCCGTGTCATCCAACAAGCACGACTGGGATGAGAAGCTCGGTGAATGCCTTTGGGTTTACCGCACAACGGTACGGACCCCGACAGGCAACAAACCGTTCTTCTTGGTCTATAGGAGCGTAGCGGTATTGCCGCTGGAAATCCAAATACCCTCACTCCGAGTGGCGATCACGAATCAGCTGACGGAAGAAGACAATCAATGTCGCCGTCTGCAAGAGTTAGAAGCATTGGATGAAAAATACCTCTTGGCTCAACAACGTATCAAACTTTACCAAGCCCGCATTTCATAGGCTGTCAACAAAAGGGTCAAACAGAGGACTTTCCAAGTAGGTGACTTGGTTCTGGCAGTCAGAAGACTGATGGTAATTACTCACAAGACACCGGAAAGTTCGAACCCAAGTGGGAAGGACCCTTCATCATAGAGACGGTATACTCAAATAGTGCTTATCGTCTCACTTAACCTAATAGGGACTTGTTCATAATGCCCATCAACGGCAAGTTCCTGAAGAAGTATTATTCTTGACACCCGTCGAAAATGTACTACCCTCTCCCCAGAAGAGAGAACTTCATGAACTTGACAAAACCCGGTTCACAGCCCTTTTTTTGACAATCATGTGCTTCTGGAACCCAGTTGTTCCGTTGCATTTCCAGTAGAAGAACAACCATGTCCATATCACCTCTGAGTTGCTTCTCTACACCTTATTAAGAAAAAATTTTACACTATGTAAGATCATGCTCGTTACTATGTTTACCATGTCCACATTACCTCTGAGTAAACATCCCGTAAAACAATCTTCGAGTTGTTGCACCTCAACCATAGAACATCCACGTCCATATCACCTCTGAGTTGTTCTATAAATCCCCACAGAGTTCACTCCTACCACGTCCATATCACCTCTGAGTAAGAAAACTCCACCATTTAGCCCCATATTTACCATGTCCATGTGAAACCCACAATTATTAATGTGTGTTTGCTACTTAATTTATTCGGATTATTATTATTTTAGTTAAATTAAAAAAATTTGAAAATTAATAACTTGGATTTTAATTTTCTGGCTCATACCCGTTCCCGAAACCCGACTCAAAATCAATTCCAAAACCGAGATCGATTTTGTATAAAAAAATATATATTATTTAAATAATAAATCCTTAATGTAATGAATTCTATTTCCACCAGCACACTTAAAGCTTTATTTAATTACTCATTCTCTCTCTCTTTTCCTTACTGGAACCAACCCTTTTTAAACTCATTCTTAATCACACTCTTTCCCTTAACTCACTGGACCGGCCCCTTCTTCTTCTCACGGACAAAACCGTCGAGCCCTTGGCCTTCGGTTTTCCGACCGGCCGCAACCCCCTCGACTTCCCTCCGGTAACTCTTTCTCTCATTTCTCCTATAAAACCCCCTCTTTCCTATTCCTTTCCATTACCATTCCACCTCCATCCCCAAATCTCTCGTTCCCTAACCCTTATTTTTGGCGAACCCAAGCTGTGCCCCTCCACCCGAGTCCAGGCCGGCCCCGCATCCCGGCGATCCCGACCCCGCAGCACCGCCCGTCTCCCGAGCTCCGACGTCGAGCCCCGGAGACCCCACGCCCGACCCCGTTGGCTTCCCGCGTGGCCTCCCTACCCGCTGCAGCCATCCGTTCGGCCTTTCCCGCAGCACTCCGCGGGTCCGATTTGTTGTTTTCGTGTTTCCGAGTTCTGAGTTTTGCGGTTCAATTTGCTGTGCCTAACCCGAGATGCTGTGTTCGCGTGTTTTCTTTTACTTTTTCACCTGAGAGCTCTAGCCGAGCAATCCAAGGTATATTTTCGTTGTCCCCGTTTTTGTTCTGTAGTCTATGATGAATTTTGGTCCACGAATTTTCCCCGGGAATTCGGTAATTTATAGACGAGACATTTTCGGACTTTCCGAAATCCTTTCGGATAGGTTCTGTTGGTTTCGGATTGGTTTCTGTGTGTTTTCTGTTGGTTCGGATTTTTTAAGAATCTTTCGGAAAAGAGTTTCTGGGAATTTTGGTTTAAATTGGATTTTTCGATTGTTGGTATGCTGGTTCTTTATGCTATGGTGAATTCGATTTTGTTTCGGGTTTTTCGAATTCGTTTCGGAAACAAATTTGTGAGTATATTTTATATATAAAAATGGTTATTCCCTGGTATATGACTTATATTTGGTGATTGTGGCACACTTTTCCAGTTTTGGATTATCCCGAAAATAGAGGGAATGCTGCCGAAATTTTTATAAAATTTATAAAGAAATATTTTTAAATCGGATTTCGAAAATATTTTATAAAGTGGATTTTGGGCGACGACCATACCAGTCCATGGGCCTAGCTAAATGCGAACGAAACCGGGAGTTCCGGACGTTGGGGAATTAGCTATTTTATGACAATTGAACCAAGTCTGAGACTCGTATTATATTTTAATTTAATTTAATTTATTAATCTTATTTTGTAATTAAATTGTAGGATAAATTTTAGAACTAACCAATGTTTCTTCTTATTTCAATTCGTGAAAATGGTTTGTAAGGGCATAAGCCCAGCTTTTATTTATTATCTGTGGTTTTGTAATATTGAAAATTTTTATTTTATTTCTGGTTGGTTGATTGACGTAAAACGTAAAATGATAATATAATTATTTTATAAGATTTAATATCATTTTCTCATAATAAAATAATTAGGAAATTAAAAGTTTATTGCAAATTCACGTTTTCTCATTTAAAGAAAAATATTAATTTTATATATAATACAAAATACAAAGTTTTACTAAGTAAATCAATAACTACGAGTTTTTCCAAATACAAAGTTAAATTGACTTTTCTTCGTAAGACAGTAACTCGCCTCGATAAGCGCTCTAAGTAGAGTTGTAAATAATCTAAAATTTGACTAGGACAATTACTAGATATTGTAACTAGCACACATAGATATGGATTGAATATTGGTGCTAAGTCAGGAATTCTCAATTGTAGGGTTTCGAGGACTGTACTAGCATCATCCCGGAACCAACATCGAATCCAGTCGTAACCAAGGCAAGTACGGTTATGTTAATGCGCAGTTTAATTAATGTTAGTAATCTTGCATGTTTAAACCACTGTATTACACGTAACTCTCTCCTAGAGAAATGATTGAATCTGATTGACTCGAGATATTGGGGGAGTAGCGTAGTGTTCTATGACCAAAGCCCAAATAGATAATTGATTGTGCGAGCTTATTCCTTTTTCACGAGGATAGGCCGGACCATATCATTAGGATACAATTGAATCATCCCAAACCGGTCATAGTCATTACATACTCGAATCACATTGTTTACTATCATGTAGTTTAGTTGAAAATCATTATTTCAAAACTGTTGAATATTATAAATTGCTAATCAGTAGTGGAACTGTTAATTTTCATAATTGTACTTTCCTCATTTCCTGACTGGATCCTCCACCCCTAGTAGGTTCCACTGATGAGACAGAGTTACTGATAAGTAGCTAATATGACCCTGAGTTGTACCCAGCTGTGCTACCAGAGGATGCTGATCTTGGAGATGGCGAGCCTATCATTTAGCTGTTATTATTTTCTATTTCCAGTTGTTGTTGTTTTAAAAGACTGTTTCTATTATCAGTTGTAATTTAGTTGGACAAGTTTTATTTATCGGAATATTAAGTTGTGACAATTAGACTGTGTTGTTGATTACCTGCATGAGTGATTCAGCTTACTGCCGCGTTTCAACAACGGTGCAGGCTGGGCATGATCCGATTCGACCCAAAAAATTGGGACCGGATCGTGACATATTTTTAGTGGTGGCCCATGCAGGTCAGATCAACAACTTAGGAAAACATATCTAGAAGTATTTAGAACACTAGAACATTAATTTGTCACAACATAGGACCGAAATATATTATAAATAAATATTTTTGTTTGTTATAGACTGGTAGGCTACCTTGCTTATGTTTTGTAATCCTAAAACTTCCAGAGTATGGCCACCAATCCTGCTGGCGATGGGATGTCATCACCCGATCACACCCTACCTCCTCAACCAAGTCTGAATCCAACATGTCACGACCCGCACCCTAGAATAAGGGCACGTGACGTGGGTACGTCCAGCCTACGCCGCAGTATCGACAGTAGAACGCTGTCCTAGGTCATAATATCTAACAGATAAGGGTAATTTACAGTTATACTCCCCGAATGGGGGTGACATAACAGAATATAACTCAACCACATCTAAGGTAGAACGTGAAAGGAAAGATAGATAAATATCCAGAATGAAAGCACAAAAATACGACCCAGAATTCCAAGTGACTAAAATAAGTACATATCCCAAAACATCTCAGAATCTAAATACAGTGATCCAGAAAAGTAAAGACATCCTAGTTTAAGGAAGTGCCATCAGGTCCAAGTCACTAGTGATGTCTAATGCTGCACCAAGAGGGATAGACACCAGAGCCTCATCATTCACTGTAAAATTTTCAACAGGTCCAGTCAGGACAGGAGCGAGTACAGTACATCTCAACAAAATCATAACCGGTTAGGAAATATAAACATGCTAGAGAGTAAGATACAATAAACTGAAGAAATATGATAAACAGGAAAGACTGTAAATAAATAGCTACAGTATATAGAGAACTGATAGTGTCTAGTGATTCAGAGCACAAGATGGTTATGTAGACGGCACGATGTTATACACGAGTAATCTACAAAGGTTGTACACGAGTAATCTACTGGGTTGAATACATAACCACTTCTACTCCCCCGCCCCAATCAATACACAAGGATCCAGTTACGTTATGTTATTGTACACGAAGGTCATGTGAATACATGATTATACACGATTCACACGCTTCGTACACGAATGTAACAAATACAAAGAGTACACGATGTTTCCGATAAAGTACACGAACACGAATACCCGATGTATCCGCTAAGGGGGATAACATCGCACAACAAGATCCATATAGTACTAATCCGTGTTTCCAACGTGTCAGCATCATGTAAAGTAATCTAAAGCAGAAACATAATCCTAAACAATATATAAAATGATCAGAGAATGTACTTGCCTGTAACCTGAGAATCTGGAGAATATATACTGTCCGAGGAGTGGTGTCTGGCTCCTATTAGAACAGCACAAGTCACAGCAAGTCCAGAATGGTAATAAGATGCACTACAATGCATTCTACATGAATCTAGGTCAATCTAGACCAAAGTCAACTCTTGGTCAACTCTGGTCAACCCTAGAAGTCAAACTAGGTCAACCAGGTCAAACCTAAGTCAAACAAGTCTATACTAGTCTAACTAGTCTAGTCTAGGTCTAACAAGACCACACAAGTCTAACTAGACTCTAAACTGACAAGTAGATACATCCATAGGCTAAGAGCCTAGGCTAGCCATTAGGCAATACCATGCCTAAACCAACCTATAATCACACATCACATGTCAATCTATAAGCCACACATTAATATATATACAAACTAATATAGAATTATACCTAACATATAGGCTACCTATAAATATCACCCATACATTATATATCTAATATATATAAAGTACAATGCATTGATATATTATACAGGATACCTATATATACCCCTCAATACATATATATATATATATATATATATATATATATATATATATATACATATACATATGCATAGGGAAAGGGAAACACATGTGCTCATGTGTCATGTGTGTGTGTGAGCATGAGGGTGTGATATGGTATGTGTGTGTCAAGAGGGAGTGAAATACAAGAGTGTGAAATATGAGAGAGTGAAGGGGGCTGTCATGAGGATAGTGTGGTGTTAGTAAAATGAAAACAAGAGTGTATGTGTGTGTGTTAGACAAAAATCAGTGAATAGCATACTTGTGTGTGTCAGTGTCAATTAGGAAACATGAATCATTGTTACTATGAAATGGGAAAACAGGAAATCAATAACATGTAATTCATTTGAATATCAGTGTTTAGTAGGAATGAACCTAAATCTCAGTTTAATAGGAAACATCCCATACATATTTCAAAAATGAAAGAAAATTCAGTGAATCACATTTCAAAAAATAGGAAATAATCCACACAACTCAGTTAAGTAAAATGGGAAGGAAACCAATTCAAAAACCAACCCACAGTGTATTAAAATGAAAACTCAGTTTAAGAGGAAGAAGAATCTCAGGTTCATGCTATGAGTCAATACATTCACAGGTTTTAGAAAAATAGTTGACAGGAACAGTGGCTAATTAATCAATATGCAATCTAGAAAAATAAGCAATTTAAGGTAATGAAATGGTTTGACAGTCCAAAGAACAGGGAATTATACATGTGCTCATGTGTTAATGCAACAGTGGCATGGCAATGGGGATGACACCCTGAAATCAGTGACTAGTTAATAGGAATCAGTATTCTTGGCAACTGGAAACAGTGAGTGAAGCAATGGAAATCAGGAAATCAGTGGTACAATATCAGTAAAGTTTATTGATATAATTGTCCTAAAATCAGTGAGCTAATACCCAAAATAAAACACCACAGTTAGCATCTAATCCAAATCAGTCATGGCTAGGCAATAACCTGTGTGTGTGATAACTGGAATCACATCCCAGGAAAAGGAGGAAGGGAAACAATCTCAGGTTTTACATTCAATTTCAGATATGCATTTAGATTCTCAGGTTTTATGTAGAACACATCTCAGTTAATGAGATGAGGAATCTCAGATAACAGTTGAATGCAAAAAATCAGTGAATCAATCTAGTTTAACATAGGAAAACCCAGCTAACACATTGAATCACAGGTTGTCAAGAATTCAAACTCAAAAATCATTGAACAAAAGGAAATCAGTTTTCAAAACCAACAATATCTCCAAATCGGTTCATAGTAAAATGCATCTCAGGTTTTAGTTTTGTATTCGAAGTAGGGGAGTTAACACAGGTATACCCAGATTGGAAATCACACCTAACAATCCCATTCTCTGGTTTTATACATATTAACTTAGTTCATTTGAAACTCAGGTACCTATTGAATCATAGGTTCTCAACTGAACACAATCCAGGTTTTGAAGAATGAACATTCATATCTCAGGTATTAGAAAACTCAACACAGTTCAGAAATACACTGATAGTTGCATTGAACCAACCCATAGCCAAATCCTCATTCCCAAGCCTAAAATCGAAATGAAATACTTAGCTAATCAAGAATGTAACATGTGGGAACAACTATCAATAAAAAAAACATAACACAAAAAGGAATTTAAACTGGTTTGGGAAACTGTAAACACACGTATCCGACAGTGTATCAAAAAAGCCCAAATTTTATGTTCGAAATCCAAACCCCTCATTAAAACCCAAAGTTAATCATGTCACAATATAACAGAGGTTTAAACATGTTATTTAGAATCTAATTAGTAAGTAAAAACACAATTTAAAACTATTTAAACAATTTAATCACAGAACACCACACTGCACACTTATATACACAGTGCACTACACGTGCACAGCCCATAATGTGTTCGACACGACACGAGGACTCGTGAAACTTTACGAGCCTCGTGTCAGACAGTGCCCCAACTACTGTGTCAAAAATTAGGTGTTGAAGTAGCGTGTGCACTGCACAGCAAGCCCCGAGTAGCAGGGCACGCACAGTGTCGCACGCGCGCACACGCACCCTTGTGTTCCCGTGTCCCCCGTGACCCGACACGACACAAAAACCACATCAAGACACTAGAAACCTATAAGCAAGACCAAAACCATAATTTCTATTCAAAAACATTTCTAAAACTCAACCGAAATGTCCTTTAGGGCATTTCGTCGAACACATGCACCATGTCACTGATACGTGTCCAAATAGGACACGAATTGGACACAAAACTTAGGGTTAGCTATTCCTACAGCTAGGTTAGGGCTAGGGCATCCTAGTAATGATTTTTAACAGAGTTTAGGAGCAATAGAAGGAATTATACCTATAGATGAACAATGGGTCAAAATCCCCAAATAGGAAGAGCTCCACAAACCACCAAAAGTTCTCCAAATTGTTTCCTCCCTATAAAAACTCAATACCAACAGCAAGAACGTTGGATTTAGGTTCTATTGCAATTTATTTGAAGGAATTTGGAGAAGAAATAGATTTTTTAGGGATTTACAAAGATGGGGACTCACCTCTTCCAAATGGCAAATTTCCTAAAGAGGCAACCCTAGTTTTAGGAGCATATAAATAGGGGGGCTGACCATAGTAGGCTGGTCAGATTTTCAAGGGTTAGGGCTTGGTTCAATGGGTGTGGGCTATGGGCCATTAAGCCTATTAGTCATAAAATGACTTGTGACTTCACAAGCCATTTCTTAATCAAACTAGCTCCTAATTTCACCAAACTAATCCCAATGAGTTAATCCTCATCAACTTAAGTCAACCTAGGTTCTCAAATCCTAATCACTTAGTCATGACCTAGGTTAGCCACTAGATTTGTCTACAAGGTCAACATAAGTCAAGGTCTCTAAAACACCAAAAATAATAATTTTAAAAAATCACTCAAAAAATCACATTAATTATAATAAATCTAAATAATACATAATAATTCCAAATAATTCTCAAAATTTTAAAAAAGACCAAAATACCCTCATTTGGAAAACTGGGTGTTACACTACACCCCGGCAACTGACTGATCGTCTTCATAATGCACCAGCACCCCATAGATTTTATACTACTACTAAAGTGTTAGACCGTACGTCTTCCCAGACTGTACAACAAGCCCCTGCGGTGGTGCCCGATCTAGTCGCACCACCAGTGCCCGTAGATCCCACCGACCTCGTAGGCCTGCTACGATGAGTGCTTGAGACACAGAGAACTCAAGCTGAAGCTCATCGCGAACAGACGGCGATTATGAGAGAAGGCATGGAGAATGCCCACAATGTGGCTATGGCTGCACTGGAAAGAGAAAAAGCAGCCCAATCTGAACCAAGGCCTGCTAAAATCGGAGATATCGAGAAATTCAAGAAGCTGGGCCCTCGACCTTTCAAAGGAACCGAGGGAATCATTTATGCTGACGAATGGCTCGACAGCATGGAGCGTCTCCTCAGCGTTGCTCGACTTTCTGACGACCTCCAAGTTGAAGCTGTGGGACTACAACTGTTAGATATAGCCAGCATCTGGTATCGGAATGAACCCCGACTCCAGGACAGGCAGCTTGACTGCAACACCTTCAAGAGGTTGTTCCGTAGGAAGTTCTTCCCAACATCAGAGTTGCGAGAAATGGTGTAAAATCCCTAAATTTCTACTATATTTTAAAACTGATTTTTTTTGTATTTATACGTCGCATAGTCGTATTGTACGTCGCGCATGAATTTGTTTTTTTCATATTTACTCGTCGAATGTGAATATGTGCGAGGTACATATTTTTAGAAAAATAGTTTTTGATTTTATTATCGGTAATGGTTTCAAAATTTTATATATAATAATTATTTTTATTAAAAGTTATGAAAAGTATCTATCGAGGTTGCCAAAACTTATTATTTTAGTTATTTATAAAATGCTATCTTATTTTAATAAGTGGTAATTTAGAAAAACTAGATTATGTGAATATTCTACTCGTGTAAAGCGCATGAAAATTATTTCATGTATATTTTCAAAATTTATTTTTATTATTTATAATAATTTATTTAGCAAGAAGGTATTTTAAATATGTAAATATTTATGTTTATTTTTGAAATTATTTTTACCTAAATTATTTAAAGGGTATTTTGAAGTTATTTCCTACTAATATTTAAAATATATATTGGAATTTTCAAAATTAATTATTATATAAATTTTATAAAAATATATTTTGGATATATTTGTGATAAATTAAATTGTGATTTGATTTATTGATTTAAATTAAATAGTTTAATTTAAATGTGTAATTTATCTATATTTAAATAGGATTTGGATTTAGATATGAATGTATTAGTTTAAATTTAATAATAGAATTATCTATTTTGGTTTAAATAAATCCTAGTCTCTATCTACATTGGATTATATTTGTTTGACTTACTTTTAAATCAATTTGAATTAAATAGTGAAAAATCTAAGGGGAATTAAAACTCTTCTTAATCCTTATCTAGATAAGACTTTTGTAAACCCCTTGATTTTTCAAAATAAATATTTGTAGAATTTTTGGATTTTTAAATAACTATTTATTGACTTATTATATAATTTATATTATTTTACATATATTTAGTATAGTGCTTATTGGTGAATTTAGTATAAAAATATATAAAGCTATTTTTCTAGTACAATAAGGATCTAAACTATATTATACAATTTCTTTTCCTCAAAATTTTAGGATTTATTTCATAAATTTTATTACTTTTTACATGTTACTTATATTGTACACTATTTACATAATATAGAATAAATGTCAAATTAGTATTAGATATTTCAGCTTGTATAAATGAGATTAGATGAAGGTTGTTTAAATAAATATTAACTATATTTATTATCTATAGTAATTTTAAATAATGTTATAGATAAGTTAGATAAATATAAACTATATTTTTAATTAATACTAATCCTACTTCTACTTGGAAAACATCTCTATCTATATCATATCCTAACAAAGCAAACACCAATTTATTTAAATCAAATCCTATCTAATTTAGGAGATAAATATGAAATAAATACCTATATAAACCAATACATTCCCCTTCTATCATCCATAATTCGAAATTATTTTTAGTCGAATAGAAATTCTAAAATTCGTCATTAGAATTCAGCCCAGCTTTTTAGTAGCAAGAGCAACTTGGAACGACGATATCTCCTAGCTCTGAACTCCGTTTTGCCTCTAGTTTTTTTTAAAAGAAGCATATCGAGGTAAGGTTTCCAAAAACATATTTTAATAGACAAAATTCGTTCTGTAGATTTTTGTAAAACTATTTGAGTATTAGATGTCCGAAAAATAAACGTATTTCAGTATTTTTGCGATTTCGGGAGTTTCCGGAAACGAAAATGCGATCCGTTTAGTTTTTCGGAAAGCTAATATGAAAACCTATGCCATATCCTAATTTTAGAATTTATTAAATAAATCTAATAGGTATAGTATTAATTAAAATTAGATAATAGACTATTTTTAGCATCCGGAGATGTTTGTTTGGACCTTAGTTCCTCAGCAGCCGTTGTTCCACCTACTTTCCTGTCTGATCTTTACCACCACAGTGCTCAGGACCCAGGCAGTTAGTCCCGAGGCTTGATCAAAGATGGTAAAACAGATGCAACAAAGATCTACGATGATACAAATACCAAATAACCCGATTACAATATGGAGGAGAAAAATAGAGAAGAGAAGATCTCTCGTTCTTCCTTGCAAACGTGTTGTAATTGGGACAGAACGAGTTACAATAATCTAGAGAGAGATGAGAAAAAGAACAATGCTAGGGTGTCAAAACAACGTTGCTCAAAGAAAGATTCGCCCCACACGATCTGCTTCCAGGAACCAGCAAGTTTGAAGAACTTATGGAACGCTCGAAGTCACCTCTGTTCTGACTCCTCGGATGGACTTACAATGGCGGCATCAGCTCTATCTCTCTCTCTCTCTCTTTTTCTCCTTTACTGACTTATATATTTTGTAGTAACCACGAAGGAGGCCAGAAGAGAGTATTTATAGAGAGAGGGTGGAAACCCTAGCCGCCTCTTCAGTTATGGAAAGATTGAATCAAATTCTAAAAAGATAGCAACGAGATTAATTCAAATCCCACAAAGATAGGACCGAAATTAATTCGAATCTCACAAAGATAGGTCTGAATTAATCGCATTGATTCAGCCTTTCCATAACTGACTTGTAATCTGCACAGTCAGCGGAGCCCTCCATGCGGCAGCAGCAGCAGCCTGGCCGCATGAGCCTCATGGCCACAAGGACCGCATGGGCCGCATGGACCACATGAGCCGCATAAGCCGCATGGCCGCATGGACTGCATGGGCCACATGAGCCGCATAAGACCGCATATGAGCCGCATGCCGCATATGAGCTGCATGACTGCTGACGTGCTAAGTGCAAAGTGCGCCAACAAAATGCCACATTACGCCTCATGAGCCCATGAGCCCGAGTCCGAGTCCGTGTCCGAGTCCGAGTCCGAGTCGCTAAGCCCCGTTGGGGCTTAGCTCCAAATGGAATTAATCCAAGAGAATGACAAAAGCATTAATGCTTAATCCTTAGAGCCTTATTCTTACCTCCTTGTAAAATCACCCACATAGTTCCCTCCTTAGGGTCACCACCCCCATGTGCATCTCTCAACAACACAACCAAGTATATATGTTGAGATAACTCATGGTGCATTTTCGATGTGGGACTAAAATTTTACAAGGCATATTGAGAGCAAGCTCTCTCCATGTAAAGAAAGCACCAACAACCTCCCACATATCACAACATATATATGTGTCCAGGGTTGAGCATTCCCCACAGTAACTGTCTATTTTGCATTAGAATAGATATCCCTGACGACTTGAATATTCCCGCATGGGTTAAATAATAATATGATATAAGAATGGACTACACCTTGAATTCTGTACCACAATTGTAATTCTTCCCACTCACAAAGTGTAGTTACGTGTGCTTCTGGCTGCACATTGAAGGCCCTGTGCCAGCCTGGTTTCAGTGTATAATTTTGGGCGTCTACAAGTTTACCCTCAAGAGACGGCCTGATATCTCTTTCCATACACTATAGGTGAGTTCTTCATTAAAGAGATATGGCATGAAGCCTTGTGCTTCCTTGCAGTGCTACGCCGCTATGACATGGCCTAAAGCCGAGGCATTAACCCTACCTGGGAACCTCATCGTAGTGTCATGCTACTGTAGCATGAGGTCTCAGCCTCTTTGTAGTGCCAATCTACTCAGCATGAAGCCTAAGGCTTCCTTGCGGTATTACGCCGCAACGACATGGCTTGCAATGTCGAGGCTTTACCCCTACCTGGGTACCTCATCGTGGTATCGTGCCACTGTAACATGGGGCCATCCTCCCCTTTGTAGTGTTGTCTACAACTCTTTAATTTTGTCATACAGCATTAGGCTACCTGCCTATTTCCGGTGCTACGCCGCTATGACTTGGCTTGCAAAGCCGAGGCATTACCCCTACCTGGGAACCTCATGGTGGAGTCATCCCACTGTAGCATGAAGTTTCATTCTTTGTAGTGCTGCTCTATCGTGCTTCCTGTAAAGCACACCAGGCATTCACTCTGCCTGAGAACTCATTAAGGCGTTTAAGCCAACCTTCCACAGGATCTATTTTTTTGCAGAAAAATACATAGTAGACAACAGTGGTTATGGGTCCGTATCCCTTCCATATTCCAGAGAACAAGTACCCACTGTTCCCTGATAGTTTCCCAGTCAGTGATCCTCCTTTGAACCAAAAGTTAGATGCCTAGTAGATTTCTCTTTGAACTAATAGCATAAAACTTTTTGGTAGGATTACAAAGACACACTATCAGAATACCTTCAAGCCTATTTTACAAGCTGTGTCTTCGACCAACTGGCACTTGAGGCCCTTTATGAACGGATCTTCCAGGTTCTCCTGACTCCGAACATCAACCACTGCAATTACACCTCTTTTGATAAGATCGTGTACTGTCATGTGCTTCAACCGCACAGTCCTCTTCTTCCCGTTGAAGAGGTCATTTGATGCCACCGCCGCAGTCGCCTGGTTGTCACAGTATATCGGTATCGCCGGTATCTGAGCCCCAACCACTAGAAGATCATACATGAGCTCTCGAAGCTATTCTGCTTCATCTGCTGCAGTTTCAAGTGCATAGAATTCAGATTTCATGGAGAAACGAGAGAGTATAGTTTGCTTTTTTGACTTCCACGATATAGCAGCTCCACCCAAGAAAAAGACATATCCACATGTGGATCTCTCGTTTTTCATCTCTGAACACCAGCTAGCATCATTGAAGCCTTCCACTACTGTCGGATACCCGTTGTAGTGCAGTGCGTATGTCTGAGTCTTCTTCAGATATCTCATCACCCGCTTCACAGCTTTCCAGTACTCAACCCCTGGGTTGCTTGTGAATCGACTCAGCATTCCCACGGCGAAATCTATGTCAGGCCTTGTGGCATTAGTTGCGTACATCAAGCTTCCGATAATGCTAGAATATTCTAGCTGCCTGACGCTTTTTCTCGAGTTTGGCTTCAGCTTCTGATCACACCTGTATGGCGTATCGATCCCTGGAAGATCCTTATACCCATAGCGTGTGAGCATCTTATCAATGTAGAGAGATTGTGACAATGCTACTCCAATGTCTGTTCGGATGATCTTTATGCCCAAGATGACATCTGCATCCCCCAAGTCCTTCATACTGAACTTGGTTGAGAGGAACTTCTTTGTCTCTGTGACACAGCCTATATCCATACCTAGGATTAGCATGTCGTCCACGTACAGACAAACGATGACTCCTTTTTCTATCAGCGAACTTTTTGTAAACACATTTGTCCGTCTCGCTGACTCTGTAGCCGTTTGACCTAATAACTTTGTCAAACTTCTCATGCCACATCTTGGGAGCTTGCTTCAAACCATACAATGATTTCACCAACTTGCAGATTTTGTCTTCAAGACCTTTGACGGCAAATCCATCTGGCTGTTGCATGTAAATCTCTTCGGTCAGCTCCCCATTCAGGAATGTTGTCTTTACATCCATCTGATGTATCACCAACTTATGAATAGCTGCTAGAGCGATTAACATTCTGATGGTGGTCATCCGAGCTACTGGAGCGTACGTGTCAAAGTAGTCTATCCCCTGTTTCTGAGCAAATCCCTTGGCGACCAGCCTGGCTTTGAACTTGTCAATAGTTCCATCTGCCTTCATCTTCTTCTTATAGATCCATTTACATCCGATGGACTTTTCTCCTTCAGGTAGATCTACCAACACCTATGTGTTATTAGAGGTGATAGAGTCAAACTCGTCATTCACTGCCTCCTTCCAGAATATAGCATCTCTGGTCTTCATCGCCTCTTCATAGGTAAGCGGATCTGCTTCCACATGATAGGTGACAAAGTCATCTCCGAAGTCTTTCGGTCTCCTCGCTCGCTTAGCTGATGGCTCTGCGAGTTCTGGTACAAGAGTTGTTTCATCAACAACAGCATCTTCTTGGACTACTGGCTCGTATGAGATTTCAGTCTCATTTGCACCTACATCATTTTTCGGAATGTTCGAAAGAACAATATTTTTGTCTTTTGCAAACTTGTCTTCAAAGTATTCAGCATCGTGAGATTCGATGATATGATTTGACTCAATATCAAGAAATCTCTGAGCATCACTCTTCTCGGCATACCCCAAGAAGATCGCCTTCGTAGTCCTTATCCCCAACTTCTGAATCTTCAGATCTGGAAGCTTCACATACGCCAGACACCCCCACACTCGAATGACATTCAAGTTAGGTCTGACTTTGAACCAGAGTTCATGAGGAGTTACGTCCGAAGTTGCATATGGCACTCTATTCAGAATAGAAGTGGCCGTTAATGCAGCTTCTCTCCAGTAGCATTTTGGAAGACCTGCAGTGAGCAGCATAGAATTCATCATTTCTGTTAATGTCCGGTTCTTCCTTTCTGCTACTCCGTTGGATTGAGGAGAATATGGAGCAGTAGTCTCGGATATGATTCCATGTTCTTTACAGAACGATGCAAATTCATGAGACCTGTACTCCCCACCTCGATCACTTCTTAACCTCTTGAGTTGTTGTCCAGTCTGCTGTTCAGCTTCGGCCCTGAACTCTCTAAAATTCTCGAAGGCTTCGTCTTTAGACTTGAGCAAGTAGACGAACGCGTATTTTGAGAAGTCGTCGATGAAGGTTATGAAATACTTCATCCCGGTCTTCGTGGAGAAATGTTTGAAGTCACAGATATCGGAGTGCACCAACTCCAGAAGATCTGTGCTTCGATTGACCCGATGAAAGGGTTTATTTGTGATCTTCGTCTGAGCACACACTTCACACTTCTCCACCTTACCCCCACATTTGGAGATAAGTCCTAGACTAGACATTTTTTTAATTCTTTTACAATAAACATGTCCTAGTCTATTATGCCACAACTCAAGAGAATAATCAAAAAATGTAACTGCATTAATGTCATCAAACTGGTTGACAAGCTGAATTTTATACATTCCTTCGGTTTGATAAGCCTTCCCGAAGTATGTTTCCTTCTTGGATATAACCATCTGACCAGCATTGATGTCCATCCTCAAGCCTGCGTTGCAGAGCAGGCTCCCAGTGATCAGGTTCTTGGCAATCGCAGGAACATGCTTCACACCTTGAAGCGTCAGAGTGTTCCCAGAAGTGAGTTTCAGTTCCACGGTCCCGATCCCCAGAACTTCAGCTTGGGCCTGGTTCGCCATGACAATCTTCTCAGATATCGGCTGGTACGTGATGAACCATTCCTTGCCAGAACAGACATGGCAAGTCGTACCAGTGTCTATCCACCAGTCAAAGTTAACCCCCATAGTTGTGACCTGTGCGATCATAGCAACAAAGTTAGAAACCAATGAAACCTTATTAGGCTCACCTTTTTCTGATTATTTAGGCTTAGATCTGCATTCACTCTTGTAGTGGCCTTTCTTGCCACAATTGTAACAAGTCACATTGGACTTAGTCTTCTGTTGTTTGAATGAAGGACCCTTCACTTTTAGATTAGTGAAGTCCTTCTTCTTGGGATGAGAAGCCGCCTGCTTCCCCTTGGGATCCCTCGTCTGTACTAGATTGGCTTTAGCCAACTGTTTGGAAAGGGTGTCCACCTTCTGTTGGGAACGCATCTCGTCCTCAACATGGATCTCTTGAAGTAGATCTCTCAAGCTAATGTCTAGCTTCTTTCTGTGCATCCTTGCATAGAAGGTACTCCATCCAGCAGGAAGTTTTGAGACTATCCCTCCAACGACAAACTTATCGGGAAGGGGCATCTCTTCGTCTTCCAGTTTCTGACGTAGCTTCAAAAATTCCTTTACCTGTGGCAACATGGACTTCTCGTCCTCAAAGATCAATTTATGATATTTTTCAACCACAAACATCTTGCTCATGTTCCTGTCTTCTTCATACAGATTTTCTACAGACTTCCATATGTCTCTGGCAAGTTCCTTCTTCGAATAGGATTCTGCCAGGGAGTCCTCCATAGCATTCAGGATGAGAAGCCTGCAGATGCTATTTTCCCTTCTCTACTTGGCCTGGAGTTTGGTAGCCGCGTTGATTGCGGCAGCAGATCCAGTGTCTGGAACAGAGGGTTCTTCCTCCAACAGAACATGATCAACGTCTTTGAGTTGAAGAGTTAGGTAAACCTTTCTCTTCCAGACTTGATAGTGCTCTCCATCGAACTTTTCCAACTTGCAGAAGTCCGATTGGAGAAGCGAAGCATTAATGTTTTCCATCTTGTAAGGAACTTGCTTTGAGGTTGTTAGTCCCGGGGCTTGATCAAAGATGGTAAAACAGATGCAACAAAGATCTACGATGATACAAATACCAAATAACCCAATTACAATATGGAGAAGAAAAATAGAGAAAAGAAGATCTCTCGTTCTTCCTTGCAAACGTGTTACAATTGGGACAGAATGAGTTATAATAATCTAGAGAGAGATAAAAAAAAGAACAATGCTGGGGTGTCAAAATACCGTTGCTCAAAGCAAGATTCGCCCCACACGATCTGCTTCCAGGAACCAGCAAGTTTGAAGAACTTGTGGAACGCTCGAAGTCACCTCTGTTCTGACTCCTCGGATGGACTTACAATGGCGGCAGCAGCTCTCTCTCTCTCTTTCTCCTTTACTGACTTCTATATTTCGTATTAACTACAAAGGAGGCCAGAAGAGAGTATTTATAGAGAGAGGGTGGAAACCCTAGCCGCCTCTTCAGTTATGGAAAGATTGAATCAAATCCCAAAAAGATAGCAATAAGATTAATTCAAATCCCACAAAGATAGGACCGAAATTAATTCAAATCCCATAATGATAGGATCTGAATTAATCGCATTGATTCAGCCTTTCAATAACTGACTTGTAATCTGCACAGTCAGCGGAGCCCTCCATACGGCAGCAGCAGCAGCAACCTGGCCGCATGAGCCTCATGGTCGCAAGGACCGCATGGGCCGCATGGAACACATGAGCCGCATGAGCTGTATGGCCGCATGGACCGCATGGGCCGCATGGACCGCCTGAGCCGCATGGACCGTATGAGCCGCATGAGCCGCATGGACCGCATGAGCCGCATGGCCGCATGAACCGCACGGCCGCATGAGCCGTATGGCCGCCCGAGCCGCATGGCCGTATGGCCGCATGAGTCGCATGGACCACACGGACCGCATGAGCCGTATGAGACCGCATATGAGCCGCATGCCGCATAATACCGCATGGTCGCATATGAGCCGCATAAAGATCGCATGACTGCTGACGTGCTAAGTGCAAAGTGCGCCAACAAAACGCCACATTACGCCTCATGAGCCCATGAGCCCGAGTCCAAGTCCGAGTCCGATTCCGAGTCGCTAAGCCCCGTTGGGACTTAGCTCCAAATGGAATTAATCCAAGAGAATGACAAAAGCATTAATGCTTAATCCTTGGAGCATTCTTCTTACCTCCTAGTAAAATCACCCACATGGTTCCCTCCTTAGGGTCACCACCCCCATGTGCATCTCTCAACAACTTAACCAAGTATATATGTTGAGATAACTTATGGTGCATTTTCGATGTGGGACTAAAATTTTACAAGGCATGTTGAGAGCACGCTCTCTCCATGTAAAGAAAGCACCAACACAGGCAAGTATACCTTGCTAATTAACTGTCAATTATTTATTTTTTGTATTATTTATTTTGTTTCATATTTGTTATTTTTATTTGTTATAAATTGGGCGTCCAAGCCATACTTGGATGCAAGCGACTCTATTAGTCGTTACTTTACTATATGCATGTTAACTTAGTTTTAGTGGACTACCTACTTGTTGGAGGATATTCTTATATCTCCTTTGGCCATGACACCTATACTACACGGTTTGAGACAATTTTTTTAGGGGCATGACTTATGGACTGGCCCTCTCTAAAGTCGTGTGACGGATAGATGATCGTAACTGCTATGACTAGGGTTTTAGAGACTCAAGCAGTTACAAAACTGGACGAGCCATGGACATGACTTGGTCAGTGTAGGAAATATTGGGGAAGGACAGTCGCTAGTGCGCATGGGAATCCAAACAGGTAAACCACAGTCTCCGAATGGAACTGTGGCGATTTATTTGCAGATACCCTCTGACGTTTTGGATGTTACGGCCGGATACAGATGACTGGATGCCAGTTACGTACACATAGCCTAAAATCCCACCCATGCGCATGAAAGTTGTCCTCTAAATTGTACATTAGACGGTTAGAATCTCCTTTGCATATTTATGTCTAGGATAGTCTTTTATATATTATTTTATTATTCTAACAGTTCATATTAGCTTGTTCTTCCTGTATCTTGCTACGTCCGTCTGAGGACCTGGTTATTTCCTCGGTGTGTGTTCATGTCTTCCGCAGGTATCTTAGCCGGGATCGTGGTCTTCTCCATTTATTCGAAGATGACGTGACTTGGTTCCTCCTTGCTACTTCCACTTAGCCTTTTATTATCATATACTTCTTCCTTTTTATTTGGTTGGTAGTGGATGTGTCTCCACCCAACATATCGTACCAAGATAATATATTATATGCTATCTTTTATTCCTTTATATTGTGGATGAGATTATTTAGTTGTGGTTTGCTGTATTTTACAGCTTATGTATACATACAAGGCCCATGTACTTCGTTTGTATACAGCTGGCATGTCTACGTACTTAGTCCTACGTATATTAGGACTAGGGCGTTACTTGTTTTTGTGGTGGCCCATGCAGGCCAAGATAAATTGTTTGGTTACTTTACCGTACCAAGCAAGCCTGCGGATAGGATTAGAGTCTAGGATCACATCCACATACTTGACCTTCTCGATTCTATTTTGAATCCCTTGATTTGCATCTTGCTTGATTCCCTCTACCGTTAATTCTTATCCTTCTTTCGTGCTTGATGTTGGTTAGAAAGGTAATCCATACTAGGTAGACTTGTCCTATTGTTCCATCACAACACTAGTTTAACTCTTGTAAGTTGGGTAGACACCTCACGACCTAACATTTATTTTTCCTTGTGACCCATATTAACATGATTACTTAGACTATAGCCTTTATAGGACCCTAACTTATCTAGCTCACCAAGCCTTAGACAAAAAACAGTAGGATGAATGTATAGGAACAATCACATGACAAGACTTAGATTCTTAAGTAGCTGAACTAATTTTACCTTCTTTCACTCTTACGCTCTCGTGTCTATGTTTTTACCATCGTGACTAATGCTGCTAAATAGCCTAATTTTTGCAAGCTTACTTTTTATTCAAGCTTGTTCAAGGACATATATTTTATTGGGGGCCCCCACTAACATATTGTCTACTCAGAACCGGTGCATGATGGTCTGATCAACCTAGTGCACTTTGGTTCGCCTTTCACACTATTATCCTACGTGGTTGAGATATAGTTAAACTTACCCCTTAGAATCTCATCCACTATTGTCTTGACAATTTTTTTGAATTATTTGGCCGCCTTTGAACCACGTATTCATATTCGATAATATCGTCTTTGAACTCTATATTGCTTTCGCCTTCACCTATTTTAGAAGGACGAAAGCGCTGTACTTGAATTTCCTCTAGCTATCCTATCTCTTGTGACCATTAACACTCGATGTGACTATATCTTTGTCTTAACTACTCGTCCCTTCCTCGACCTTCTATCACGACTTCCTAATCACTTCAATTAGGAGTGAATCTAATCGTTCTCCTAATCGTGCTATCAACCTACTCCCAAGAAACCATATCTTAAGTCTCTAAATTATTTATATGGATCCACTTAAAAATCTTAATCTTTTCTTTTTACGTTTATTAGCCATGTCCGTGATTTATTATATAAATCACGATTTTCTAATGCTTGTTTATGTTGTTTCTTGCCTCGCCCAAGGACTCGTCGAATTGTCATTACCAATATACCCCTTGTGCCTTCTTACCCCTACTTATTCTTAATTTCGAGGACGAAATTCTTGTAAGTTGGGTAGGATGTAAAATCCCTAAATTTCTACTATATTTTAAAACTGATTTTTTTTGTATTTATACGTCGCATAGTCGTATTGTACGTTGCGCAGGAATTTGTTTTTTTCATATTTACTCGTCGAGTGCGAATATGTGCGAGGTACATATTTTTAGAAAAATAGTTTTTGATTTTATTATCGGTAATGGTTTCAAAATTTTATATATAATAATTATTTTTATTAAAAGTTGTGAAAAGTATCTATCGAGGTTGCCAAAACTTATTATTTTAGTTATTTATAAAAGACTATCTTATTTTAATAAGTGGTAATTTAGAAAAACTAGATTATGTGAATATTCTACTCGTGTAAAGCGCATGAAAATTATTTCATGTATATTTTCAAAATTTATTTTTATTATTTATAATAATTTATTTAGCAAGAAGGTATTTTAAATATGTAAATATTTATGTTTATTTTCGACATTATTTTTACCTAAATTATTTAAAGGGTATTTGAAGTTATTTCCTACTAATATTTAAAATATATATTAGAATTTTCGAAATTAATTATTATATAAATTTTATAAAAAGATATTTTGGATATATTTGTGATAAATTAAATTGTGATTTGATTTATTGATTTAAATTAAATAGTTTAATTTAAATGTGTAATTTATCTATATTTAAATAGGATTTGGATTTAGATATGAATGTATTGGTTTAAATTTAATAATAGAATTATCTATTTTGGTTTAAATAAATCCTAGTCTCTATCTACATTGGATTATATTTGTTTGACTTACTTTTAAATCAATTTGAATTAAATAGTGAAAAATCTAAGGGGAATTAAAACTCTTCTTAATCCTTATCTAGATAAGACTTTTGTAAACCCCTTGATTTTTCAAAATAAATATTTGTAGAATTTTTAGATTTTTAAATAACTATTTATTGACTTATTATATAATTTGTATTATTTTATATATATTTAGTATAGTGCTCATTGGTGAATTTAGTATAAAAATATATAAAGCTATTTTCTAGTACATTAAGGATCTAAACTATATTATATAATTTCTTTTCCTCAAAATTTTAGGACTTATTTCATAACTTTTATTACTTTTTACATGTTACTTATATCGTACACTATTTACATAATATAGAATAAATGTCAAATTAGTATTAGATATTTCAGCTTGTATAAATGAGATTAGATGAAGGTTGTTTAAATAAATATTAACTATATTTATTATATATAGTAATTTAAAATAATGTTATAGATAATTTAGATAAATATAAACTATATTTTAAATTAATACTAATACTACTTCTACTTGGAAAACATCTCTATCTATATCCTATCCTAATAAAGCAAACACCAATTTATTCAAATCAAATCCTATCTAATTTAGGATATAAATAAGAAATAAATACCTATATAAACCCAATACATCCCCCTTCTATCATCCATAATTCGAAATTATTTTTAGTCGAATAGAAACTCTAAAATTCGCCATTAGAATTCAGCCCCGCTTTTTAGTAGTAAGAGCAACTTGGAACGACGACATCTCCTAGCTCCGAACTCCGTTTCGCCTCCTGTTTTTTTTAAAAGAAGCGTATCGAGGTAAGATTTCCAAAAACATATTTTAATAGACAAAATTCATTCTGAAGATTTTTGTAAAACTATTTGAGTATTAGATGTCCGAAAAATAAACGTGTTTCAGTATTTTTACGATTTCGGGAGTTTCCAGAAACGAAAATGCGATCCGTTTAGTTTTTCGGAAAGCTAATATGAAAACAGATGCCATATCCTAATTTTAGAATTTATTAAATAAATCTAATAGGTATAGTATTAATTAAAATTAGATAATAGACTATTTTCAGCATCCGGAGATGTTTGTTTGGACCTTAGTTCCTCAGCAGCCGTTGTTCCACCTACTTTCCTGTCTGATCTTTACCACCACAGTGCTCAGGACCCAGGCAAGTATACCTTGCTAATTAACTGTCAATTATTTATTTTCTGCATTATTTATTTTTTTTCTTATTTGTTATTTTTATTTGTTATAAATTGCGCGTCCAAGCCACACTTGGGTGCAAGCGACTCTATTAGTCGTTACTTTACTATATGCATGTTAACTTAGTTTTAGTTGACTACCTTCTTGTTGGAGGATATTTTTATATCTTCTTTGGCCATGACACCTACACTACACGGTTTGAGACATTTTGTCAGGGGCATGACTTATGGACTGGCCCTCTCTAAAGTCGTATGACGGATAGATGATCGTAACTGCTATGACTAGGGTTTTAGAGACTCAAGCAGTTACAAAACTGGACGAGCCATGGACATGACTTGGTCAGTGTGGGAAATATTAGGGAAGGACAGTCGCTAGTGCGTATGGGAATCCAAACAGGTAAACCACAATCTCCGAATGGAACTGTAGCGATTTATTTGCAGATACCCTCTGACGTTTTGGATGTTACGACCGGATACAGATGACTGGATGCCAGTTACGTACGCATAGCCTAAAATCCCACCCATGCGCATGAAAGTTGTCCTCTAAATTGCACATTAGGCGGTTAGAATCTTCTTTGCATATTTGTGTCTAGGATAGTCTTTTATATATTATTTTATTATTCTGACAGTTCATATTAGCTTGTTCTTCCTGTATCTTGCTACGTCCGTCTGAGGACCTAGTTATTTCCCAGGTGTGTGTTCATGTCTTCCGCAGGTATCTTAGCCGGAATCGTGGTCTTCTCCATTTATTCGAAGATGACGTGACTTGGTTCCTCCTTGCTACTTCCACTTAGCCTTTTATTATCATATACTTCTTCCTTTTTATTTGGTTGGTAGTGGATGTGTCTCCACCCAACATATTGTACCAAGATAATTCATTGTATGTTATCTTTTATTCCTTTATTTTGTGGATGAGATTATTTAGTTGTGGTTTGCTGCATTTTACAGCTTATGTATACATACAAGGCCCATGTACTTCGTATATATACAGCTGGCATGTCTACGTACTTAGTCCTACGTATATTAGGACTGGGGCATTACAAATGGAAAGACAGTTCCAGAACCTGAAGCAAGGAAACATGACTGTTGGCGAATATACGGTCGAGTTTGGTCAACTTAGTCGCTTTGCCAAGAACTTGGTTGCTAACCCTGCCAATCGTGCTGAAAGATTTAGGTATGGACTGAGAGAAGAGATCCGCACCCATGTGATCTCAGGTGGTGCTAAAACTTATGAAAGGATCCTAGAGCGAGCTCAGGATATAGAGAAGAGTCAACCTGCTGTTTGCAAAAACAAAAGTATAAAACTTTATTGATACAAACTGTAATAAAGATTACAAGAATTCTGGGAAAATTACAACTATAGGAATCCAATCTAGATGACGATTGCTTTATCCCTTGGACTATGTGAACTTTGAAGATGGAGCCTTTGAAGTTGAAAACAACTCTGGAAACTGAAGGCGAAAGCCTCGGAAGTTGAAGGCAAAAGCCTCGGAAGAATGCAGCAGCACTTGGGCAAGAACTCCTGGACTCTCTGATCTCTGAATACTTGATCTCTGATCTCTTGAATGAAGACTTGAAACTCTATTTATAGAGTTCTGAAAATAACTAACTTTCAGTTATTTTGGACTGCGCAGGATGATTTGCGCAGCAATTGGTTTGCGCAGCATTGGACTGCGCAGGCAGTTGCTGGATCATGGGCCAACTATCATGGACACATGGCATCATTTGATTGAAATGCGCATGATCGTGCATAAACAGTTGCCACGTAATGAGCAATTGATGGCATGAATGCCACGTGTACTTTATCAGTTATGTTGATGGAATGCGCAGACTGAACTGTGCAGCCTTAGTTTGCGCAGACTCAAACTGTACAGGAGTGGATTGCGCTGCCAGCTGTCAGCCGCCCTCGAGCACTGTGCGGCGCAAGAAACGAGCAGTCTCCTCGTTCTCCGTGCTGTCAGTTGTCAGAAAAGATTTGATTTGATTCAGGTAATGATGACTTCTGCCACGTCAGTCTGTGCAGTTGGAAGTGTGCGCAAAATAGTATGCGCAATCGGAATGCTGCGCAAACTGTTGTCTGCGCAATTCATCAAAATGATGTATATCTTGATTTTTTTGACTTTGTTGATTGATGCAACTTGATTTTTTAGGACCTACAAGACCCCTTCAAAGTTTTCGAAAGTTGATTTTATTCAAAATTTCGAAATACTTTGAATTTTTGAATTTTGAATCAAGTTGCACAGGATGATGAGCTGTCTGCGCAAAGCAAAGTGCCCCCAATTTTAGAAGCAATCCATGGCAGCCGTTTCATTTTTTCGAAAGCTATAAATAGCCTCTTTTCACTTTCATTTTTTTACTTCGCATCCTTTGAGCTCCTGAGAGAAATTTTTTCCGAACCCTTGTTGTCCTCCTTCTCCGACAAACAATGGCTCCCCGACGATCCTCCACCACCGCCGCCGCCGCGAAGGGCAAAGCCCCGACCGAGTCTTCATCCAGGACTGTGCGACGAGCCTCTCGTCACGAAGCTGCGCACCCCGCTCTGAGAGGTTGTTAACCGATCGAAAACCCTTTTTAGGGTGATTCGACTTCTTTTGATCTTCGAAACTCATCACTTTTTAGAGATGAGTTCATATTGCGCCACCCCTTTTTAGGGTTTTTGGTTGCATCAACTGTCAGTCTTCATTTTTATGAAGGCTGCTCTTGCGCAATCTGTTGAATTGTGCTGACAGAAAGTCAGCGCAATCGACTGGTTTGTGCTGGAAAGTCAGCGCCATTGATTGGTTTGCGCAACCTGATGAGATGCGCAATCTGATGTTTGCATGACCTGAACTAGCGCAATCTAACATTTGCGCAATCTATGGCAGCGCAAACTGAGGATTGCGCACTTTAACGTTTTGTATTTGACTTGTACTGATCTTTATCTGTTTTTGATGCAGTTGAAACCAATGAAGATCCAAACTATGAACATTTTGTGGGAACTCTGTCCGAGTCTGAATATAAAGAAGACCTGTCTCACGTTCACTATCCTCAGTACGATCTGCCGGCTTCCCGTCAGGCTATACTGGTCTCCCAGGATAATGAAACTTTAATATGTTTGATGAATGGACAGCCTTTAGAGTCAGCGGATGCTGTCATCCATAAGAAACCCTTATTCCTATTTGGTGACGCCTTTGAGAAAGTCTCTCAGCCTAGGCCAAGGATGGAAGAGAGAATAGTTCACCAGGAAAACAAGTCATTCTTCATACCAGACATTGCTCGCTGCCTCCCTTTGTCGCGGTATGCTCATGCGAGCTACCCAAGGAAGATGGAGTGGAACATTACTCTTTTCCAGGACGCCCGTGCAGGGAAAATCTTCGTAAAGAAGGGGTCAGACAGAAAAAATATGTTTTATAGCTCTTCTGATAGATACAGCGTCCTGCTGAGAGGCCTGAGACCTGGCTGCATCCCGCCAGAGAACTCTTCTATGCTGATGCCCGTCAGGACTCCTATATTCACAAATGAGTTTGCGAAGGCTGAAGGGAGATACCCTGAACAAGATATCAGACTGACTGGATTTGTGAATCCAGATTACAAGCGATGGAACTACATTGCAAATTGGATTCTGACAGCATTCTAAGACAGACTCCAACAGATCAATCTGTATCAAGCAGTGCATGCCACTGTATACGGCTTTGCTCCCAATCCACATATGTTCTTGGCCTTAGCTGAGAGGTACAATTATAGGACAGGGACCTTCATGACCCCGAGTGGTGAGATGGGGTTTGTACTCCACGAGATGAAGTATATCTCGTACCTACCCATGGCAGATGCTCCGTGTGAGGAGTTTGTGCCAACAAATGATGAGTTAGACAAACTCAAAAGAGAAAATGCAGAAATGGTAGCAGTGTTTGAAGAACTGCTATGCCATTACAAGATTTGCTCCCTGTTCTACAAGAGTGCCACAGCCAACACTTGCTATTCCTCGAAATGGCTACCGTACTTGTTCTTTAACCATTTAGAGGAGAAGAAAACCAAGGAAAACGAAAAATGTTATCCTGATTTTTTCAAACCCCTGAGCAACACGGAAGTCATAAAGCTGATGGAGGAGAGTAAGCATTATAACAAACAAATGAAGGATGATTACCAATGTCCACCTTTAAAGAAAGGGGACACTTTGGAGAGCTATTTGAGAATGGGTTATAGACCCATGTCTAAAGAAGCCCAGTTGGCAGGGTTTCTGACATACTGGCTCCGACGATTCGTGGTCCCGGGATCCAGTGCAGTGGACCGTTTCCATCGCGGTGTACTTTTTGCCGCCGTCAAGCTAGTCTTTGGTTACAAGGTTGACTTATTGTCAGCAATGACTTGCAGATTGAATGCGAGTCTTCGTCTATACGTTGACTCAATGTTGAAAGCGAAGGGAGAGAAAGAATTTCCCCGCCTCGAACTGCCATACACCTATCTCTTTGGATGGTTGCTTCTTCACTATCCAACTTTAATGGACCCTGGCATGGGACCGGTAGATGGCAGCTTCTTGCAAAGATATTCTCAGGGAAAATAGAAGTATACCTCTCTGAGTGAGTGCAGATATGTCTTAAATTTGAACAGAGGATGGAATTTCTACTGTGCTCCTTTCCCAGCTGGTTATGATCAGATGCCAGCAAACATGATAGATTCAAAGATACAGCCTCTAAGTCGTGTAGCCTTTGAATGGTTGAAGACAATTCGACCATCTCATTTGGTATACCGATTCGAGGAGGAATGCTACTTGGAACCATATCTTCCTAGCCGGTTTGCTCGGCAGTTTGGATATGATCAATTCCATGTAGGGAATGCAATCACCTGCCTTCAGGGCAAGGGTTTCTTGATCGACGAGGCCCGAGCTTGGGCCTATTATAATGCCCGTGACACGAAGGCTACCTTCTCGATGCCAGCAAAGAGCACTCCCCAGGGGCCTCGGATGCTCTTCACATATTCAGTGTTTTACACATCCACAAATACTTTTGCCGAGAACTTCAATCTCGTAGATAGTTTTGCTTCTGCCACAAGATTGAGGAAAGGGAGAATTGCTTCATCACTCCCTGCAAATGATGAGGTGCACGAGCCGGTAGATGCACCTCTAGAAGTTTCAAGGGAGATCATGTTCCCTCAAGAAGTGAATGCACCTCTGCGTCTTTCTCTGAGAGTAGGCAGATCTTCCGCAAAGAAAAGAAGAAGAGAGGAGCCTCCTGCTCCAGCAGCAAAGAAGAAATTGATCCTAGATCATTCTTCTGAAAAGGTTACTACAAGGTCCCAATCTCGGCAACTGGCCGAGACAAATCAAGAAGTTGCCACTACACCAACTTCTGTGCAAAAACCAGCAGAACCAATAACTATAGAGAGTCCTGACAGACCTCTACACAGAAGGAAGAGGGTGGTCACCAGAAGAATTTTAGAAGCTTCTTCTTCCAGACAAATCCTGACTTCAGTAGATGCTGCAGCAGGAATTCTAATGTCATCTCCCACACCTGTTTCTGAATCTGGGAGCAAAGCTCTTGAAGAGACTGAACAGAGGGGAGATCTTGTCCCCAGAACTGAGGTTGAAAAGCCTATAAAAGAAGAACAAAATGCTGTACGACCTCTTTCACCTGTTGCAGAGGTAACTCAACCTCTTCCTTCTCCTAGGACTCTTCGTGAAGAAGAAGAGCATGAAGTGATCGCAGCTTTAGAAGATTGTTATAGCCTGCAAGAAGATTAGACTGCTACTGACAGCATGAATGCAGAAGAAGAAGAAGAAGGAGAAGAGGAGAGCTCTTCGTCTGAAAACGTCGATGAATATATACAAGATCCCGAAGGGGATAACGAAGAACACATATCTCTTGATACCGCCGATGATGCTTCAGATCCTAATAAGGATATTGAAGTGGAGGCGCCTGCAGAAAAAGTTGTTGATCCTGATGAAGACGTTGAGATAGAAATATCTCCTGAAGAAGCAGCCTGTGAAGATGTTCCGAAAGAAACTCCCGCCACCGGTCCTCAATGTATAAAACGAGATTTAGCAATCTTCTCTTTTAAAATAGATCGATAGCTAATATCTTCATTTGTCATTATTGCAGATCTTGAGACTCTACCAACACCACCGACGGACTTGGCAATGGTGCCTATACCAACAGTGGTTGTTAGTAGTAGCCATCATTTATCCTGCGGTTCTGAAGCGGGCAGCAGCCAGGCTGTTGCAGCTGAAGCTACTTCCATTCAACGGGAGTCTATTCCAGCAGGAGATGCACTTGTTGTTAGATCAAACCAAGGTAAGACTATTTTTATTTGATCTTCTTGTTCATTGGCAAATAATTAGTAAAATAATAATTTTACTTTTGTAGAGGAACAAGCAGGAGGGGCGATTAGCTCCACTCTGGCTCCTTTGTTCAAAGAGCCTGTTATTCAGCAACAAAGGATTGAGCAACCGACTATCCCATCCTAAACAGGAGTAGCTGCGACTCCTAGAACTCTGGCCATCAATCAACAAGTTGTCCAGTCATTTACCAGATGCTTCTTCGAGTCGTTGGGATCTCTTGTTCATAAAATGATAGAGAAAGAAGGAGCTGATTTCATTATGGTTAGGAAGCCAACTTCTTTCTTAATAAGAGCCATAAGGGATCAAGGAGATGAGGCTCAGGCCACTCTTCTTGAACACATATTGGATGAGTTGGAAGTCTCCATAAAGAAATATAAGGAGCTCAAGAAGAAAGAAATAAACTCTCTGGTGCAGGCTGAATTTGAACGAATGGCCCAAGAAGCTGATCTAGAAAGGGTAAACCTTCAAAATCTTTTAGAAGCCCATTCTGCAAAGTCAGCTGAGTTCAACTCAAAGATAGAATCAGTTACTTTGGCGGCTGAAAACAAAGGGCAGAGACTTACTGAACTGAAAACAGAGATTATTCGTCTTCAGCAAGAATTTGAAGAGGAAACTGCCAATCAGCGACTTATGATTGAACAATTGAACACTTTAATTCAAGAGAAGAATGAGTATGAGGAAACTCATAGTGCTGAAATCACCCGTCGGACAATAGACATGCCCGTTTTTGATGAAGAACGCGGGATGGAAGAAGCAAGAATGAAGGTGACATCTAATCACGAAGAAGAGCTGCAGACTCTGAAGCAGCAGATCGATAATTTGATTACGCCCCCTTCATAATTAGAACTTTTCTGTATTTTTGTTTTTGTTGCTGTAGAGGCGTTTCTGTAATGTCTCATATTTTGATAAATAAAAGACAATCTGTTGTGACTCCATTATTTATTGCTTATTTTATTTAGATAGAGATAAAAAATTATATTCAGAGGTGCAAGACATGATATATTTCTTGATGATTGGTAGAAAATAATTATATTCATTATATCTGCTCAGAGGTAATATGGACGTGGCAGAATATATTGAATACTATTATTTCGATTTGACAACTTAATCGAAAACGACCAGTTGCTGATGTGATAACAAACGATGATGAATCGTCAATGTATGAACAGGAAAACTGTCAAATGATGATGAATGAACGGATTAGCCGTCAAATAATGGTGAACGAATGGGTGAACCGTCAAGTGATGAATGAACGGATGGAACCGTCTGATGAATGAACCGTCAGGAGTTAATGAACAGATGAACCGTCTGATGAATGTAATAAATGAACGGATGAACCGTCAGGAGTTAATGAACGGATGAACCGTCTGATGAATGTAATAAATGAACGGATGAACCGTCAGGAGTTAATGAACGGATGAACCGTCTGATGAATGCGTCGCTTCGTTAGTTGGAGAATTTCTGCCTATAAATATAGCAGAAATCTGACAGGAACGAACACTTCTGCTCTTCAACAGAAAAATGTCGTCTGGAGAAGCATCTAAGAAGGCTGAGATCGCCCCGAAGGTTGAGAAGGGCACTGAAGAACGCCCTGCCGATCCAGTCCAGCCGAAGGAGGCAGAAGCGAGCGAAGGTCCATCTACATCCCAGCCACCACGGGATATCCTGGACTTCCTGCTCGAACCAGGAAGGACTGAAGAAGAAGAAGCCATGAGGATGGCCGCCTGCAAGTTCCTCGTGGGTTCCAGCAAGGAGGTTCTCAGCTCTTTTGCTGATCGCGTCTTCGAGAAGGACGGCAGTGGCCCTCGTCCAAATGTAGAGAAAGATGATAGTGATCTTTAATATCATGTATTATCATATAATGAAATAAAATTTGCATTTTATTTATGAACTTGATTCTGTTTGATGATTTACAAATATTTACATTTATACATAATATTTCTTAAGAAATTTGCCATTGATAGGCATCATAGCAGTTCGACCATCAAGTTCTGAGAGCTGATAAGCACCATTTGAAAAGACTTTGCTTATAACATAGGGACCTTCCCATTTAGCATCGAATTTCCCTTTGCTCATATGAGTCATAGTCATAGGACGTCTGACTGCTAGAACAAGTTCTTCTTGCTGAAACGTTCTGACTTTAACTTTGCGATTGAAAGTCTTCGAGATGCGGGCTTGGTACAACTCAATATACTGTTGAGCCATTAATCGCTTCTCATCAAGTGCTTCTAACTCTTGAAGTCGAAGAAGATCGTTATTCTCTGTAGTAAGCTCGTTAGCAATGGCAATACTTAAAGAAGGAATTTGCAGCTCCAAAGGAATGACAGCTTCACAACCATACACCAAAGAAAAAGGTGTAAAGCCTGTAGGATTGCGGACCGTAGTTCGGTAGGCCCAAAGACATTCGCCAAGTTTCTCGCTCCAGTTCCGTTTGTTAGTGGATACAAACTTCTTGAGGAGTTTAATAATGGTTTTGTTGAAGGCTTCGGCTAAACCATTAGCGACAGGATTGTATGCTGTCGAAGCGACATTGTCAATCTGATGATCATCACAAAATCTGGTAAACTTCTGACTGATAAATTGAGGTCCGTTGTCATGGATGATTCTTCGAGGTACACCAAATCTATAGATGACATAATGTTTAACGAAGTTGATGACACTGCTAGTCTTGACCTCAGCCAGTGGTATAGCCTCAGCCCACTTAGAGAAGTAATCAGTTATCGCTAATATAAACCGATGTCCTCTAGAAGAAGGAGGGTTAATAGGTCCTATGATGTCCATACCCCAAGCTTCAAAAGGCCAGGAAGCAGCAGTCGGGTGTAGAAATTTCGATGGTTGATGAATGAAGTTTGCATGGATTTGACAAGCACGACATTTTCTTGCATACTCAATGGCATCTGCCACCATAGAGGGCCAATAGTAACCCATGTGCCTAATGCGATCCTGCAGTTTAGGACCCGGTTGATGTGCTCCACAGACACCATCATGAGCTTCACGTATGACTTGTTTAGCTTCATCACCAGCGAGACAGCGTAGGAGAAGACCGTCATAATTCCGTCGATAGAGGGTCTTGGTAGTTTGATTATAGTAGAATCGGAGAGATCGTCTACGAACGCTTGTAGCCTCCTTAGGATCTTCGGGGAGTATGTCATGCACCACGAAGTCAATAAAAGGAGTTCTCCAGTCGTCATCGACAACATTAACTTCAGCAAAGTTGCTGAATTCAATATTACGATTGTTTTCGATGTAGAACAGTTCTCGGTTGGAGATAACCACCACCTGCTGTCTTTTGATTGGGATGGCTAAGACAGCTGCAAGATTAGCCAAAGCATCTGCTTCGGTATTGCACGCTCGTCGAACATAGTCTATGAAGAAAGCTTTAAATGATATAGCTAAGTTAATTGCTACTTCATGATAAGGCACCAGGTCTTGATGACGAACTTCATAGGTTCCTCTAACCTGATTAACAACCAGTTTAGAATCACCATAGACTTCGAGATATTCAGCATTCAGTTGTTTAGCTAACTGAAGGCCGATGAGTAGAGCATTGTACTCTGCTACATTGTTGGAGCAAGGTTCATCTAGAGAGTAGGCTCTTTGGATAGTTGATCCGTCTGGAGAAACGAGAACAACCCCAACTCCTGCCACAATGGCACCATTTGGTCCAATCCTTGATGCACCATCGAAGAATAGACGCCAGGTTGGAAATTCTTCAGAGATCATATTGACTTCCAACGTCTCGTCTGGAATTTCGTCATAGAGCTTAGATATTTCTGGCACAGGATGAGCTGCTAAGAAATCTGCCAATGCTTGACCTTTGACAGACTTTTGTGGAACATACACCATGTCATATTGAGCTAGCAGGATTGCCCATGTAGCTAGCCAAGAATTGAGTGTGCTAGGCTTCTTCATGAGTACCCGGAGAGGATTAACTCGGGATATGACATGAATAGTTTAGCCAATGATGTAATGCCTTATCTTCTGTACAGCAAACATGAGAGCCAGGCATTCTTTCTCGACCGGACTATAACGGTGTTCAGCACCAATCATAGTTCGGCTAAGATAATAGATAGCCTGTTCGTGGCCTTCTTTGTTCTTTTGGGCAAGTAAAGCACCCAATGAATGGTCCATAGTACGGACGTACATTAAGAATGGAATCCCAGATATAGGTGGTACCAAGACTGGTGGGTTCACGAGATATCGCTTGATATCGTCGAATGCTCGTTGACACTCTTCAGTCCAAACGGAAGATACACCCTTCTTCATTAGTTGAGTGAATGGTCTGCAGCGTCCAGACAAGTTCGAAATGAATCTCCTAATGTATGCAAGTCGACCTTGGAATCCTCGTAGCTCCTTTAGGTTGCGTGGAGGACGCATCTCTTGAATGGCTTTGATCTTCTCGGGATCCACGTGTATACCTTTAGAGGTAATGACGAAGCCGAGAAACTTGCCGCTAGAAACACCCAAGAATGACTTGGTGGGATTCATTTTGAGTTGATGTTGGCGCATGAGATTGAAGATCGTTCTCAGGTCTTGAAGGTGATCTTCCTTTAGACGACTTTTGACAGCAATATCGTCAACATAGCATTCAACAGTTTTGCGAAGATGATCTTTGAAGATGGTACTCATAGCCCGTTGGTAGGTTGCACCAGCGTTCTTGAGTCCAAATGGCATCACTGTATAGCAATATATACCGCGAGGAGTGCGGAAAAAAGTATGCTTTTCATCTTCAGGATGCATCTTGATTTGGTTATATCCAGAGAATCCATTCATAAAAGATATTCGCTCGAACCCACAGGTATTGTCGATCATGACATCTGTGATAGGGAGAGGAAATTCATCTTTTGGACATGCTTTATTAAGATCCCGGAAGTCGATACAGACTCGAACTTTACCAGTTTTCTTTAGGACTGGAACGACATTGGCTACCCAGTCAGGATGTTGTTCTTCTCGAATGAAGCCACAAGCGATGAGTTTCTTGACTTCATCATCGATTGCGTCCATCATTTCTGGTTTAAAATGCCGTTGCTGCTGTTTAACTGGTTTTGTATTGGGCAAAATGTTCAGTTTGTGTGTAGCAATCTTAGAATCTAGACCTGGCATGTCTTCATAACTCCAGGCAAAGACATTGATATATTCTTTAATAAGAAGAATCAACTCTTCTTTGTCTGCTTCTGGAAGATTCTTGCTGATGAAGATTGGGCGAGGCGAACCACTTTCCCCTACATCAACTTGAACTAACTGATCTTTAGTAGGAGGTTCACGTTGTTCAAAGCGAAGTACCTATTGATTATCCATATGCTGAGCCCAAGGATCTGTTTTAGGATTTTTTTCAACATCCTCGTCATAGCCTTCTGGAAGTTCAACGGAGACCATGTTAGAAGATACGACCAGCCTATGGACTTCTCCAATGCTAGTATCAGAATCCCAAGATCTGGAATCAGATGAGTTAGAGCGTTCTTCACTGTCGGAGTCAGAGACTGCTGGGGATAACAGTGGAGGAGAAGCATATCCGAGACCTTTCTTGGTCCTGCTATAGTACATGTCTGACTTTCCTTTTGGGACAGTCGTACGAATAGGAGTCCGTCTACCTTTACCGTAATTGAGACCGCTTTTGAAATCGTAGCCCATTTTCCGGATGATGTCTTTTAATTGTTGACTATAACGATGGAGCTGAATACGTCCCGTATCGTTAAGCTTGCTGTCATCTATATAGCTGAATTGCTGTTCTGGTCTTTTACTAAAAAAATATCGAACTTTCACCTTTCTTTCGAGAAGGGTAAATACGGTAAGAATCGTCTGGATCTTCAAGCGAGACTTTCGTCTGAAGAGATTGTACGACTCCCATTGTGATTGATTGGAAGCTATCTAACATTTCCAAATAACATCTAGTATAATAAATAACATCAGTATACTGGAAAGTAGGTGCTTTTTTATTGATTTGTACATCAGTATTTACAACAGGACCTTTAGCCTTAGCAGGCTTGGTCAGATTAATTACAAGAGGGGGAGAAGAAGAACGTGGAGGAGGCTTGTTACGACGGAGGTCGATAACAAGTGGCTCAGAGGAGGTGAGCTCCCTTTTTTCCTTGTTGCGAGTGAGGTCAACAACAAGTGGCTCAGAAGAAGTGAGCTACTTTTTGTCCTTGTTACGACGTAAATCGATAACAAGTAGCTCAGAAGAGGTGAGCTCCCTTTGATTTTGATCAGCATCAACTGACTTCTTTTGTACTGGCAAGTGAATAGCCAGTGGCTTGGAAGATTGAGGATGTGAAACTCGCCCTTTGACAGGTATGATAAGAGTGTCTTTGGGCATTACTTCTTGTTCTTCCTCAGTGTCTAAAGCTAGCACAATCTTCATGAATTCATCTTTGTACATCCGAGCGTCATTGCAGTATGCTTCAACGCCTTTGAAAGGATAGAGGTCTGCAACCTCTTTGTGGACTATTCCTTTATCATCAACATATTTAAAACATTGATGAAGGGTTAATTGAACAACATTGTGCTCATGTAAGAATGGTCTCCCCAATAGAGCATTGTAAGAACAACCAAAATTGTCAATAATGTAGAATGTAACTTTTGTGCGAAGATTGCCAATTTGAAGTTTTAGGCGAATCTTGCCCAAAGGTTCACTCTTTCCCTGATTGAATCCAAGGATGGTAGTGATTGTAGTGAAGAGACTATGCACAGGAATTTTCAAAGCATCGAGCATCGTCTTCGGCATGATACTGAGAGCAGACCCTGGATCTATCAGAATACGATCGACTTTCATCGAGTCGACATATCCTGTATAGTAAAGAGGACGGTCATGCCTGTTGTCTTCTATCAGCATGTCATCTTGCGTGAAAGTTATGTTTGGAATTAATTCCTGAACACTATTACAAGAGACTGATTCTGCTTCGGACTTTTTGAGAAAGGTTAGACAAGTTTCTGCCTGCATAAGAGCTTCACTTAGAGTTTCTCGCGTCTCTTTGGAAAGGCGCAAGAGCTCAAAGATAGACAGCTTTGCTGGTGTATTGGCTAATTGAGCTAATATATCAAAGTTATAAGGATTCTCAAGCCCAGTAGGAGTTGATTTCTTCAAAGGTTTGTCGAAGCGGACCTGTTGCTTGCCTTTATCAGCAACCGCTGGCTTAGGAGGAATAGGAACCACAACTGGTGAAGATGTAGAAGGAATCTCTTCAGTAGCAGCAGGTTGTGCTGAGGTAGGTTCAAAAGAAGAGGCAGGATTCTCTTGAGTTTTAGGGTAATCCTTCAAATAAGGTTTCCCTGATCTGGTCCCCAATAGAATTTCTTCATCCACTATGGGGTCAAAAGACACCATGTTGCAGATCTTTGTCTTGTTTTTGAAGCGACCTTTCTTCTTGGAAGCAGAAGAATCCTCGAACTCTAAAGTAAGATCGGGATGAATCCACATAATCTCGCCGTTGTCAAGAGACAAAGGAACGAGACCTTCGTTTAGTGGAGAAGGGAGATTTTCAATCTCGAGAGTAGCCTTCGGAATAGGAATGACACCATGCTGTATCATCTGTGGGGGAAAGTTGCCAAACTGGACTGAAACCATGTTAGCAGTGACAGTCTTTTCATCTTGTTGTAGAGTAACAACTCCAGCATTGACAAGTTCTTGAATCTTACCCTTGAGCACATAACATGCTCGAGTAGGATGTCCGATGAATCGGTGGTAGACACAATATTTAGGGTGATCGGTCTTACCGACTTCATCAGGCTTCTTTGGATCAGGGAGTTGAATCTTGTTGCTTTTGAGTAAGCAATCAAAGATGCTTGCCATGTTATTCTCGTCAAAAGAATACTCTACCTTAGGACGAGGTTCCCTCGGTTGAGGTGCAGAAGGAGTGGGAGTAGACGTAGGCGGGGCTACATTGACAGCAAAGGACTCTTTGCTTTTCAGATTAATGTTCAGAGTTTCCTTGTTCTTACGATTGTTTTGACGATTACCACCACCTGACGTTTGATGTTCGTCCCGATCGGGGTTAGACATTTGTACCCCCAGCTGTTTGAATTTATCAGCACTCACTTCAGCTGCTTTGGCATTGACAATGAAAGACGGCCAGTCTTGAAACTGAGTTGAGCCTGTCCACATGCTGATAATAGGCAAGAGATTTGCCTTGCAAGTATCTATGGTAACAGCAGCAGGAGTCCCTGGAGGCATCTTCAGGGCTTCTCGACGGAACCGTTCGATAAAACTTTCAGCCGTTTCATTATGTTTCTGTTTGATTTTATTGAGGGCTGACATAGTCATGTCATTGAATCCCTCGTAGAATCGTTCCAGAAAGATTTGCTTGAGCCCTGAAAAAGAAGTAATACAACCATCGGGCAAACTTCTGTACCAGTCGTATGCTACGCCAGCTAAACAACCGACGAACACTCTGGTAAGAAGAGCGTCATTTGGTTGGAGTTGAAAAGTCATTACCTCAAAGTGATTGATAAACTGGCTCGGTGAGGTACTGCCATCGAAGAGAGAGATTGTTGGAATTTTGTATTTAGGAGGAAATGGAACTTCTTTCCATTCAACTGGGTAAGGCTGTTTGATTCCCAACCTTTGTAAGTTGTCCTTCTCCTTGAAAGCTTCAAACTGAGTTTGTAAGAGTTTGACAGCTTCATTGGCATCTTCGGATGATGAAGAAGGAGCCGGTTGAGTCAAAGTAGTAGGAGGAGGGACAGCATTATAAGCACTACCCCCAGCTCCTGACTGGCTGGGTGTAGTTTGAACTTGTACTTGTACAGGAGGCATTTGAGGAGATACTACCCCCAGTCCAGCATTGACAGGCACTGATGAAGCTATGATTTCAGGATTCACAGCAGGTGCAGTCGGTGGAGTGGCATGTTGTGCCACAATGATAGAGTGCATACTGGCGACCATTTCAGCTATACTTTTCAATTTGTCTTCTAGAGCAGCAATTCGCTGTTCTTGATTTGCAGAAGTGGAAGCATCTTGATCCTCATTGATAACATAAGCCGTCACTTCTCTTAGTACAGTAGAAGACACTGTACGTTCAGAACTTTCGCTATATGCATCATAGTCGGAGAAAGAATCGTCTCCTGACTGAGAAGTGAGAAAATGACTTGAAGGATCTTGAAGAAGATTCCTATCTCGACTTCGGGAACGGGTATGTTGAAACACTCCTTCAGAGGATTCTTGGAGCAGATCTAGATACCGTTGACTTGGCTTGCGAGGCTTGCCATGCTTAGAGCATCTTCTACCCCCAATTTCTCGGGAAGCCATATTGACAGAAGCGTACAAGACTTCGTCTTCGTCCTCTGACATTGGTTCAGTTTTAGCAAAAGCCAAGCGATCGAAGACAGATCGCTTTGTTGTTTGACAACAACATTGTATGATGACTTTATGGTTACAATGATGATCAGATGATTGAACTGAAGGAGTTGAGACATTATCCCGTTTTTGCCTGAGATGTTCTCGGAGGTCAGAAACCATGCCGGGACGAGGAAAAGTTCGAGGAATGTGTTCTTTGACAACATTCGGAACATGGTTCCGATTCTTTAAATATTTTGTCCCCTGTGTATATAATGAAGTGCTTACCTCATTGGCATAGGTATCAGGATTTTTATTCCTGGAGGTTTGTCTTTGAGGCTTGACCTTCGACCTAGGTTGTTTACGTTTTGCCGAAGTTGGCCTGTTAAGATATGTTCTTAGGTCTGCAAATTCACCCCCAGGGGTTTCTGTTTGAGACACCAACAGTTTTCCTTGTTTAGAACGGGATATTTTGAAAGTTGGGAGGTCTTGGGATTCTGCTACTGGAGTAGGCAGAATACCTCTTTGATCAGTGCAAGTTCCCTTGTCATGAAGGAAAGAAGAATCCTTGTTTGTAGGAGTTCTTGCACTGATAGGTGCCGAAACACGTCCAATTTGATCTTCTTCGGTAAAGACCGAGGAAGACTGAGAAAAGACCAAAGGGCCTTTTCCTTTATTTTGAGAAGAAGGGTTGGCTAAAGAGCGTTTCCCTCTGTTGTCTTCCAAGTCATGAGACAAGGAAGTCTGGGAAAAGACCAACGGGCCTTTTCCTTTGTTTTGAGGAGGAAGAGGAATAGCCAAAGGAGTACCCCCAGTAGATTGTGCTGGAACAGTAGGAGGAACAGAAGTTTTCCTTTTGTTATGAGAAGAAGAGAGTTTAGCCAAAGGGCTGTTACTCTTGGATTGCGCATGCTTGGTTTGCGCATGGGTGGATGGTGCACTGGCCACTTGTGCCTTAGAAGGTTTAGTAGAAAGTGCACTGGTTCTGACCACAGAAGTTGTGGTTTGCGCATCAGGAGTCCTTGCCTTAGAGTGCTTAGGATGCACTTTGATTGCTGGAGTGTTGGTTTATGCAGGAAAAGCCACTGCCAATTACGCCAGAGTCATAGGAGTCTTGTGTTTTGACAAGGCAGCATATAAAGTAGCCTGTGCAACAGTTTGTGCAGCAGTTGTTGAGACAGACTGTGCAACAGTTGACACAGCAGTTTGTGCAGCAGTCTGGCTAGCAGATTGTGCAGCAGTTGACACAGCAGTTTGTGCAACAGTCTGACTAGCAGATTGTGCAACAGAGTTTGCAGCATCTTTGGTGGCAGAACTGCCAGATTGTGCAGCAGTCTCGGAGATCCATACTGAGTGCACTTTGCTCTTGGCAGAAGTGGCTGCAGTACGGGGAGTGGTCTTGGAGTTGAGCATTGCCTCGTAGGCTGTCTGGTTGACCTTAACAACCAGGGTCTTCTGCGTCTTTCCGATAGACGCTACGTCACATTGAGTTGCTACTTCCTCGTCAGAGAAGAAAGTTGTCCCCAGCAGAGTCGCCATTTTGTTTGCAAAAACAAAAGTATAAAACTTTATTGATACAAACTGTAATAAAGATTACAAGAATTCTGAGAAAATTACAACTATAAGAATCCAATCTAGATGACGATTGCTTTATCCCTTGGACTATGTGAACTTTGAAGACGGAGCCTTTGAAGTTGAAAACAACTCTGGAAACTGAAGGCGAAAGCCTCAGAAGTTGAAGGCAAAAGCCTCGGAAGAATGCAGCAGCACTTGGGCAAGAACTCCTGGACTCTCTGATCTCTGAATACTTGATCTCTGATCTCTTGAATGAAGACTTGAAACTCTATTTATAGAGTTCTGAAAATAACTAACTTCAGTTATTTTGGACTATGCAGGATGATTTGCGCAGCAATTGGTTTGCGCAGCATTGGACTGCGCAGGCAGTTGCTGGATCATGGGCCAACTATCATGGACACATGGCATCATTTGATTGAAATGCGCATGATCGTGCATAAACAGTTGCTACGTAATGAGCAATTGATGGCATGAATGCCACGTGTACTTTATCAGTTATGTTGATGAAATGCGCAGACTGAACTGCGCAGCCTTGGTTTGCGCAGACTCAAACTGCGCAGGAGTGGATTGCGCTGCCAGCTGTCAGCCGCCCTCGAGCACTGTACGGCGCAAGAAACGACCAGTCTTCTCGTTCTCCGTGCTGTCAGTTGTCAGAAAAGATTTGATTTGATTCAGGTAATGATGACTTCTGCCACGTCAGTCTGCGCAGTTGGAAGTGTGCGCAAAACAGTATGCGCAATCGGAATGCTGCACAAACTGTTGTTTGCGCAATTCATCAAAATGATGTATATCTTGATTTTTTTGACTTTGTTGATTAATGCAACTTAATTTTTTAGGACCTACACCTGCTCGCTCAAAGAGGGATTATCCTGGGACTAACAACTTCCAGGGTAATTAGAAGAAGCCCAACAACAACAACAACAACAACAACAACCAGCCTCCTCACCACCACCACCACCACCAACAGACGAGGAACAATGACATAACACCCCAGAGGCAGATCCCTATCTGTAGTTACTGTAAAAGGCCAGGTCATCAGGTGAACATCTGTAGGAAGAGACTATGACACTATCTAGTCTGTGGGTCTGCCACCCACCAAGTGAAGGACTACCCCTCGGCGGTCAACCGGAATGAAGCAACTCAGCAGAAAGGTCCTCTGCCCACTCAACAACAACAATTTGGGCAGCATCAACAGAAGACTGGGCGAGCTTTTCCCCTAGCAGTAGATGAGGCAGAGCCAGAGCAGGAACCTACTACGAATGTTATCACAGGTTCTATTTTTGTGCATTTATATCCTGCCTTAGCTTTATTTGATTCGGGTGCATCACACAGTTTTATAGCAACAAAATTCATCTATGCACACCACATAGTTACGGGCTTTAGCAAGAAGATATGTATAGTCATGACCGGTGGAGGACCCTGACCCATTACTAAGACCTGTAACTGTCCCATAACTATATCAGGCCACCAGTTCATAGCACCTTTGCTTGTGATGCCCTTACCCAACTATGATGTAGTCCAAGGGATGGATCGGTTGAGTAATCATCATGCACTGATAGGTTGTCACAGAAGATGTGTAGTCTTCAGCCCACCTGGAGAGCCGGAATTTGAAATCTCTCGAGCTGCGGAAGATATGGAGGGTATTACTTACTCCTCTATCACCGAAGAATCTGGACCTCTTTACCCTATCATAGCAGAATTCATAGATGTCTTCCCTGATAGTCTTCCAAGATTACCCCCAGATCGAGATATAGAATTCACCATCGACCTAGTCCCCGGCTCTTCTCCTATTTCTAAGGGATGTTATAGGGTCAACCCAAAGGAGGCCAAGAAGATGAAGGATCAGATCAATGAACTGAAGTCCCTTGGATTTATCAGAGATGGAGCTTCACCCTGGGGAGCACATGTCTTGTTTGTTCCCAAAAAGGAGGGAACAGTACGAATGTGCATCGACTACCGGGCGCTGAACAATATCACCATCAAGGATAAGTACCCTTTGCCCCAGATCGATGACCTGTTTGATCAATTGAGTGGAGCTAAGGTGTTTTTGAAGATTGACCTAAGATCTGGCTACCATCAGATCAAGGTTAGGAAGAAGGACATTCCCAAGGCGGCGTTCAACACCAAGTATGGGCAGTTTGAATTCTTGGTCATGCCGTTTGGACTAACGAATGCTCCTACTATATTCATAAACCTTATGAACAAGGTTTTCCATGAATACCTAGATCAGTTTGTCGTTGTCTTCATCAATGATATTTTGATCTACTCAAAGACTGAAGAAGAGCATGAAGAGCACCTCAGGAAAGTTCTGGGAACTTTGAGGAAGGAGAAGCTATATGGTAAGCTATCCAAATGTGAATTCTTTCTAGACAAGATGGATTTTCTTGGCCATGTTGTCACAGGAGAAGGAATTTTGGTGGATCCTAAGAAGATAGCTACTATTGAGAAGTGGTCTACCCCAAGCTCAGTTGCTGAAATCAGAAGTTTCTTGGCTTGGTTGGCTACTACCGAAAGTTCGTGAAGGATTTCGCCAGGATTGCTGAACCAATGACGAAGCTCATTCGAAAGAATGAAGAGTTCATCTGGACGGAAGCTTGCTAGGCATCGTTTGAGGAACTGAAGAAGAGACTTACAACAGCACCGATACTTGTGCTACCCGCAGGTACCGGAGGTTTCTCAATATACAATGATGCCTCTGGAAAAGGACTGGGTTGCGTTCTTCAATAACATGAAAAAGTGATTGCTTACGCATCTAGGCAATTACGGACTCATGAGAAGAACTATCCCACACATGATCTGGAGCTTGCTGCAGTCATCTTTGCTTTGAAGCTATGGAAGCATTATCTCTATGGAGAGAGAGTGGAAATATTTACAGACCACAAAAGTCTGAAATATATATGTTTTCACTCAGAAGGAGTTGAACATGAGACAAAGAATATGGCTGGAGCTGATGAAGGATTTTGACATCGACTTGCAGTACCATCCGGATAAGGCTAATGTGGTTACAGATGCACTTAGTCGATACCCAGTGGCGATGTTTTTAACTAAGGAGCGGCACTTATTGGAGGACATAGAGAAGCTTGGTCTGGAGATTGTACTGCCTGATGAAAAGATGAAGGAACTGGGGCGAGAAGCTATTTTACCTGGAGCTGACTCAACCATGATGCAGTTGCAAGTAAGCTCGAATCTGGTGGATAAAGTCAAGGAGACGCAGTTTCAAGACGAGGTACTTTGCAAACTCAGAGATCAAGTGTTGCAGGAACACTTGAAGGATTCTCTATCGCCAGTGACGGAGCATTGAAGAATGGTACGAGGCTGTGTATACCATCTGGCGATTTGAGGAATGAGCTGATACAAGAAGCACACCAGTCGCAGTATTCCATACATCCTGGAGCTAATAAGATGTATCGGGATATGCGTACCATTGTTTGGTAGTATGGAATGAAGAAGGATGTATCCAGATTTGTGGCTAGATGCTTGATTTGTCAACAAGTGAAGGCTAGCAGACAGAGACCCGCAGGACTTCTACAGCCGCTGGATATTCCGGAGTGGAAGTGGGAGCATATAACGATGGAATTTGTGTCAGGATTGCCTCGATCCCAAGGAGGGAAGGACGCCATTTGGGTTATTGTGGACCGACTGACTAAGTCAGCTCACTTTATCCCCTTCAAGGTTGGTTTATCCACCGAGAAGTTGGCGGCACTGTACATACGGCACATCTACCGGATTCATGGAGTTCCGGTAAGTATTGTATCTGACAGAGACACTAGATTTACCTCACACTTTTAGAAGAGTTTGCATGACAGCTTGGGAACACAATTGAAGTTCAGCAATGCCTATTATCTCCAGACTGACGGACAATCAGAGATGACAATCCAGATGCTTGAAGACATGTTGAGATCGTGCGTCTTAGAATTTTGAGGGTCTTGGGAAGACCACTTACATTTGATAGAATTCTCCTACAACAACAGTTACCAAGCTAGCATCGGTATAACACCGTTCAAAGCACTTTATGGACGTCGTTGCCGCACTCCACTTGCATAGGACGACATAGGAGAAAGAGTACTGCTGGGACCAGAGATGGTGACTGACGCAGCAGAGAAGGTGAAGGTAAATAGAGACAAAACTCAGGATCGTCCAAGACAGACAGAAGTATTGGGCAGATAGTAGTCATCGACCACTGGAATTTAAAGAAGGAGATAGTGTCTTTGTGAAGATTTTTCCTACCAGAGGAACGATCAGATTTGGCAGAGCTGGGAAGCTGAGTCCCAGATACATCGGTCCATTTCAGGTTTTGAGCCGAATTGGTGAAGTAGCATATCGATTAGCTCTACCAACTAGTCTTGAGGGAGTGCACAACGTCTTCCACGTTTCACAGCTCAGACGCTATATCCCGGATCTGAGCCACATATTGGACCATTCAGAGTTGGAGGTCGGACCAAGTCTCACCATGCCAGAGAAGCCAGTAGTGATTTTAGACAGAGGTGAGAAGAAGACCAGGAACTCTGTGATGCCCATAGTTAGAGTTATGTGGTGGCACAATTCCCCAGGCGAGTCTACCTGGGAGCGAGAAGATGAGATTCGGGAGCAGTACCCTTATTTGTTTGAAACCTGAGGTAATTCATAACCCTACTTTTTTTAAATTTCGAGGACAAAATTTTCTAAGGAGGGAAGGTTGTGAAACCCGTAATTATTAATGTGTTTGCTACTTAATTTATTCAGATTATTATTATTTTAGTTAAATAGAAAATTCTTTTAAAAATTAATAACTTGGATTTTGATTTTCTGGCTCAGCCCGTTCCCGAAACCCGCTCGAAATTAATTCCGAAACCGAGATCGATTTTGTATAAAAAAATATATATTATTTAAATAATAAATCTTTAATGTAATAAATTCCATTTACACCAGCACACTTAAAACTTTATTTAATTACTCATTCTCTCTCTTTTCCTTACTGGAACCAACCCTCTTTAAACTCATTCTTAATCACTCTTAATCACACTCTTTCCCTTTACTCACTGGACCGACCCCTTCTTCTTCCCGTGGACAAAATCGTCGAGCCCTTGGCCATCGGTTTCCCGACCGGCCGCAACCCCCTCGACTTCCCTCCGGTAACTCTTCCTCTCATTTCTCCTATAAAACCCCCTCTTCCCCATTCCTTTCCATCACCATTCCACCTCCATCCCCAAATCTCCCGTACCCTAACCCTCATTTTCGGCGAACCCAAGCTGCGCCCCTCCACCCGAGTCCAGGCCGGCCCCGCATTCCGGTGATCCCGATCCCGCAGCACCGCCCACCTCCCGAGCTCCGATGCCGAGCCCCGGAGACCCCGCGCCCGACCCCGCCGGCTTCCCACGCGGCCTCCCTGCCCGCCGCAGCCATCCATTCAGCCTTTTCCGCAGCACTCCGCGGGTCCGATTTGCTGTTTTCGTGTTTCCGAGTTCTGAGTTTTGCGGTTTGATTTGCTGTGCCTAACCCGAGATGTTGTGTTCGCGTGTTTTCTTTTACTTTTTCACCTGAGAGCTCTAGCCGAGCAACCCAAGGTATATTTCCGTTGTCCCCATTTCCGTTATGTAGTCTACGATGAATTTTGGTCCACGAATTTCCCCCGGGAATTCGGTAATTTATAGACGAGACATTTTCGGACTTTCCGAAATCCTTTTGGATAGGTTCTGTTGGTTTCGGATTGGTTTCTGTGTGTTTTCTGTTGGTTCGGATTTTTTGAGAATCTCTCGGAAAAGAGTTTCTGGAAATTTTGGTTTAAATTGGATTTTTCGATTGTTGGTATGCTGGTTCTTTATGCTATGGTGAATTCGATTTTGTTTCGGGTTTTCTGAATTCGTTTCAAAAACAAATATGTGAGTATATTTTATATATAAAAATGGTTATTCCCTGGTATATGACTTATATTTGGTGATTGTGGCACACTTTTCCAGTTTTGGATTATCCCGAAAATAGAGGGAATGTTGCCGAAATTTTTATAAAATTTATAAAGAAATATTTTTAAATCGGATTTCGGGAGTATTTTATAAAGTGGATTTTGGGCGACGACCATACCGGTCCATGGGCCCTAGCTAAATGCAAACGAAACCAGGAGTTCCGGACGTTGGGGCATTAGCTATTTTATGACAATTGGAACAAGTCTGAGACTCGTATTATATTTTAATTTAATTTAATTTATTAATCTTATTTTGTAATTAAATTGTAGGATAAATTTTAGAACTAACCAATGTTTCTTTTTATTTCAATTCGTGAAAATGTCTATAAGGGCATAAGCCCAGCTTTTATTTATTATCTGTGGTTTTGTAATATTGAAAATTTTTATTTTATTTCTAGTTGGTTGATTGACGTAAAACGTAAAATGGTAATATAATTATTTTATAAGATTTAATATCATTTTCTCACAATAAAATAGTTAGAAAATTACAAGTTTATTGCGAATTCACGTTTTCTCAATTAAAAAAAATATTAATTTTATATATAATATAAAATATAAAGTTTTACCAAGTAAATCAATAACTACGAGTTTTTCCAAATACAAAGTTAAATTGACTTTTCTTCGTAAGACAGTAACTCACCTCGATAAGCGCTCTAAGTAGAGTTGTAAATAATCTAAAATTTGACTAGGACAAATACTAGAGATTGTAACTAGCACACCTAGATATGGATTGAATATTGGTGCTAAGTCAGGAATTCTCTATTGTAGGGTTTCGAGGACTGTACTAGCATCATCCCGGAACCAACATCGAATCCAGTCGTAACCAAGGCAAGTACGGTTATGTTAATGCGCAGTTTAATTAATGTTAGTAATCTTGCATGTTTAAACCACTATATTACACGTAACTCTCTCCTACATAAATGATTGAATCTGATTGACTCGGGATATTGGGGGAGTAGCGTAGTGTTCTATGACCAAAGCCCAAATAGATAATTGATTGTGCGAGCTTATTCCCTTTTCACGAGGATAGGCCGGACCGTATCATTAGGATACAATTGAATCATCCCAAACCAGTCATAGTCATTACATACTCGAATCACATTGTTTACTATTATATAGTTTAGTTGAAAATCATTATTTCAAAACTGTTTAATATTGCAAATTGTTAATTATTAGTGGAACTATTAATTTTCATAATTGTACTTTGCTCCTTTCCTGACTGGATCCCCCACCCCCAATAGGTTCCACTGATGAGACAGAGTTACTGATAAGTGGCTACTATGACCCTGAGTTGTACCCAGCTGTGCTACCAGAGGATGCTGATCTTGGAGATGGCGAGCCTATCATTTAGTTGTTATTATTTTCTATTTCCAGTTGTTGTTTTAAAACACTGTTTCTATTATCAGTTGTAATTTTGTTGGACAAGTTTTATTATCGAAATATTAAGTTGTGATAATTAGACTGTGTTGTTGATTACCTGTATGAGTGATTCAGCTTACTGCCGCCGTCTCAACAACGGTGCAGGCTGGGCATGATCCGATTCGACCCAAAAAATTGGGACCGGGTCGTGACAGTCCACATTACCTCTAAGTAAATATGTCGGTCCTCTCTCTCAACTTATTATCCGTACCTAACACCAAGGTGCGCCAAGGATGATAAGTCTACATAAAATCTCCAGTAGAATAACCCTATATTCACCATGTCCATATTGCCTCTGAGTAAATGTGTCGGTGTCCTCCATGAGTAACTTATTATTTTTACCTAGAAACCAAGGTGCGCAAAAGATAATAGGTCCACCAAAAATCACGGATTCATCACAAGAATGAACGAAAGCAAAAAGTTCTTTATTTCTTCAAAGATAGGAAATGGAAGGACTACATTTGCAAAAAAAGGAAAGAGAGACAACTGTGTCTCCAAACAAAACAAAAAAACAACAAAAAGACAAAAGAACTAAGGGTCAGCAGATAGCTCATCAATACGACGCTTCAGAGCCTCGGCCCTGGTCTCTACAGTCGCCAAAATACAACGCTCAGCTTCACAATGCATCGTCTGTCTGGCCTCAGAAGCAAGATCAACCGCATATTTCTCGTCTAACTCCTTCTGACGGAATAGAAAGGCCACATGGCGAGTGAAATTTGTCGCCTCTTCTTTAAGCTGGACATGATCAGCCTGTACTCGTTCAGAATCAGCCAGAAGCTGAGCACGCTGTCCTTAAAGAAGATGAATCTTAGCGTCAACCTCCACTATGCTGGCGTTCAGAGATTCACACAGATTGGCCTTCTCCTCCATCGACAAGGACAACCTCTGCTCCTTGGCCTCAGCACTGGCCAACTCTTGCTTCCAGATAGCCATGGTGTCAAAGTAGGCTTACTCAACTTCAGCCACAATCTTGTTATGCTCCTCCTCTATCGAAGTAGAAAGATCATTCTGTCGGATGTTTTGGAGTTCGATAAAATGATGATCGAGCTCAGCAACAGAAGCTTCCAAAATTTTAGCCATATGATCATGGCCCTGGTGAGATCGGATCAGCTTGATATACAGGATAGCCATTGCCTTTGCAGTCATGAAACTCCCGCCTTCATCTAGCACAGCCGACACCCCCTTTTTGTTGACAATTATATGCTTCTGGAGCCCAGTTATTCTATCGCATCCTTTCTCCAGTAGAAGAACAACCATGTCCATATCACCTATGAGTTGCTCCTTTACACCCCACAGAGCTGAATCTTATACCTCATAAGATCACGCTAAGTACTATGTTTACCACGTCCATATTACCTCTAAGTAAACATCCCGTACAACAACTCCCTTATTGTTGCACATCAATCATAGAACATCCATGTCCATATCACCTCTAAGTTATTCTTTGTATCCCCACCAAGTTCATTCCTACCACGCCCATATCACCTCTGAGTAGGAAAGCTCTACCATTATCCTATATGTACCACATCCATATTACCTCTAAATAAATATGTTGGTTCTCTCTCTCAACTTATTATCTGTACCTAAAACCCAGGTACGCCAAGGATGATAAGTCCACATAAAATTTTCAGTGGAAGTATCCAAACCTATCACATCCATACTACCTATGATAGGATTGTCACACCTAAACAGCTCTACTGTCCATGCTTCTTGTCCAAAGTATTTTAAAACTTGTCCAAAAGTTTTAAAAACTTTGAAAGGGGTGTAGAAGCATGAAAAAGGGGATTACTTTTAATCCCACGTCGGAAAGGAGAAGAGAGGAAGTCTCATAACTCTATATAAAGAGCTCCCTTGCCACCTTTGAAAAGGGAAGCAAAATAAAAAAAAAAGAAGAAAAGGGAGCCCTTTTCCAGGGAGCCCGTTCGAGCCATAAAAGTTGCAACAGTGTCTCTTTTTCTTCTGGATCGGCTACAAGTTCTTTACTTGCCTTCTTGACAAGGAAAAGTTGGGCTATTATGAAGAAATCTAAGACGGCATGGGCCATGCGCCCTCAAAGTCCTATGTCAGCAGCAAGCCAAAAATGTGTGCTAAAAGTCATGCGCGAGGCTAATAGCAGGCTGTACAGAAGTTGACTCAGTGCTTTCGCACCCGGAATAGGTCAAAACTTAAAGTCCCCCTTCTACTTGGGCGCATCTTCTGCATTTTAAACCAAGTCAGAGGGCAAACCTTACGGTGTCAAACCCATGTGCCCACATAGGCTGTGCGTATGTAGTGGATTCCACTCACAATACGTGCTGCTCTCCTACTTATGATCTGGGTGCATTTTATACGCTGGAACTGGATCAGGAGGTACAGAATTCACATGACCACTTCGGTACTTGGCCTCGCCATGCGCCTGAAGGGGGTATGAAAGTGAAACTTTTCCCTCATGATTTGCGTAATGTGATCACTCACAAATGCAGATCAAGAGAGCTGACCATTAAGCATGATGTGCCCCTCGTGGGGCACACTTGTGCCATGGTCACCATCAACTGCTGTTGTTGTAAGACAGTGGCACCACCACCAAGGCAGTATGTGCTCCAGCGACTTTAAATTTGCTGCACCTGTCCGATATTATCTCGAAAACATGATGCCAATTGAAGACTTTGTAACAGCCTACTCTCAACTAGGCGCATCACTCTGACGTCTCAGCCCGACACACTAGTCTACAGGCGCATCGTCCTTCCTCGTATGAGCGAGTTACTTTTTTATCAACGCACAGGCACATCTGCCAGCCTGGGACTCTTCCATCATAATAAGGCTTGGGCACATCAAACCTAAACCATGCATTCAACTCGGCACTCGATGTCGTCTCATAGAAGAACACTGCCAGCAAGGGGCTCGAACATAAACTATTGTGTCCATTTTTGGCACATCTCAGTCTTCTGGAGGAGTTTATCGTCAAAGCTTCTTCGAATAAGAGGATCCACAACCCACAGTGCAACGTCTTGCCACCAAGGAGGATCAGTGGAATTTATCTTCGTAGAAAAGTTGAGAGAAAGACAAACAAAACTCTCTCTCTCAACTGTTGCTATTTATAGGCTAGGCAAATCAAACCCATGCGCCAAGTGGCAACCTTCCCAAAGTCAGTACAACGAACTTGCATTTATGGTGATGAATCTGTCTCTTCAAATTTAGTCAAGTCAAACAGCCATCAAGGCTTCGAAGAACACAACAAATGGGCCAAAGAGGATGCGAGACATAACGGATGCGCCGTCGACATCATGTGCACCTTACTGATGCGCTCAGTAGGACATAGACCCATACGCCCAGATCGGAATTAACTGATGCACCCCTTTCAAAATTGTCATCATCAAGCATTTAATGCTGAGTGACAAAGGCGACAACACATCTTCCAAAGAGCCTTCCAATCAGCTGCCCTTTGCAGAAAATGAAGAACTGCTGACATCAGCACCATCATTATACTTTTGGTCGGCTATATCTGTCCTTGCGATGTGGCCAATCGTTCATTTGCATGTGCCTCGCAGCCATGCGCCCAGAAGACCGTATGTACCTCAAAAGCCATGCGCCCCCCAGACTTACTCCTGATCTCAAGACAGAAGCCAAGTCTCTGTATTCGCTTCCACAGCCATGCGCCCAAAATCTCTGCATGTGTCTCAAAATCCATGCGCCTGGACTTACCTATGACTCATTGAAATCATAGACCAAGTCACCACATTCGCCTGATCCTAAGTGCATCCTGATGTGAAGCCCTGCATGTGCCTCAAAAGCCATGCACCCGGACTCGCTCTTGATCCCTAAAGACAGCCGCTCAAGTCCTCTCCATGCACCCGATCCTAGGCACATCAAGACAGAGCACTCTTCTCCAAATCTGAGATGTTTGAGCCATGAACACGTGCCACATGTCATTTGACTCAGTTCTGCCTACGAATGGGTGCTAACCATCCAAGATCTCAGCAACAACTGAATCCTCGCAACTGCCACATGTCAGCTCCACCGCAGCCTAATACAATAGTTCAAACAGATTCGAGGTGCATCATCCATGCACCTCTGCCAGCATCAGCCACGTGGCATTTCCATATCCAGGCGCATCCTACATATGTGCGTAGAGGCAGCTTAGTCTACTGCCTATAAATAGAAGGATCATTCTTTCATCCACAAACACAGACAGAGATATATATTGAGATATATCCACAGATCATATCCAGAGAGCAGGAGAGACACTTTGCGTCTTCTTCCCCTCAAAATGCTCCGGCATCCATAGAAACCCAGACCTTCAGAGAATTCAAGATCGTCGTCAGATCGTCAACGGAGTCAACGCATTACCACTCGCTCCTTCAACACAGTTCCTAGATAAAAATAAAAGTGTACTCAAAGGACTACATCTAAGTCCTACATTGTATAATGTTATGTTTGTAATCTAAATACAAAACTTGCAATCAAAAACCTTTTGTATCCCCCATTTTCGATGGAAAACACTTAGCACTGCTAGGTAGTACTAGTGCAACACCAAAGTTGCTTTAGCAGCAGCATCTGGGGTTAGCCATTAGTTTAGGCATGCTGCACTTGGTAGCTTGCCCTCACAGCAGGGGATCCTGCCCCTGTTGGGCAATGTAGGCCACAAACACTTGGCCAATTGGCCACTCTTCATGTCTTGATGTGTGTGTGTGTTAGGTTGGAAGCTAGGTAGGTAATGAGGTTTACCTACTATTAGAGAGGGCAATACACACACACACACACACACACACACACACACACACACACACACACACACACACACATATATACATATATATATATATATATATATATATATATATATATATATATATATATATATATATATATTTATGTTAAGCTATTACCTATCCTAAGTATAGTATAGAATGTAACTAACCTAGCTAAGATAATGATTTACCTACTCAAAGTAATAGGTAAGGAATTATTGAAGCTACTGTTGTCTTTACTCTAAAAACCAAATCCCTTCTTCCTCATATTTAGTCCCACATCGGATGGGATAGAGGAGTGTCTTGAGCATATAATGCTTTCCTCCTTGTTGCTTCATTAAAAGTCTTGTGTGGGTGCCCTATGGGCCATACGTGCGTGCCACCGTCGCCGCGCAGCCTGGCTCAGCTCGGTTCGATTCGGCACGCATAATGGGTGCGTATACATGCCCACATCTATGGGTGTCGAATGTCGATTCGATTTCCTCTTCGGGTTCGGGCTGAGTCCCTAAATTTTTTTTGCTCCTCTTGATTTTTTCTGACCGTTACAAACATTAATATTATGAATGTTGGACAGTTTTCATCTTTAAATCCGAACGTTACAACATATTTTATTTGTGTCTTAATCCAGAATAAATTGAGTCCCTTAATCCAGATTTCAGTTACAGGTTTAAAGCCTATATATTGTGCTCCTTTTTCACTCTAAAATGACACAGAACACCAAATCCTTACGAAAACTCTCTGAAATTCTCCTCTCGTCTAAATTGTTGTGTTGCTGTTGTTCTTTCTTGCTCTGGGTAGAGCTAAGTCGAGGGTCACTTTCTCTACGTTGTGTGCAACGAAAAGATTCTGCTATAGCGAAGATTTTACCACTAGGAGCATTCAGACAAAGTCTGCACATAGATCCGGATTAACTCTTAGGGTAGAGGTACGTGCGCGACTTCCTCGGAGGCCGGTAACTTTTACTTTAAATTTTATTTTCTTGTAAATTTTTATGGAAGAAAATTGAAGGAAATCCAACAGTCTAAGAGTTAAACATTTTCTAAAATCTTACCTTGTTGTTACATATATTTCTATAACTTTTAATATTTACTTACTGTCTTCAAAATATACACTGTTAAATTTGCAACCGAACAAACAACTTGCTTGCTGTCTACACTATTTCTTGTCTACACAGTCTTCCACTTTCATATAATTGATTATTGTCTACTATAGCAAGATTGCTTACTGTAACAGGAAAATTAGTTTGCCTACTGTAATACCAAACAAACAATTTGCTTTACCCATAGTTACTGTGAATGCTAGACAATTGCCAAGCAAAAGTTTGCTAATACTTTAAGCAAATAACTTTCATGTATTTCATTATTGTCTTATCAAAAGTTTCTTAGCAAAACTTTTCATCAGCAAAACTTTTAAACCATCATCACATTCTAGCAAAACGTAATAATTGTCTTACGTAATATAATACCCACTTTTCTAAAATAAGGATAATTTTAAACTTTTTAAAATTGGCCATTTAATAATAGAATTTAAATCATATTAGTGATATATGATGAAATTTAATTAATTTAATACTATTTAAATTGGTGGATTGTGATTTTGGGTGTTTAGCTAGTGTAACCCTAGAATTACTTGACCTAGAGACTAACCATGACCATGGAGACCTAACCATGTGACTAGATTGACTGATTACCACTTTTTAGGTTAAAGGTATTTTGGTCATTTTTGATTTTTAATGAAAATAAATTTTGATTAATTAATTATGTGCTAATCTATTTGTTAAGCCTTAACCTAGAATTGCCCTAACCTAGATATATTCATGACCCTAGATATTAGAATAGAAGATTCCATCATGACAAGGTTAGTAATATCTAGATATTTGCTTAGGAAAGATATTTGATCAAGATATTTAGCTTGAACCCTATTTCCCTTGGGCCTTTCCTATGAAGGCTTGAATTGAACTTACTAGAAGGCCTTAAACCTCAATTGAACTAAACTCTAAACCTAAAATCATCCCTAGGCAGCCAAGAGGAAGCCCCCCTTCTATGTAAACATCTCTTCATCACACCTTGCCTCTTTTCATAGCCTCTCAAAACCCTAATTAGTGTTCTTCCCCAAATTCATCCCTTTTGCTCAAATCAACTCTAAATTGAGCCAAATCAATTGCATCACCCTCTCCTATAGTCAAAAAGACCATTGGAGGCTAGCTA
>JANAVB010034218.1:5077381-5185706 GCA_029216955.1 Iris pallida
GTTATCATCACGGATTGGTATTATATGTATCTTTTTATGAGATGTTATCGCCCTTAGCTGGCGCATCGGGTACTTCATGTCATGTGTTCATGTACATCATGTATCTTTGCTCTTGTGTATTCATGTACTCTCATGTGCACTCATGTACGCTCATGTGCTCTCATGTACTCTCGTGTGATCTCATGTACGGTTATGTTTTCTCCATGTGCTTCATGTGTAACCAAACCATCATGTACGTAATGTAACTTGACTAGATCCTTGTGTATTGATTGGGGGTAGGGTGAGATAAATGGTTATGTGATCTCTCCCACCATGTGCAACCCTGTTACTTATTCATGTGAAATTGTGTTATTCATGTGCAACACAGCTCTCATGTGCAACTGTGTTATTCATGTGTAACTCAGATTATTCATGTACAAATCCAAGCCGATTACAACATCTTGTGCTCTAAATCACCTAGTCACTTACATTTCTTACTTCTATAGATACATTTCCAGTTTATTAAATATCTCCCTTACTTTCATATATATTTCTTTCAGTTCATGTATCATACTCTATTACTTTCTTTACATTTCCTGCCATGATATGAACAGTTTGGGAGATATGTGCCCGTTCCTGTCCTGACTGGACCTTTGAAAATATTATAGAGGATGAGGAGGAGTTCTGTCCTACCTACTACAGAGCAGGCTTAGATGACACTTGCAACCTGGACCCCCTGGTAGTTCAGGCAGCTGAGGATGTTACCATTGTCTAGATTAGATAGGTAGACTGTTTATCTTATTTTCTTTATGTCATTTGTGTTTGTGGATTCAGAATTATATTATTTAGATATATTGAGACTTGATGTTATTAATTTGGATATATTTTCCTTCTGTTTTATCTTCGTTTGAGGATTTCATTTTTTATTATATCGTGCTTTTTCCATCTTTAGAATTGTGATTGAGTTGTACCTTCTGTGATTGGCCTCCGTTTGGAGAGTATATATTGTGGTTAGTTGAGATCATGACCTAGAATAACGTTCTACTACCGAACTACGGTGTAGGCGGACATACCCACTTCTCGTGCCCCTACACTGGGTATGGGTCGTGACACGTTTTCAATGGTGGCCCATACAGGTCCCGAGAGTCACAGCCAGTGCGATTTCATAGTGGTACTCGAACTAGAGTATCACTACAGCCTGTAGTAGGATATAGGATATATGTTTTGGGGTACTCAATCACATTAGGAAAAACTTTATCTAAATTCCGCCATCTAAATTCTTGCTGATAAATGCTTCCTCTTAAAATAAACTGTCCTCCTTTGATTATATCGCTTCTTTTTCAGTATTGATTTTCTTGTTTGATCTGTCTTCAGGATGGTGATAGAGACACGATCTCATCGCTCCAGCCCGGGGAATACCACTGAGAGGTCTGCCACCTCTCGTCCTGTTCAGCAGGGCCCGAGACCGTAACTCCCCTCATTCCAGCTTATGTCGGAGCTTCTGCCGCATTCGGGGGTGCACCTTCACCTATTCCGAGGCCTTCTTCCGTCATCCCAGATGCATTTCAGCAGCAGCCACCTTCAGGGTCAGTGGATGCAGTACAGCTATTTGCCTACTTCCAGTAGATCATGGAGGCTCAGCAGCGACAGTCTGCAGATTTCAGGCAAGGCGTAGATAATGCCCACCAGCTCGCCTTGATGACAGTGGAGAGGATTATCGCTCAGCCGTAGGGAGGGCAGATGCAGTAGTATCAGCCTAAGACGCCAGGCATCGAGGAATTTCAGAAGATGCGTCCGAGGGACTTCCGAGGTACGAGGGGATTCTATATGCCGATGATTGGATCGAGCATATCGAGAAGATTTTTCGACTGGCGGAGATACCAGCCGGATTCAGATTGAGGCGCGGGCAGCCAGATGCAGGACTTGGCCTGCACTTGGTATCAGACAGACCCTAGAGTGGGAACAGAGAGATATACTTAGGGAGCCTTCAAGAAGCTCTTCAAGGAGAAGTTCTTCCAGGACACACCACTTGGCACCTTAGAGATGCAGTTCGAGAGTTTGGTTCAGGGGAGCCAGACTGTGGAGGAGTATGCTGGAGTGTTCTACCGTCTGGGCAGATTCGTCAAGGGCCTCAGCGAGACGGCGAAGGCCAGGAGGTTCAGGAAGGGATTAGTCAAGGAAGTCAAGTCCTTGAACAAGAGTGACAGGAGTGCCACTTTTGAGGAGATACTGATAGGTGCCATGGCAGTAGAGGATGATTGAGCTGAAGCTCAAGAGAGGTCAGGATGCACATGGAGCTAGCAGCAGCGGAGGCCAGGCCAAGAGGCCTCACTTTCAGCAGTAGTATCAGCAATCGAGGGCCTACTTTCAGCATTAGCATCAGTAGAGGCCCTTCCAGCAGCAACAATTTCAGGATCAGGACCGTGCACCTTTCCAGCAGGTGCAGCAGCAACAAAGACAGCAGTCAATTATCATTTGCCCTTTCGGTAAGAAACGAAGGCACGAGTGGAGCAACTGCCTGAAGAGGCTAGACAGGTGCCTACTCTGCGGGGCATCCGATCATCAGTGATGGAGTGTTCCAAGTTTCGAGACAGATAGCTCAGGAAGTAGGAGCTAGGACTCCAGGGCCAGCAGAGGGGACCACCATTGCAGACAGTAGTAGAGGTTTGTCCAGCATCAGCATCAAGCCAGAAGAGGAGGCCAGCAGGGGTGAGCTTTCACCATGATAGTCGAGGATGCACGGGCAGTAGGAGAGCTGATTGCAGGTTTTTTCTTCTTGATTCTGTTTTCGCTTTTGTCTCATTATAAACTTTTTGGAAATTCAATTTTGACAGTTTCTGTCTACCTTCTTGTTCGTTGATAAATTTGATTGTTAGTATTCTATGTTGATTTGATTTTGATTCTTTTCCAAGATAAGTCGTTTGGGCTAGGCCGCCTCAGTTATGAAATCTAGAGTCTTCTACAGTCATATTAGCTAGCATAGTAAGGACATATAGTCTGATTTTGGACGTATTTCTCGGGTATGGGAATTTAAGGTTTTTGCAGCCAAGCATGCGGCAATACAAAAATTTTAAAATACCATGATCTATAGGTATGTAACTTAGTGGGGACTCTATGAATATCGTAGCCTTGCTTACTAGTATGACGAAGATTATGAGTATCATGATTATGGATAGAGCATATGATTATCGAATTGTGTGATTTAGAGACTATGATTGTTGGGGGTTTGACCTAGAAGGAGTACGACCATCTTAATTTTGAGGACGAAATTTTTAAGGAGGGTAGACTTGTAACACCCACTTTTTTAAAATAAGAATAAATTTAAACTTTTGTAAAATTGGTCATTTAATAATAGAATTTAAATCATATTAGTGTTTATGATGAATTTTAATTAATTTAATACTATTTAAATTGGTAGATTGTGATTTAAGGTGTTTAGCTAGTGTAACCCTAGAATTACTTGACCTAGAGACTAACCATGACCATAGAGACCTAACCATGTGATTAGATTGACTAATTACCACTTTTTAGGTTAAGGATATTTTGGTCATTTTTTACTTTTAATGAAATGAATTTTGATTAATTAATTATGTGCTAATCTATTTGTTAAGCCTTAACCTAGAATTGCCCTAACCTGATATTAGTCATGAGCCTAGATATTAGATTAGAAGTTTCCATCATGACAAGGTTAGTTGTAAAACCCTCAAAATATGCCATGATAGTGATTATATGCAGTTATAATTAAGTCATCGACCCATATGACTATGTCTTCTTCTCAAAATTTTATCACCCTTGTTCTCGACCCTAAACTAGTATCATGATTCCCTAATTGTTTAGAGCTATAGATGTCTATAATTTTTTTTGACCATACCCCAAATCCGTCAACCAGTATATCTTCTCCTATATTTTAGTATTATATTATTAGTATTAATATTAGGAATATCTATTTAGTTGTTTGTTACTTTACCTGTAGACAATATTGGTTGATATTTTCTGTAATAAAAATTTTTCTTCACCTTTAGCTCATGCCACGGTTGCCGAGCTAAATACTGTAAGGATTTTTTTTATTATTATTATCTAATTAGTTTAATTTCTTTCCTGATTTACTATTTATCATGCTGCATAATTCTAGTACTTTCGATCCAAAAATTTGTTTTCTTAAGCAATAATGGAAAGCAGAACATTACGTCTTATCCTTTTGAATAGACCAAAGGATTTTTTTTTCTCATGTTAGGATTATTATTGCTTCTCTAGAAAATTCTATGTTGTTGCTACAATTTGGTAGGATAAACTTGCTTCCCTAAAGAGACAGTTAGAGGTACTAGTTCAATTCTTATAAGTTGGGTAGTATACCTTGTAGTCTAGCATCATACTTTTCTCAGGACCATTAAGAAATTATAGTTGGATAACACTGACTATATGTTGGTATAAGTATTTAGATTACCTAGACATAACTTTGTGGGTTCCTATCCCTAGCTCAACTAAGGTTAGAGATTCATAGGGCAACTAGAAAGGTCAAATCATTATTTGTGTTTTGGACTTGAACTATCTTGTACTTTCTTTTTCTTCTGTACGTTTATTTTTATCGTCTTGACTAATACTGTTGTTATAGCCTAGTTTTTACAAGCTTCTTCTTTTCTCAAGCTTGTTCTTGACACATATATTATTGGGTGCACCCACTAAAATGTTGTCTAATCAGAATCGGTGCATGATGGTCTGGCCAACCTAGTGCATGTTGATTCGCTTTTCCTATGATTATTTTATGCAGATGAAGATATAGTAAACTTGTCCTAGGATCTCATTTGCGACCGTTTGACAATTTTTTTTCTTGAAACATTTATTCGCATTGGACCTTCAAATTTGTAATCGACCCCCCATCCCCCTTGAACTCTTCTTTATTCTGCGCCTTAGTATAGAATTTCTCTTTATAATCCTTTATTAGCTATGATTTATAGTAGAACCATCTTTCTACTAAGTCAGTTAAGTATACCTTGTATGATATCTTATTTTAGTAATACCCTTAGCACCCTAGTAGCCATCTTAGTCTGATTTTAGTCGGACATTTAGCAAATAAAAGTTTTCCTATTATCCTTTCCTTGGTTCATATCATTTGATCCCTTACCATGACTTGGGTAATTGAAGCACAATATTAGGAATTTTCTTCCAATAATTGCACCATTATGATCTAGACAAACCGCACCATACACATGACATTTATGCCCCCCATAAACACACCTTTATGTGCTCTATTTAATAACTCTACTTGTTTGACAAATCTTTCCCTTAGAATAGACTATTTGTGTCCTCTCCTTATCCTATTAGATTTGACCATGCAATATCGATCTATTCCCTGATCACTTGGAAATCCTATGACCTATGTCGGACCTAGAACATATTCTTGTAGGATATGATGCCAGTTTTGACCCCTCTATAAACCCCCAAGTATCGTTGTAAATTGTCTTGTTGAGTAAGTTACAATTTACATATTTACTTTTCATTGATTTTCTTATTATTTCTTCGGTATTAGAATTATTTTAATTTCGAGGACGAAATTTTAATAAGTTGGGGAGAATGTAAAACCCCTCAAAATATTTATTTTTTTATTTATTATTATTTATATTTTGTTACAAAATTTTGTTATTTGTTAAATAAATGCTTTTACCCTAATTGTTAAATTGAATATATATAGTTTAGAAAAATATGTTATTATGTATATATATGCAAAGTTTGTGTGTGCATTGTATTATATAACCCTCACCCTTAACCCTAAGACTAAACTTAGGTTAACTCTAACCTTAGACTCATTTAGATTATTTTTTTAGATTATTTATATATATATTTATATATATAAAGTATATTCATTAGTTTTTATTATTGGCGTATATGTATTATCTATACTTTTTAGTTATGGCATTACAACTTGAGCAAAACTCAAATCCATTTCATTTATTCCAAACCCAACCTTAGCTCAGCCCATGGGCAAACTATCTAACCCTAACCTAGGCCCAACCCATTAGGAATTCCTAAGCCTTTGGATCTCATCCATGCATATATATCTATACAACTTCTCTCAAACCTAACCCTAATAATTTCCTCCACAAGCCTCCACCTCTTCCCATCCTCACCTCCACCCTATCCCTCTCTTTCTCCAATCTCGACCCCCCCTGATCTCGACGACCCCCCCCTCGGCGGAGCTCGAGCCTGCGGATCGGGCGATTGTCGCGGCTGCAGTGAACCGGGCGGCCACCACCGACCTCTACCACCGGCGCCACCGCGACCGGAGGGTTCGCCGTCGAGCCCTGCCTCGGCGAGGTATTGCCCCGACCCCCCCACGTGTCCTCTGACACGTGTGATTTGTTGTAATAATTAGGTTAATTGCATTGATGAATTAATTTGTATAATTATATTGCTGTGTATGTATTTAATTAATGATTAATTGATGCTAATTACGATCTAAATTATTAGCCTAATGATTAGAGTCATTAGTGTAGATTCTAAATTAATTATTTCAGATTTTATATAATTTTTCGTAATTATTAAGCATTTAAATGGTGGCATTAATGCAGTTTTTTGTGTGTAATTTCCACAGTATTATATATTCTGTTTTTGATTTTTAGAATTTAATTCATTAGGAATTACTTGTTATGATCTATACATAATTTGTAGGTAATTATGTAATCTAATTACTGTTAAATTTTCAGGATTTAACAAATAGTTTAGATATTTTAATTATATTTTAAACTGTGAATTATTGTATCTAAATGACTGTTTAATTTCACTGTTTCGGATTTTTATTAATTAATTCACTAAGAATTAATTAATGGTCTCTATATAATACTTGTAAATAATAATTATATATATTTACTGTAAAATTTTAGAATAAAATAATTATGTTTGTTATTTATTTTATATTAATCAGTGTTAAATATTATTGATTATGTAATTAGTTCATTACTAGTTTTAATTTATATTAAATATAAATTATTATGGTAATGATCATAAATGTATAGTCACTGTTGGAAAAATGTTATTTTCTGTGAATTATGAATTTTCACAATTTATTAGTAAATTTTTAATATTTAATTCTAATTTCAATAGCTAAAATAGTAATTTTATATATAGTAGTTAAATGTTTTTAATTACTAATAATTAGGTAAATAATATTAAAAATATTATTTACAGTAGGTTTTTCCTGGAAAATTATTTTATAACCCAATTTAGATCTTTTTACTATTTATTAACTAGTATTTATAATTATTAGCACTGATCTAGTTATTAAATAGATTAATGTAATAAATATAGAAATAAATCCTATTTATGGTTTCTTTACAAATAATATATATCTAAATTTCTTTCATTATTTAGCTTATTAGAATGAAAATGATTTTCATGGATTTTTACAATTTTTGTTGGTTTTATTAGGAATTTGTGAATGCTTGTGTTTATTAATTGATTAATTAATTATTTATAAGTAATTAATTAATTATTAAAATATATTAATTGTATTAATAATTTCAGAATATAAAATTATAATAATAAGTACTTCACACTTATTATTGTATATTATTATCCATAATTATTGGTACAGATTAGCTAGTAATAATGGTTTGATATTAATTATTGATTAATTAGCAATTAAATGTATTGTTTAATTTGGCTAATAGTAATTAATTAGAGTTAATGCTTATATAGGATTATTTGCTTCGCGGGACTCGGACTCTATTTTGGACCCGGATACTCAGTTGCTGGACACAGGCAAGTACACCTTGCTTGATTGTATATTTTTGCAGTTAGTTTATATTACCTAGTTACTTCTCAGTTGTGTGCACGCGTCTCGTAGTAGTGGACTCATCCCGTGTATTGTGAAGGTATGTGGTACCTTCTAGCCGGACACCGTATCATACACGATCACTATATGAGTGAGTTGAGAGCATGGATTTGTGTGTCGACTGATCATTGGCACGTGAGTTCGCGTCTGGTCTAGTGGTTGGTACAGGTCTACTTATATATACTATGACGTCTTGCATATTATTTGTACCGCGTATACGGTACAGATATACATTGGTGGGGAGAGTCTACTAGTGGTGTATGAGAATTTCTGTTTCCAATGGACGCTGGATGCTCGTAGCCCCTCGTTCTCAAACCGTAGAACGCTTGGTGGACGTTTCTTCTTCTTCTCCCCCTCTCATGTGCCACTAGAGATGTCTCGAGTGCATTTTACACATAGATGGTTAGTTTACCTGTCGTATGTCACATGATATATCCTGTCCTTGTTTGGTTGGGGAGATGTTATGTTACATTTTGTTCTAGTTATTTATATACTGCCCTGTACTATCATGCATGTCGATTTCTTGTGTACTTGTTACGTCCCTCTGAGGACCTGGCACCTTTTCCAGATTGGGACGAGCACAGGTACCGATGGACTACGGAGATTGGAGACTTTTGCTGACGAGGACTTCAATGTTGAGCCTCGTGAGTTTCTTGAGTTCTTAGGTGATTTCTGCTAGTGGCTATCTATTTCTTTTCTGGTTCAGTTGTACTCTTTTAGTAGTTCATTCATACATTTATTGGTGGATTATTTTCCACTAGTCATGACTTGTAGTTTGATTCAGAGTTAATTTCATTCCTTCCAGCTTTATTCTGTGATTTTTCCTGTGGATGAGATTAGTATTTACCTGCTTGTATTGTTATTTAGTTGTTACTTCAGCGTACTACGATCGAGTATAGTCCATTAAATTGGGGTTTTTCTATACTTGATCGTACAGCTGGCACGCCACGTGTTCCTGGTCCCACATATTTTGGAACCGAGGCGTGACAGCCTAACTTGATTTCTAACTTTTTAGAAATCGCAATAGACTCTTCGTATCTAGCAGTCATATCAAGGAGTCTTTGTTCAGTTACTAGGTGTATCTTCTTCTCTATGTCATAAAGCTTTTGTACTTTGACATAGTCCCTTTCTTTCTTTTCAATATTGAGGATAGCCTCCTGATAGTCTACCTTAAGTTTGGCTATCTCTTCCGTGTTACCGGTAGTAGATGTCTCTTTAATATCTTCAATTAGATTAGACAGTCTAGCTATCTCGGTTGTGTGTGCCTTAATCTTTTTTCGAGATTGCTTATATTTATCGAGCACAGTTTTGTGATCTTCAAGTAGTTCGCTAAAGGCGTTCTCTAGTTCATCGAAAGTAAAATCATCAAACAAAGGGTTAGATGATACCTTTTCAAATGCCATGAGACAAACATTTACATTGCTGCAGGGTCTGTCTTCTTCTTCTGAGTCACTGGCATCGCTTTCGTGCCAGATGCTTGTGTTGGCATACTTTCGACCAGATGTAGCTTTTCTGCTTGATCTTGATCTATCGTATGGACTACTTTTCTTGGTGGTTGGACAGTCCTTCTTCATATGCCCTGATTTCTTGCATCCAAAGCATATAGTTTCATCTTCGTTGCTTTCTTGGACGTCTTTCTTCTTTCTGCTTGTGAACTTTAGATATTTCTTGAAGTTCCTCACAAGTAGGGCTCTTTCATCACCACTTGACGATTCTTCATCGGAATCGTTGTATGTTGATTTTCTTGCTTGGGCTTTGAAGGCAATAGTTTTCTCCTTTGGTGTTGCTTCTTCAAAATCTTGCAAGTCGAGTTCATGGGTCATGAGTTTGTCCATCAGCGTTTCCAGAGTCATAGTGGTGAGATCGTTTCCTTCAATGATTGCTGTGGCTTTTGGATTCCAGTTCTTTGTTAGAGCCCGCAGCACTTTCCTGATCTTCTCGTGATCACTGTAATCCTTACCAAGAGATTGTAGAGGATTAGTTATATCAAGAAAACGAGTAAACATCTGTGTAATTGACTCACCGGGTTTCATTTTAAAAGATTCATACTCCTGTGTCAGTCTACTAATTTTGGATTCCTTCACTTGGGAAGTCCCTTCATGGGTTACCTCAAGGAGTTTCCAAATTTCGTGAGACGTCTTACAGGTTGAAACTCTGTTGAACTCGGTTTTGTCAATTGCACAGAATAGTGCATTGATGGCTCGAGCATCAAGACTAGTCTTTGCTTTTTCAGCATCGGTGTACTTGTCATGAGGCTTTTCCATAAGAATGACTTCAACCACTGTGGGTGCTGGCTTCTTATAACCATCAATGACTATTGACCATAGATCAAAGTCAAGGACTTTAGAAAGAAGTCATCCGTGTTTTCCAGTATGTGTAATTTGTTCCATCAAATATGGGAGGTCTATTTGTGGATTGTCCTTCAACCGTTGAATATAGATTTTACGGCTGCCATATATACTCTCTAAGGTATGTTATATAAGAATATAACTTGCTCTGATACTAATTGTAGGACCATTGAGCACCTCTAGAGGGGGGGTGAATAGAGTGCGTGTGTGCAGCGAAATATAATCACCAATTAAAAAATTAAACTATGGCAGATATATAAGAGACAGTAAATAGAGATAGAGAATTCAAACTCAGTAACACAGCGATATATACTGGTATCCCTCTGAGAGGACTAATCCAGTCTCGAGTACTCTTGCTCGATGTTAATCCACTATGGCACAAGCTTTAACTGAGAGCTTGCAGTCTCTTACAACACCGTGCTTGGTGACGAGCGCACGACCAGCTCCACACACACACCGTGCTTGGTGACGAGCGCACGACCAGCTCTACAACAAGAAAAGTTGTTGAAACTTGGAACGACCTCTTTACAACTCTTGAGTAACCAAAAGACTCTAAATCAACTTTGATAGTACTGGCTTTTGGCTAAGAGATGTATATGTGAGATTTGAAAATCTTAAATCGTTTGAAAACACTTGCGTAGTAGAGAAGAGAGAATAAAGAATGAATTGATGATTTGAAATGAAAAGTTCTTCTCTATTTATAGGTGTTTTCTCCAACCAAACTCGGGCAGAACTCGGGCAGAGTTCGGATGCAAATATCTCGCAAAGAGACGTTGCTCGCTGATTTGGAGGCAACAGAAGTTTGAATAACTTTTGACCGAACTCGGTCAGAGTTCGGACCGAACTCGGGCCGAACTCGGTTACGAGTTCTGTCAGGAGATATTTGAAAATCATTTGCAAAAAAACAGTTTTCAATAATGTTTTTGGTTATTTGTAAAATCATTTTGAAAGACTATTTTTGAAATATGTTTTTGAAATATTTTTAACCGAAAATACGAATGGTAAATAGGTAGGCTTTTTGGAATGTGGACAGTTTTAACCCTAAGCCAGTATTACCACAATTGATTTTACATAATAAATCCTAGACTCAATAAAATATAAAATACAGAATAAAATGAGAAATGAGTCTCCAGAAGATTTGATGATGTTGACGCTTTGATTGATGCGGTACAGCGTCCGTTGAATATGATTTCATGAATCCTGAAATGATTAGCAGTATTTTCTATATTTTGTGTATTGACTAAAGTGTATGTTGATTATCGAAATCGGGTGTGACCATGGAATGGGCCAACAAGCCATTGGTGATTGAAGAAGAGGATGACAATCGGGATAGGGAAGGTCCGAAGTAAAGGAGAAAGTAAAAAGTTTTCTCTCTTAAACTCCTCTTATTTATAGGAGGACAAGAGAGGGGGTGGACACGTAGACTAATAACTGCCTCAGAAAAGACGAAAACAACTCCTCGGATTTCGTCCCCTCTCTTATAAAGAAGATTCACCCAGGGCATAAAATCTAAAGATTTAATGAGCCGACCCTTGGGATTTCCCCTAAAGGCGGCACTAAAACGAATTTGAGGCAATTAAAGACACACACACGTGGCAAGGAGCTATACGGCCCAAAAGTCCATGCGGCCGAGACATCCATGCGGCCAGGACATCATCTGCGACCAGGAGAATTTATACATGGCCATGCTTCTTATTCAAAGTATTTCAATTTTGCAAAATTAAAAACTTTGAAGGGGTCTTGTAGAAGCATGGAAAAGAATAAAGAAAGATCCATGCGGCCAGGGAGCCCCATGCGGCTCAGAGAGTTCATGCGACTCAAGGATCCATGCGGCTCAAGCGTCTATGCGGCTTAAACAAGTTCTATGCGGCTCAGAGAGGAGCCACGTGGCCTGCAAACAGCTCTTCCGTTTGTCTTTTACTGCATTAAATGCCTTGACGGCTGACAGCTCTGCCACATGACAGCCCTGACACAAAATACAATTATGACTCTGTCATAATGGCAGACTCCTAGGAAAATGAAGGAAATCTCTGACACAATCTCCCGACATCCAGAAACCTTCATAAGGACTTGATACGTGGACAGTCGCATGCGGCCTAAGTAGAGAACACCCCATGCGGCTCAAATGAAGGTTGCCCCATGCGGCTCACGAAGACTATCCCCATGCGGCTCACGAAGACTATCCCCATGCGGCTCACGAGGACTATCTTTATACGGTTCACGAAGAAGGCACTCATCATGCGGTCACCTACACTCATGCGGCTCAGATCATTACCATACGGTCCAAATGTTCAGGGGCCCACTCTCAAACAGCCTTGACACGTGGCCAGCCTTATGCGGCTCAACGAGGAGCAACCTTCCTGCGGCTCAGATTTCTGTAGTGGCTTACGGTTAAGACACGTGGCATGATAGCGGGACACGTGGCATCAAATTGATCAAAATCCCTCAATAAATCCTAATAAAATATTGGGATCAAATCAGATCATTTGCAATCAAGCAAATTAATGACATGTGTCGAGAAATCCGAGGTTGGCATGACAAATCACGAGGATTTATGTCAATCATCATTAATTACCCGTAAAAGATTTGATACAATCACATTTATTGCTCAAATCTCGTATATTCAAGATGAACGGCCCAGATCTAGTGATCCTTAGCTGCCGACTTTTAAGAATAGGCAATCATTGTAAACCCTAATGAGGCCCCACACTCTTATAAATAGCAAGGTGCCATTCCCTTGCGAGAGGATATAGAGAAAAAGAGAAGATTCTCAGATAAAAAAAAAGAGAGACATAGAGAGCCAGAGAGCCAGAGAGAGAATATACAGAGCCTGAAAGGAGAGCATTTCTTCAGCAACGCCAAGCAGTTCTTCTATAGAGCCAAGGCTGCACCCGATCGTCCAAGGAGTAAGGCAGAGCTGCCGTCGCTTTCCCGAGCCTCTACCGTCACCCCCCAGAATCTAAAATAAATAATTGTACTTAGATTGCTGTACCTAGGTTTTCGTCCCTAGGCTTTCTTTGTACAAGCGAGTTTGTATTGTGAAGTAAAAGTCCAGTCCTCCAATAATTCTTCTATTTTTTATATTTTATGGCAAACAGATTCCTTGCTTAGCTTTTCTTCATGGCTTGGTTTATTCTTGGGTTGGTTCGGCTTGGCTTGGTTTTGCTTTGGTTCATCATGAACCAAAGGTGAACCCACCTACCTACCACCGTCATTAGTATTTATTAACCCATTCTCCTTTCTCTCTCCTCATTACTCTTCTTCTTCTCCACCATAACTTCTTCACCTACCAGAGAGAGAGAGAGAGAGAGGTCTAGGCAAGTGCAGCTTGCTTCATGGAGAAACTCTAATTTTATTGTTCCATTCTCCCTTTTACAGCATTCTAACATACTTTAGTACTTGGTATTTTTACTTTCCATGGCCAGATTCTTGTAGATCTAAGTTTATCTTATTTTCAGATTTCTTGGGTTTTGATCTACTTAATCTTGTTATTTCTAAGTTTTGATGGTTCCATATTGTAGAGAATTTCGTTCTGCCCTATTTTGACCTATGGAAGTTCGGATTTGGACTCTGAATGAGGGTTTTATAGAGCTTGGAAGCATGGGTTCATGGTGTTCTTCTTCTCGGAAATTTGGAGGAGAAGAACAGTTCTCTGGCTGCATGGCAGTACTTGATCGCATGAGCATTCATGCGGCAAGTCGCTTCTAGCTGCATAATACCCTTGCGCTTCTAGCCGCATGAGGCCCTTGCATTCCAGCCGCATGGACTTGAATCGAGCGCATATACCTGAAACTTCTCAGCACCGCATACGCCTGGAATTCCTTGGCCGCATAAGTCCTCAGTCATTTCCAGCCGCATGGGGTCCCACTCGCTCTCAGCTGCATAAGCCTATTTTCTTCTTGGCCGCATAGACCAAGTCTCTTCTAGCCGCGTGGATCTTTGGTCTGCGAGCCGCATGAGCCCGGGCCCGTTCTAGCCGCATGGACTCCTCCTCTGCGAGCCTCATAACACCTATTTCCTCCTGACCGCATGCGCCCTTGACTGAACATAGCCGCATGGGCTTCTAACTGAGCCACATGCGCCTTCTTCTATTCCTAACCGCATGGGCTGCTTCCGCCCTCAACCGCATGAGCTGCTCCCGCATGGATTCCTTTCTTGGCCACATATGCCTGAGCCGCATGGTTTTTCCATAGACTTGTATTCTATGATTGAATTATTATTATTTGATTTTTTAACTCATGTCTTGTAACCTCAGCATAACTTGGGTCTCCTGGTTTAATGCTTGCACTATGATGCCCTGTACATATACCATGAACACTGCAGTGACCCGCAGTGGTGCACTCTTGATATGTAATATGACCTGATGGTGGCCCGTCGTGGCGCACTCCTGATAAGTAAACATGACATGATAACCTGGCAAATCTTGATAAGCTGTTGCTACGGCTACCTGACATGACATGACCCGTATAAATAACCTGGACACCGTGGGCGATTGTGCTTGTACTAATAATCCAGTCCTGTCTTGCATCATGTCTAGGATGGAACTCCTGAGTACCACGGTCAGGAGTACCTACTGAAATGGACTAAGGCTAATAACTAGATTAATATATTAGTCATAAAGAGATCTCCCAGCTACAGGCAATCCCGTTACCTGGGCGTGCTTGGGATCTGTAGCCTGCCGTCGAGTATGGCACATTTCCAGCACACTGTCATGTGTTGCACCCTTCAAGCTACTTAAGGGTACATGCGTTTCCTGGACGATGTACCCACCTGAATTCAACCCCGAAATTTCGACCTGGGTAACCTGGATGGTCTGCAGGGCTTGTGGCTGTAGAATAATCTTACTGCATCTTGCTAGAACTAGGCCTGTGATAACCCTAGCTAGTTAAAGTATCAAGCCATACTTATTGCTTGGCCGTGATTGTTGAATGGAGAATAATCAGTCTGGTCTTGCCTTGATCCTGTATAAGATTGTTGCATGTTCTGATTTTCTTATAATTACCTTGCCGATAAATGGTGGGAAACCAAGTTCCGTTCAGATGAAGGGTTACAACCCCGGTCCTTGTTTGATTTACGGGTTGTAATCTGGCTATCCGAATAGTTCCATGGTTATCTCGTCGTATATCATCATGATTTTATATTTCCAGATTCTATTTATTTATTATCTTCTGTGCTAATTGCTGATTTTAGTTCCTAAGTGAAGCTTCCTTTGTAGTACTTGCTCTTTCTGGGATCTGACCCAACTGGTTTTGTATGGCCAGATTTTGGAGCAGCTCCGGAGGATCAACCGACTTTCCAGCCCGATGGTGACCACTAGGCGTAACCAGGGCAACGAGTGGGTTTATTTTTGATCTCCCACTTTATTATAAAATATTCTTTTGAGGCATCTAAGCCGACGAGCACCGGTTTTGTAACGCCCCAGTCCCAAAATACGTAGGACTAGGAACGTAGACATGCCAGCTGTATTCATACGAAGTATACTCCAATATATGGAAGCCTCGTATAAATACATAAGCTGTAAAATGCAGTAGAACCAATACTAATCTCATCCACGCAAAATAAATGAATCATATAATGATAATGAATTGTCTTGATACAATATGTTGGGCAGAGACAAATCTACTACCAACAAAATAAGGAAAAGTACATGATAGAATAAATGAATTTGGCGAGCGAAGCGAAGACGATCCAAGTGCAATCATCCTCGAAGAAACGGCAATGAACACGGCTAGAGCGAAAGCACCTGCGAAAGACAATAGCACACACCAGGCAAGACAACCAGGTCCTCAGAGGGACGTAACAAGACACATAATAGCATGCCATATAAACTGAATAAATATTGCTCAAGTAAATAAGTAAATCGAATTATAACATGTTCCAATATGTACCTACTGAACGAGCGTACCATCCCCCCAACCAAACAAGGACATGAGATGGTAAACTAATTCACGGCGATGTATCTTTCCATGCTAAGAATCCGATATGGTATCCGGACCCCAACAAGGTTCAATACCTTCTCATCGAAGTAGTAAGTCACACCTACAACCAAACAAGGATAAGATGTGACGAACTAATCCGCGACAAGTTATTGTTCCAAGCCACGGTCAGATACAAGTACCAAAACCAAAAGTACTCGTACCTAACGGATAGGGTGCCTAACCATTCTAAGTGGTATATTGTTAAGAACAATCCTTCCTACGCATGGGCCCTGGCTAAATAGGATCGGCATAGTCCCCCTTGGGCACCAGAGGCCCCAGCAGGAAGAGCATGACGTTCCGCAGAATCGTCAGTGGCCGTCAGTAATCTTGGGTCATCAACCCCGTATCTCCAGCGGAGAGTCCGGGTCACAAGGGAAGTGCATCGAAGCCCATACGCTAAGGAATTGTCCTTCCCGCCCAATGCCTACTGTGTTGTATCCACAACACAAACCACTATAACCGCTAAGTCAAACTAGCATGCAACCTCTATTAGCGGTTATTCCTATCGCACGGCTTGTACGTACTGGTGGCCAGCCAATCACGCACTTTCGTGTTCTACATGCGACACACAACTTCGTGTTTACAACGTGTTAAGGCCAATGAATGCGACACACAAGGTGGTCCCTTAAATCTAGGTTTAATTTGTAAGAAAAATAATACACAGCAGAAAATATGAATGAACAGTTATGCCATGTATCACAGTTTATTTTGCATAAAGAAAATAAATAACGCATGAAATATGAGCTAAAATAATTAAACAGCTAATGGCAAGGTGTCTTGCCTGATAGGGCGCCTGGTGTGCTGTGGTGATCAAGGTGGCACGATCTGCAACTTTGGTGCAACAACTACACAAGGGGACCTCGGATAGTGGTACGGATCGTGTCCTTGGGTCCAGAAGGGTTAATTTAGTAAGAGTGGACATAAGGTAGTCTCGAAATGGGCGAAGGAATAGGAACAATAGGACTTTGATACGAACAGGAGAAAATAAAAGAAAATAAATATTTATATATACGAGTTTTAGAAAATATTTATAATCCTAAAACTAGTTTTCATAAGTCAAAATATTTTTAGGTAAATATGTTGTAAATCATTTTTAGGCAGGAAATACTCTAAGGTTGTAAAATAATTTTTATAAACAGAAATATATTTGGTTAACAAATAATTTAGATAATATTGATATTAAGAAACTATTTTATCATTTGGAACTATATTTTTATGGTTCAAAAATAATACTAGAAACTTATTGAATGTAAAATATATATATATATTTTTTTAGAAGAAGCTAAAAATTCTAGCATGTGATTTAGGGCTACTAAAAATAATAATGCAATAAGAATAACAATGATAATAATAATGATTTTAGAAATCATAATAGAATTAATAATAGTAACAACAGTAATGAAATAATAATGATAATAATAATAATAATAATAAAATAATTTAAACAGAATGAAACAAAACCAAAAAGAGTAAAACAAAATACAAAATCTAATAAAACCAAACAACCAAAAAGAAAAACAAGCACAGCTGAGCTACTGTGCTCTCCAGGTCCCAACAAAAACCAAAACAAAAGAGGGAGAGAGAAAACTCTTTAGGAAACAGAGAGAGAGAGAAAGAGAGGCGGGGAAAGGGAGGAGTGAGCGGAGAGGGGATCGATAGGGAGGCGGAGACCGGTCGGGGGACGAGTGAAGCCGGTGGGCGGATCATCGGAGAGGGGGAGAGGGATCGGAGGATAGGGGCGGAGGCGAACTCAGGCGAACGGCGACGAGGGTTCGTGAGGTGGGCGCAGGCGAACTCAGGCGAACAGCGGCGAGGGTTCGTGAGGTGGGCGCAGGCGAACTCAGGCGAACGGCGGCGAGAAGAAGGTTTGGTGGTCGGGTTTCGCCGGCGGAGAACGGAGGGTTTCAACGAAGGGGAGGCTGTCAGCTCGCGGAGGGTCGGCGGCTCTCTATGGGCGGTGGTCGGAGCTGTCCCAGGGGAGACGCGGTGGCGCGGCATGCCAGGGAGGAGGCCGACGCAGGTGCGGTCAGGCGCGGAACGCCGAGGAGGCGGCTCGGCTTCGGGTAAGGGTTTTTTTCCTCCTCCTATTGTGTGGCGGTGGTGGTGGTTTACCTGGTGTGGATTGGCTTTCGGTGGTGGCTAGGACGGCCACGGTGGTCATGGGGATGCGGGTGGTGGTGCGGGAGTCCGGGGTTGCTGTGGCGTGATTAGGATGGGTAACAGTAGGGTTGGGTCGAGATAAAGGAGGTGGTCGACGTGTTTGGTGGGTGTTGCTGTGAGGTTGTGGGCGGTGGTGTCGGTAGGCCGATGCCGGCGATGGGGGAATCGGTAGGCGGAGGGAGGTATTAATGGTGGTGACAGGAGTGATGTTGGAGATGGTGGTGGTAGGCGATGAGCGGTGGAGAGGAAGTCGGAGGGGTTGAAGGTTACCGTCGTATCGGGTGTGTCCGATACGATGGGGACAGAGGTTCGGACCTGTCGGACCCGGAGAGGAATAATGTATTTGTACAATAAAACACATAATAGAACATATGGTGGATGGGGAAGGGAACACGGACACGATGCACCGTTGGTTGGCTATGGAATTTATTTGTGGAGAAATTTATGGAAGATGAAAATTGGAGGAGTACCTGCCTATATTTATAGGATGTGGGAATTCCCAATTAGATAATGGTTAGGAATAGTTTAAACCCAATTTGGATATTTCCAAATTTAATTTAAAAGCAATCAAATCAATATCCAAATCCAAATCCAAATCTCATTTAAATCAAATTAAATCTCTTAGTTTAAAATCAAATCAATTATAGATATTAGTTTAATCTATTTAAATAATTCCAAACATTAAATCAAGATTTAATTGGCCAAAATAACTTCCAAAAATATTTTTTAAAATACCAATAATAATAATTTCGAAAATAATAAATATTTTTAAATATCTTTTTGAACAATAAAATATTACTATTAATAAATTTTGAAAGTTATACCTTTATTTAAAATAGGCCAATAAATAAATAACGAAATATTTGTATGCAATAATTAGGCTTTTCTAGTATACAAAATATTATTTATGATTAATAAATTTTTAGAAACAAAAGCCTTTTTATAGCAAGAATAATAATTATATAATTTTGAAAGTGTATATTAAAATAGAAAAGAAAATGTTTTTATAAAATATGTACGCTCGCACATATTCATACTCGTCGAGCAAACGAAAATTTCGCATACGACGTACAATACGACTACGTGACATACAGTACCAAAAATTTTAAATCCATGCAAATTAATAAATAATAAAAAAAATAGTAGAAATTTAGGGGTTTTACATCCTACCCAACTTAAAAGAATTTCGTCCTCGAAATTAAGAATTTGTAGGGGGGTGAGAGGACACAAGGGGGTATCAATAGGGATCCAACGATGAAAATGTTTTCACAAAATCATGTCGTAAGAAATCGCGATCCAGTTCATTGAAAGATAGTACGGTATGGTCATGTGGGTCGCGAGTTAAGGCACGAATAAGAGATTGATTAGGTTCATGCCTAAATCGAGTGACTTGGAAGGTTCATGATAGCGAATATAGGGCCAAGAAAAGGACGAGTGGTTTAGGGTAAAGATATAGCAACAATGAGTGAGAATGGTCATAGCCGATGGGAAGGCTAGAGGGAGTGCTAGTATAATGCCTTCGTCCTTCTAAGATAGGTGAAGGCGAAAGCAAGATGGAGTTCGAAGGAGGCGTTATCGAATACGAATACGTGATTCAAAGTGATTCAAAGACGATTGAATAATTTCAAAGGAATTGTCAAGGCAGTCGTGGATGAGATTGTAAGGCAAAGTTTAATTATGTCCCCATCCACGTAGAGTACTAGACAAAAGCGAACCAAAGTGCACTCGGTTGATCAGACCATCATGCACCGGTTCTGATTAGACCATATGTTAGTGAACATGCCCAATAACATATGTCTTGAAACAAGCTCGATAAAAGAATAAGCTTGCAAAAACTAAGCTATATTAGCATCATTAGTCGAGATGGTAAAAACATGGGCACGAAAGATTAAGATTGAAAGAAAGCAGAATGATTCTAAGTTATATCCTATGTTGGTCTCTATATAGTCGTCCTATAGTCTTCTTGGCCAAGTCCTTGGTTGACTAGACGGGTTAGGTCCTCTAGATTCTAGGATATACATAAGCTTGCTAATATAGGTCACTAGGTCAAAGGGGTTGCTAGTTCATAAGGTATTCTACCCAACTTAAAGAATTTAACTAATGGTGTTTGGGACAGCTAACTAGTAGGGTCAATCTCTAGCAAGCACGAAGGGAAGATAAGAATATGGATGGAAGGAAGCAAGCAAGATGCAATTGATGAGTCAAACGGTAGAAAAATCAAGGAAATAGGTCAAGTATGTGGATGAGATCCTAGACTTCTAATCCTATACGCAGGCTTGCTTGGTATGGTAGAGTAACCAAACAATTTATCTTGACCTGTATGGGCCACCACAAAAACATGTAACGCCCCAGTCCCAAAATACGTAGGACTAGGAACGTAGACATGCCAGCTGTATTCATACGAAGTATACTCCAATATATGGAAGCCTCGTATAAATACATAAGCTGTAAAATACAGTAGAACCAATACTAATCTCATCCACACAAAATAAATGAATCATATAATGATAATGAATTGTCTTGATACAATATGTTGGGCGGAGACAAATCCACTACCAACAAAATACGGAAAAGTACATGATAGAATAAATGAATTTGGCGAGCGAAGCGAAGACGATCCAAGTGCAATCATCCTCGAAGAAACGGCAATGAACACGGCTAGAGCGAAAGCACCTACGAAAGACAATAGCACACACCTGACAAGACAACCAGGTCCTCAGAGGGACGTAACAAGACACATAATAGCATGCCATATAAACTGAATAAATATTGCTCAAGTAAATAAGTAAATCGAATTATAACATGTTCCAATACGCACCTACTGAACGAGCGTACCATCCCCCAACCAAACAAGGACAGGAGATGGTAAACTAATTCACGACGACGTATCTTTCCATGCTAAGAATCCGATATGGTATCCGGACCCCAACAAGGTTCAATACCTTCTCATCGAAGTAGTAAGTCACACCTACAACCAAACAAGGACAAGATGTGACGAACTAATCCACGACAAGTTATTGTTCCAAGCCACGGTCAGATACAAGTACCCAAACCAAAAGTACTCGTACCTAACGGATAGGGTGCCTAACCATTCTAAGTGGTATGTTGTTAAGAACAATCCTTCCTACGCATGGGCCCTGGCTAAATAGGATCGGCATAGTCCCCCTTGGGCACCAGAGGCCCCAGCAGGAAGAGCATGACGTTCCGCAGAATCGTCAGTGGCCGTCAGTAATCTTGGGTCATCAACCCCGTATCTCCAGCGGAGAGTCCGGGTCACAAGGAAAGTGCATCGAAGCCCATACGCTAAGAAATTGTCCTCCCCGCCTAATACCTACTGTGTTGTATCCACAATACAAACCACTATAACCGCTAAGTCAAACTAGCATGCAACCTCTATTAGCGGTTATTCCTATCGCACGGCTTGTACGTACTGGTGGCCAGCCAATCATGCACTTCCGTGTTCTACATGAGATACACAACTTCATGTTTACAACGTGTCAAGGCCAATGAATGCGACACACAAGGTGGTCCCTTAAATCTAGGTTTAATTTATAAGAAAAATAATACACAGCAGAAAATATAAATGAACAGTTATGCCATGTATCACAGTTTATTTTGCATAAAGAAAATAAATAATGCATGAAATATGAGCTAAAATAATTAAACAGCTAATGGCAAGGTGTCTTGCCTGATAGGGCGCCTGGTGTGCTGTGGTGATCAAGGTGGCACGATCTGCAACTTTGGTGCAACAACTGCACAAGGGGACCTCGGATAGTGGTACGGATCGTGTCCTTGGGTCCAGAAGGGTTAATTTAGTAAGAGTGGACATAAGGTAGTCTCGAAATGGGCGAAGGAATAGGAACAATAGGACTTCGATACGAACAGGAGAAAATAAAAGAAAATAAATATTTATATATACGAGTTTTAGAAAATATTTATAATCCTAAAACTAGTTTTCATAAGTCAAAATATTTTTAGGTAAATATGTTGTAAATTGTTTTTAGGCAGGAAATACTCTAAGGTTGTAAAATAATTTTTATAAACAGAAATATATTTGGTTAACAAATAATTTAGATAATATTGATATTAAGAAACTATTTTATCATTTGGAACTATATTTTTATGGTTCAAAAATAATACTAGAAACTTATTGAATGTAAAATATATATATTTTTTTTAGAAGAAGCTAAAAATTCTAGCATGTGATTTAGGGCTACTAAAAATAATAATGCAATAAGAATAATAATGATAATAATAATGATTTTAGAAATCATAATAGAATTAATAATAGTAACAACAGTAATGAAATAATAATAATAATAATAATAATAATAATAATAATAATAATAATAATAATAATAATAATAATAAAATAATTTAAACAGAATGAAACAAAACCAAAAAGAGTAAAACAAAATACAAAATCTAATAAAACCAAACAACCAAAAAGAAAAACAAGCACAGCTGAGCTACTGTGCTCTCCAGGTCCCAACAAAAACCAAAACAAAAGAGGGAGAGAGAAAACTCTTTAGGAAACAGAGAGAGAGAAAGAGAGGCGGGGAAAGGGAGGAGTGAGCGGAGAGGGGATCGATAGGGAGGCGGAGACCGGTCGGGGGACGAGTGAAGCCGGTGGGCGGATCATCGGAGAGGGGGAGAGGGATCGGAGGACAGGGGCGGAGGCAAACTCAGACGAACGGCGGCGAGGGTTCGTGAGGTGGGCGCAGGCGAACTCAGGCGAACGGCGGCGAGGGTTCGTGAGGTGGGCGCAGGCGAACTCAGGCGAACGACGGCGAGAAGAAGGTTTGGTGGTCGGGTTTCGCCGGCAGAGAGCGGAGGGTTTCGACGAAGGGGAGGCTGTCAGCTCGCGGAGGGTCGGCGGCTCTCTATGGGCGGTGGTCGGAGCTGTCCCAGGGGAGACGCGGTGGCGCGGCATGCCAGGGAGGAGGCCGACGCGGGTGCGGTCAGGCGCGGAACGCCGAGGAGGCGGCTCGGCTTCGGGTAAGGGTTTTTTTTCCTCCTCCTATTGTGTGGTGGTGGTGGTGGTTTACCTGGTGTGGATTGGCTTTCGGTGGTGGCTAGGATGGCCACGGTGGTCATGGGGATGCGGGTGGTGGTGCGGGAGTCCGGGGTTGCTGTGGCGTGATTAGGATGGGTAACAGTAGGGTTGGGTCGAGATGAAGGGGGTGGTCGACGTGTTTGGTGGGTGTTGCTATGAGGTTGTGGGCGGTGGTGTCGGTAGGCCGATGCTGGCGATGGGGGAATCGGTAGGCGGAGGGAGGTGTTAATGGTGGTGACAGGAGTGATGTTGGAGATGGTGGTGGTAGGCGATGAGCGATGGAGAGGAAGTCGGAGGGGTTGAAGGTTACCGTCGTATCGGGTGTGTCCGATACGATGGGGACATAGGTTCGGACCTGTCGGACCCGGAGAGGAATAATGTATTTGTACAATAAAACACATAATAGAACATATGGTGGATGGGGAAGGGAACACGGACACGATGCACCGTTGGTTGGCTATGGAATTTATTTGTGGAGAAATTTGTGGAAGATAAAAATTGGAGGAGTACCTGCCTATATTTATAGGATGTGGAAATTTCCAATTAGATAATGGTTAGGAATAGTTTAAACCCAATTTGGATATTTCCAAATTTAATTTAAAAGCAATCAAATCAATATCCAAATCCAAATCCAAATCTCATTTAAATCAAATTAAATCTCTTAGTTTAAAATCAAATCAATTATAGATATTAGTTTAATCTATTTAAATAATTCTAAACATTAAATCAAGATTTAATTGGCCAAAATAACTTCCAAAAATATTTTTCAAAATACCAATAATAATAATTTCGAAAATAATAAATATTTTTAAATATCTTTTTGAACAATAAAATATTACTATTAATAAATTTCGAAAGTTATACATTTATTTAAAATAGGCCAATAAATAAATAACGAAATATTTGTATGCAATAATTAGGCTTTTCTAGTATACAAAATATTATTTATGATTAATAACTTTTTAGAAACAAAAGCCTTTTTATAGCAAGAATAATAATTATATAATTTTGAAAGTGTATATTAAAATAGAAAAGAAAATGTTTTTATAAAATATGTACGCTCGCACATATTCGTACTCGTCGAGCAAACGAAAATTTCGCATACGACGTACAATACGACTACGTGACATACAGTACCAAAAATTTTAAATTCATGCAAATTAATAAATAATAAAAAAAATAGTAGAATTTTAGGGGTTTTACATGTTTAGCTCGATTGTACTTTACTTACTGTCCGCCTACGGGCTGTAACATGATTGACAGATCCTAGGGTTGATCATGTATGACTAAACTCTTGCTAGTCCCAATATTTTATAACGACTAGCTTCATGATCAACTGAATATATAATATTTGGGATGCCTTATTATTGTATATTTAATGATCATATATCTTGTGACTTTACCTACTTGCTTGTGATTGAGACACTAGGCTTGTTCATGACCATAGGAGACTGTTGGCTTGTAGTAAACCCTCATGTATCTAGACAGCCGTGACCGTATAGCGAGATGAATTCCATTTCATATACGTAGCTGGCTATGTCTGTCCCTGCTCTCCAGTATTCTGGTTCTGGGGAGTGACATGGTTTAAGTGGTGGCCCATGCAGGTCTTGTAAATCAAGATATGTGAGGGTTTACCGAATAGATGTCTCAATCAGTACTCGCCCTTGATCTCTGTTCGTGTCATCTAAATCCCTGGATTCTTGTCCTGATCACATGCTTCTATCGTTGGTCTGTCATGGTCCTTCCTTATTGTTCCCTATGTCATCTTCTTCAGCGGCATCATTCCTGGACCTGCCGGTCAGCGAGGCGGAGCACTTCTCGTGGATCAGCAGCAACCCGGAGATCAAGCCCAGAATTTTGGAGTAGCCTCCAGAGTCGTGCCTTCTGGCAGAGAGCCACCAGTCCAGCCAGTTCAGCCTGCTGAGCCTGATGATGGCACTTTGGTAGGTCTCGTCAGGACCTTGATAGCTTTCCAAGATCGCGTAGAGACGCCTTGCACCAGGCAGTGATGGATGCTCTGACCAGAGGAGGTCATCAGGGTAACAGCACGGCCAACAGCTTCAAGCGCTTGAACCCTCCATTCTTTGACGGTAGTAAAGATGCGATCGCCGCAGATGCTTGGCTTCAGGACATCGAGGTGATTCTAGAAGCAGCCAGGACCCCAGAGGATGAGAAGGTAGCCGTGGTGCATTTGCAGTTGTTAGATCTTGCCTACAGCTGGTGGGCGGCGCAGGCCATTGGATTAGCAGCACCTATTGCTTGGTCGGTATTCAGAGAGAGATTCCAGACCAAGTATTTTGATGCTGTAGAGATCTACAGACGAGGTTCACCAATCTGAAGCAGATGGACAGGACGGTCGACGGATATACGGCCGAGTTTTCGAGGCTCAGTCGGTTTGCTCCCACCTTGGTGGCAACCGAGTATGATAGAGCCCAGCAATTTCAGCAGGGGCTCCACCAGAAGATTCTATTAGCAGTTGAGCAGTTCGAGCATCAGACTTTTGATGCAGTCTTGAGAGCAGCTAGGAGGCATGAGTATACCTCCCAGAGGATTGTGGATAGGGCCGGAGGTCGGAAGAGATCCCACGACAGATGAATCAGCCTTCAGCCCCAGCCCCGGCAGCCAGGGCTTTGACCATTGGAGCTCCGAAATGAGTGGCCTCAGTAACGTCGGTTCAGCATTCGACCCCGACGTATCCTCAGCAATAGAAGAAGACGCAGTCTTCCGTAGTGAGATGTTCTTATTGTGGGAAGCCAGGCCATGTAGTGGCAGAGTGTCGCAGGACATAGGGATTGTGTCTGGCTTGTGGTGCAGCAGACCATAGGGTTGGATCTTGCCCGAATTGGGGTGGTTCATTATCATCTAACCTTTTTAGCTCTTCGGTGAGAGGACCAGCACCGGTCCAGCAGCAGCAGTATCCATTACCGAGGCCCTTGCCGCCTCAGTCCCAGGTGTTCCAGCAACAACACCCCCAGCAGCATGCTCAAGCCCAAGCCTTGAGTCAGAATAGGCAGCGAGGATTTCAGCAGAGGGGACCAGTACCTCGAGGGCATGGTCAGGCTATGATGATGACCGCAGAGGAAGGATTGGCATCAGAAGAGGTAGTGGCAGGTACTATTCTCGTCAACTCCTTTCCAGCTTCAGCTTTATTTGATTCTGGTGCATCTCATTCTTTTATGTCTGTACGATTCGCGACACGGATAGGATTGGAGCCCGAGTCATTATCAGTGAGACTCAATATACTTAATGGTAACGGACTTGTGGGAGTCGATAGAGTATTTTTCTCGTGTCGGATCGTAGTTAGCGGTAAGAAATTTTTTGCTAGATTGATAGAGTTCCCGATGGCCGATTATGATGTGGTCCTAGGGATGGATTGGTTGAGGAACCAGTATGCTTGAATAGACTGCCATATTGGTAGGATTATTTTTAGTATTCCAGGCGAGCCAGAGTTTTCTTTCTTCCGAGGCAAAGTTGAACCTTCTCCACCAGTATTGCGGATGGCAATAGCAGAAGTAGTTCAATTTCCCAGAGTAGTCGAAGAGTTTCTAGATATTTTCCCAGAAGAGCTTTCAGGTATGCCGCCAGAACGGGAGATCGAGTTCACCATAGACTTAATTCCCGGGACAGCCCCAGTGTCAGAGAGAGTCTACAGGATGGCGTCGTCAGAGTTGGAAATCTTGTATAAGATGATTGAAGAACTTAGGACCAAGGGATTCATTCGTGCTAGTGGATCGCCTTGGGGAGCCCCGATGCTTCTTGTGAAAAAGAAGAATGGTACGTCCAGGTTATGTGTTGATTATCGTACCTTGAACTCAGTGACAATCAAGAACAGATACCCTCTCCCGAGGATAGATGACTTGTTTGATCAACTCAAGGGGGCAACAGTATTCTCGAAGATCGACTTGCGCTCAGGATATCATCAGATCAGAGTCAGAGAGCAGGACATCCCGAAGACAGCTTTCAGGTCTAGGTATGGGTATTGGGAGTTCCTAGTGATGCCATTTGGAGCGACCAATGCGCCGGCTGTATTCATGGATCTCATGAATCATATTTTTATGCCTTATTTGGATCAGTTCATGATTGTGTTTCTGGATGACATCCTGGTCTATAGCAGGAGTGAAGCGGAGCATGAGCAGCATCTCTGTGTGGTTCTTCAGATTCTCAGGGAGCACCAGTTGTATGCCAAGTTCAGTAAATACGAGTTCTGGTTCGATCGTATTTCGTACTTGGGTCACATCATCACTCGAGGAGGAGTAGAAGTGGATCTCCAGAAGATCGTGGCCATTGAGACATGGCCAGTGCCCAGCACAGTTGCAGAGGTTCGCAGTTTTCTTGGTTTGACCGGTTGCTACCGGCGATTTGTTTCAGACTTTGCTCGAATTTTAGCGCCATTGACCCAGTTGACCCGCAAGAAGGTACAGTTTGTTTGGACAACAGAGTGCCAGGATTCATTTGAGAAGTTGAAGCGAGGCTTGATGACAGCTCCTATTCTCACACTTCCAGATGGAACTGGAGGATTCTCAGTATATTGTGATGCTTCAGGCAGAGGCTTGGGATGTGTTCTGATGCAGCATGGGAAGGTAATAGCTTATGCGTCACGACAACTTCGTGATCATGAGAGGAATTACCCAATCCATGACTTGGAGCTGGCAGCAGTAGTATTTGCACTTAAGTTGTAGAGGCACTACTTGTATGGAGATAGGGTGGAGAATTTCACCGACCACAAGAGCCTGAAGTATATTTTCACCCAGAAGGATCTTAACATACATCAGAGGAGGTGGCTGGAGCTTCTTGTGGATTATGATGTCAACTTGCAGTATCATCCAGGGAAGGCCAACATTGTTGCAGATACATTGAGCAGGAGAGCCGAAGTTTATTTTCTAACAGCACAACCAGAGCTGTTAGCAGATCTTCAAAAGATGGGTATTGAAGTTGTTCTCCCTTCCAGTGTGGCATTGATGGCCAGTATGCAAGTTCAGTCCACTATAGTCGTGAGGATCCGGATAGCGCAATCAGCAGATTCCAAGCTTCAGCGACTCAGGGCAGAGTGTGAGGCGGGACGAAGACCAGAGTTGTATATTCATGAAGATGGTACACTTAGGCATGGTAAGCGTCTTTGTGTGCCCAGTGGCGATATCAGACAGTAAATTATGGCAGAGGCTCACAGTTCTCAGTATTCTATTCATCCCGATGGCACCAAGATGTACCGTGATATCCGTCAGCACTTCTGGTGGAATGACATGAAGAGGGAGATAGATCGGTTTGTCTCTCGTTGTTTAGTCTGCCAACAAGTTAAGGCTGAACATCAGAGGCCCGTTGGACTTCTTCAGCTCTTGCCGATTCCAGAATAGAAATGGGAACATGTGACCATGGATTTTATGACCGAATTGCCTAGGTCCCCAGCTGGTCGATATGCTATTTGGGTTATAGTTGACAGGCTCACGAAGGTAGCTCACTTCCTCCCATTCAGAATTGGTCAGTCGACAGCTCAGTTAGCAGAGATGTACCTCAGGCAGATAGTCAGGATGCACGGAGTGCCAGTCAGTATCACCTCGGACCGAGATTCAAGATTCACGTCGTACTTTTAGCGTAGCCTGCAGGAGAGTTTGGGAACTCGTCTCCAGTTCAGTTCAGCATATCATCCGCAGACAGATGGTCAGTCGGAGCGTACAATCCAGACTCTTGAAGATATGTTGCGGTCCTGTACACTTGACTTCGGTGTTTCGTGGGAAGATCACCTGCACCTGGTGGAATTCTCGTACAACAACAGCTTCCAGGCCAGTATCCAGATGGCACCGTTCGAGGCACAGTATGGTAGGAAGTGCAGATCTCCGTTAGCCTGGGATGATATAGGAGAGAGGCAGATGCTTGGTCCAGAAATGATTGCCCAGACAGTTGAAGTGGTCAGAAGAGTCAGGGATCATCTTCGAGTTGCCCAAGATCGCCAGCGCCATTGGGCGATTCTCATCGGCGCCCTCTCGAATTTTCTGTCGGCGACCATGTATTCCTGAGAATTTTACCTACCCGTGGCATCATTCATTTCGGCATACGAGGAAAGCTTAGTCCTAGGTATATAGGGCCGTTCGATATTCTGGAGCGAGTAGGAGATGTGTCCTATCGTCTCGCTCTTTCGCCGTCGCTAAGCGAGGTGCATGACGTGTTCCATGTATCCCAATTACGACGGTATATCCCGGACCCGAGCCACATCCTAGATCATTCGAAATTGGTTGTTGGTACCAACCTTTCGTATGAGGAGAGGCCCGTGTCTATATTGGACCGAAGAGAGAAGATACTCAAGAACAAGACTATAACGTTAGTCCGAGTTGCTTGGGGTCATCACTCTTTGGGTGAGTCAACGTGGGAGCATGAGGACGATATCCGATCGCGATATCCCGACTTGTTTGACTCGTGAGGTATAATGTCTTCCTTATGCCTCATGCCTTCGATTCCTTGCTTGAATGAGTGATTGCCTGCCTAGTTATAGCTTGCATGTGATTAATATAGCTTGTCCTCGTCTCTCTAGCCTCTTAATTAAATTTCGAGGACGGAATTCTTTTAAGGTGGGTAGAGTTATAATGCCTGTGGTTCGTATTACGTATTTTTGGTATACGTGTACGTATTTTATCTTGTATTACATGATTCCTTGCTTAGCTTTTCTTCATGGCTTGGTTTATTCTTGGGTTGGTTCGGCTTGGCTTGGTTTTGCTTTGGTTCATCATGAACCAAAGGTGAACCCTCCTACCTACCACCATCATTAGTATTTATTAACCCATTCTTCTTTCTCTCTCCTCATTACTCTTCTTCTTCTCCACCATAACTTCTTCACCTACCAAAGAGAGAGAGAGAGAGAGAGAGAAAGAGAGAGGTCTAGGCAAGTGCAGCTTGCTTCATGGAGGAACTCTAATTTTATTGTTCCATTCTCTCTTTTACAGCATTCTAACATACTTTAGTACTTGGCATTTTTACTTTCCATGGCCAGATTCTTGTAGATCTAAGTTTATCTTATTTTTGGATTTTTTGGGTTTTGATCTACTTAATCTTGTTATTTCTAAGTTTTGATGGTTCCATGTTGTAGAGAATTTTGTTCTGCCCTATTTTGACCTATGGAAGTTCGGATTTGGACTCTGGATGAGGGTTTTATGGAGCTTGGAAGCATGGGTGTAAAACCCCTAAATTTCTACTATTTTTTATTATTAAATTTGGACCGATTTAAATTTTTGTATTGTACGTCGCGTCGTCGTATCGTACGTCGCGCACGACGTTTTATTTTCGTAATTGCTCGACGAGTGCGAATATGTGCGAGCGTACATATTTTGAGAAAAAACATTTTTTCTTATTTTATAGTTTCAAAATAATATATGTAATATTTAATTTAGTTATCAAAATTTCCTAAATATATGATTTATTTATGAAAGGCCTTTTATTTGGAATAAATAATATTATTCATGCATACATATATTTCATAAATATTTGCTAGTTTAATTTAATTAAAAATATAATTTTTGAGATTTATTAATATTAATATTTTATTATTCGAAAAGATATTTAAAAATATTTATTATTTTTGAAATTATTATTATTGGTATTTTGAAAAATATATTTGGAAGTTATTATGGCCATTTAAATCTTGATTTAATTTTTGGATTATTTAAATATATTAAATTAGTAACTATATTTGAAATTTGATTTATTTGAATTGATTTTAAACTAGAGGGATATGATTTAAAATTTGATTTGTAATTTGAATTGGATTTTGATTTAAATTGGATTTGTATTTAGATTTGGATTGATTTAAATTAAATTAGGAAATATCTAAATTGGGTTTTAAATATCCTAGTCCATATCTAATTGGGAATTCCCACATCCTATAAATAGGCAGGTACTCCTCCAATTTATTTTTCATCCACAACAATTTTCTCCACAAATCTACGTGCATCGTGTCTGTGCCCTATCCATCCATTATATTCTTTTTTTTTCTACATGTACAATATTTTTCCTATCCACGTCCGACAACCCCGGACGTCAACTCACTCCGTATCTCGCAGGACACACCCCGACGTCAATGAATTCCTACCTAATCCTAACCAAGCTATCTACTACCCACGGTCAGCACCCAGCCATCACCGAGCCCACCTACTCGTCGAACCCATCGTCCCGACCATCGCCACCACGTCATTCTGCCGCACACCCGACACACCACAGCCACCACCACGTTCAGCACCAACTTGGCCACCACCGTCACCGTCGTCACGGCCACCCCAGCCGCCGACAACCACCATCATCTCCCTGCTATCTCCACCAAATCCCGATCCACAACCTGACCAAGTCCGACCGAACCTACGACCAACCCCGCGACCTCGCCGCCAACCCAGCAACACCACCCAACCAACACCACCCAACCCATCACCGCCACCACGGCCATCACCGGCGAACCACCACCACAGACCACAAAAATCCCCAGAAATAAGAGAAATAAAACACGTTCCTAGTCCATAACGTACCTCCGGCGAGCCGAGTCGCCAGATCCGCCGCGCCCCGCCGCGCACGGCGCAGCACCATCGCCGGCGCCCGATCCCGAGCTCCATCGCTGCCCCTGACGGCTACCGGCGACGGAGCCGTCCGACCGATGGAACCCTCTTCTTCTCCCCGCAGCCAGTCCCAACCTTCCGCGCGCCGCGTCCAGCCCGGCGAACCGCTGTGCCTGGACGCGCTATCGCCGCTCCCTGACCCGCTCCTTCCGCCGTCTCTTTCTTCCTCCCGCGTCCGCCACGGCCAGCGCCGACCGTCCCTCCGCTAAACTCCGGCGCCAAAACCCCAAACCCTCGCTCTCTTCCCTACGCCTCCGTCTCCGACTCCCCGACGAGCCGTCCGCCTTCTCTCCCTCGTTCCCACTCTTCCGACCTTCCCTCTCTCGTCTGCTCCTCCTTCCTCCGCCTATTCCCGCTCCTCTCCGATCTCTCCTCCACCTCTCTCCCGAGAACACCCCACCGTTTTTCTCTCTCTTCAGCCTCTCTCTCTCTCCCTCACTCTCTCCATTAGCTCTCTCTTCCCCCCCATGACTTTTTGTTTTTTATTTTTGCTGTTAGGTTGGTCTCCTCGAAAGAGGAGAACCACCTGGATTTTTATTTTTATATTTTTATTATTATTATTTATAGTTATTTATTATTATTATTATTATTATTATGGTATTTTGATTCCACAGTATAAGTTCTTTTGTTTTCCTTTATTTTATTATTATTATTATTATTATTATTACTACTACTACAATAGATTTCCTACATACAATATACATATCAATAATTAGTATGGCATTAAATAGCAAGATAGTATTAAGATTTTATTGTTGTAAATTTTTCTAGTATAGTTATTTTAGAATAAACATATATTCTCCTAAAATTATATTTGTCATAAAATATGTAGTACTAGGCTTGGCCTATATTTATTTACAAAACTGGATTTCGAAGCGTAGATATATTATTATTTTTTTATAAAATTAGTTTTAGTCTAAAAATATTCTAGATTTTCAAGTATTTCTTTATAATATTTGGAGTAATAAAAACTTAGTTTAAATATATAATTATTTTTCTAAATTCGTTTATTTATTTCTTTCTACCAATTCTTTCGAATATCCAACCTTGCCCCTTGCTAGCCATATTCCTATCTTCTTCCAAATCTTAAACTTATTTATATCGTCCCTAACAAAATTGACCCTTCTGGACCCGATGCACCGGTCTGTACCACCAACAGAGGTCCCCTTGTGTAGTTGTTACACCAAAGTCGCAGTTCGCGCCACATTGATCATTGCAGCACACCAGACGTCCTACCAGGCAAGACACCTTGCCATTTGCTGTTTACTTATTTTTAGCTCATATTTTATGCATTATTTATTTTCTTTATGCAAAAACTGTGATACATAGCATAACTGTTAGAACTTACTGTTCATTTATTTTCCTGCTATGTATTATTTTTCTCACATTAAACCTAGATTTAAGGGACCACCTTGTGTGTTGCATTTATTGGCCTTGACACGTTGTAACACGAGGTTATGTGTCACATGTAGAACACGGAAGTGCATGATTGGCTGGCCACCAGTACGTACAAGCCGTGCGATAGGAATAACCGCTAATAGAGGTTGCATTCTAGTTTGACTTAGCGGTTATAGAGTTAGCATTGGGCGGAAAGAACATGATTGGAAGTTGACTACCACCCTATCTATCGTAGACTCGCTCGCTACTGAGGAACGATAGGTAGACTATATGCTATAGACTCGCTCGATACTGAGGAATAGTATATGGTGTTGTGACTCGCTACTGAGGTACTACATTATTAATTTCTCGACTTTACTGGGTAGTCATGCGACCATGAACTGTTCTTAAACTGCATCCACCTAGATTTGGTTAGGCGCCCTCATCCGTTAGGTACGAGTACCTTTGGTTTGGGTACTTGTATCTGACCGTGGCTTAGAACAATAACTTATCGCGGATTAGTTTGTCACATCTTATCCTTGTTTGGTTGTTGGTGTGACTTACTACTTCGATGAGAAGGTATTGAACCTTGTTGGGGTCCGGATACCATATTGGATTCATAGCATGGAAAGATACGTCACCGTGAATTAGTTTACCATCTCCTGTCCTTGTTTGGTTGGGGGGATGGTACGCTCGTTCAATAGGTGCGTATTAGACCATGTTATAATTCAATTGACTTATTTATTTGAGCGATATTTATTCAGTTTATATGGCATGATATTATGTGTCTTGTTACGTCCCTCTGAGGACCTGGTTGTCTTGCCAGGTGTGTGCTATTGTCTTTCGCAGGTGCTTTAGCTCTAGCCATGTTCATTGCTATTTCTCGAGGATGGTTGCTCTTGGATCGTCTTCGCTTCGCTCGCCAAAGTCATTTCATTTTCTATGTACTTTTCCTTATTTTGTTGGTAGTAGATTTGTCTCCGCCCAACATATTGTATCAAGACAATTCATTACCTTTATATAACAACTTTTATCTTTTATTTTTGTGGATGAGATTAGTTATGGTTCTACTGCATTTTACAGCTTATGTATTTATACGAGGCTTCCATATATTGGAGTATACTTCGTACGAATACAGCTGGCATGTCTACGTTTCTAGTCCTACGTATTTTGGGACTGGGGCGTTATATACTTTTGTGGTGGCCCATGCAGGTCAAGATAAATTGTTTGGTTACTTTACCGTACCAAGCAAGCCTGCGAATAGGATTAGAAGTCTAGGATCTCATCCACATACTTGACCTCTTTCCTTGATTTCATCTACCGTTTGACTCATCAATTGCATCTTGCTTGCTTTCTTCCATCCCTATTCTTATCTTCCCTTCGTGCTTACTAGAGATTGACCCTACTAGTTAGATGTCCCAAACACTATTAGTTTAATTATTTAAGTTGGGTAGACTACCTTATGACCTAGCAACCCCTTTGACCTAGAGACCTATATTAGCAAGCTTATTTAGATCCTAAAATCTAGAGGACCTAACCCGTCTAGCCAACCAAGGACTTGGACAAGAAGACTATAGGACGACTGTATGACCTAGAATCATTCTACCTTCTTTAAATCTTAATCTCTCGTGCCTATGTATTACCATTTGACTAATGATGCTAATGTAGCCTAGTTTTTGCAATCTTATTCTTTATCGAGTTTGTTCATGACATATGCTATTGAGCGCTCACTAGCCTATTGTCTAATTAGAACTGGTGCATAATGGTCTGATCAACCAAGTGCACTTTGGTTCGCTCTTGTCTATTACTCTACGTGGATGGAGACATAATTAAACTTGGCCCTTACAATTCCATCAACGACTGCCTTGACAATTCTTTTGAAATTATTCGATCGTCTTTGAATCACGTATTTGTATTCGATAACGCCTCCTTCGAACCCTATATTGCTTTCACCTTCACCTATTTTAGGAGCACAAAGGCGTTATACTAGAACTTCCTCTGACCATTCTCACTCGATGTTGCTATACCTTCATCCTAAACTACTCGACCCTATCAAGACCCTCTAATCGCTTAATTAAAGCAAATTTATTTTGTTCTATTAATCGTGACCCTCATTCATTACCCGTGACCATACCGTATTTCTACGATCTAGATCGCGATTTCTTACGACATGATTTTGTGAAAACATTGTCATCGTTGGATTCCCATTGATACCCCCTTATGTCCTCTCACCCCCCTACTAATTCTTAATTTCGAGGACAAAATTCTTTTAAGTTGGGTAGGATGTAAAACCCCTAAATTTCTACTATTTTTTATTATTAAATTTGGACCGATTTAAATTTTTGTATTGTACGTCGCGCACGACGTTTTATTTTCGTAATTGCTCGACGAGTGAGAATATGTACGAGCGTACATATTTTGAGAAAAACATTTTTTCTTATTTTTATAGTTTCAAAATAATATATGTAATATTTAATTTAGTTATCAAAATTTCCTAAATTTATGATTTATTTATGAAAGGCCTTTTATTTGGAATAAATAATATTATTCATGCATACATATATTTCATAAATATTTGCTAGTTTAATTTAATTAAAAATATAATTTTCGAGATTTATTAATATTAATATTTTATTATTCGAAAAGATATTTAAAAATATTTATTATTTTCGAAATTATTATTATTGGTATTTTAAAAAATATATTTGGAAGTTATTATGGCCATTTAAATCTTGATTTAATTTTTGGATTATTTAAATAGATTAAATTAGTAACTATATTTGAAATTTGATTTATTTGAATTGATTTTAAACTAGAGGGATATGATTTAAAATTTGATTTGTAATTTGAATTGGATTTTGATTTAAATTGGATTTGTATTTAGATTTGGATTGATTTAAATTAAGTTAGGAAATATCTAAATTGGGTTTTAAATATCCTAGTCCATATCTAATTGGGAATTCCCACATCCTATAAATAGGCAGGTACTCCTCCAATTTATTTTTCATCCACAACAATTTTTTCTACAAATCTACGTGCATCGTGTCTGTGCCCTACCCACCCATTATATTCTTTTTTTCTACATGTACAATATTTTTCCTATCCACGTCCGACAACCCCGGACGTCAACTCACTCCGTGTCTTACAGGACACACCCCGACGTCAATGAATTCCTACCTAATCCTAACCAAGCTATCTACTACCCACGGTCAGCACCCAGCCATCACCGAGCCCACCTACTCGTCGAACCCATCGTCCCGACCATGGCCACCACGCCATTCTGCCGCACACCCGACACACCACAGCCACCACCACGTTCAGCACCAACTTGGCCACCACCGTCACCGCCGTCACGGCCCCCCCAGCCGCCGACAACCACCATCATCTCCCTGCCATCTCCACAAATTCTCGATCCACAACCCGACCAAGTCCGACCGAACCTACGACCAACCCCGCGACCTCGCCGCCAACCCAGCAACACTACCCAACCAACACCACCCAACCCATCACCGCCACCACGGCCATCACCGGCGAACCACCACCACAGACCACAAAAATCCCCAGAAATAAGAGAAATAAAACACGTTCCTAGTCCATAACGTACCTCCGGCGAGCCGAGTCGCCAGATCCGTCGTGCCCCGCCGCGCACTGCGCAGCACCATCGCCGACGCCCGATCCCGAGCTCCATCGCTGCCCCTGACGGCCACCGACGACGGAGCCGTCCGACCGATGGAACCCTCTTCTTCTTCCCGCAGCCAGTCCCGACCTTCCGCGCGCCGCGCCCAGCCCGGCGAACCGCCGTGCCTGGACGCGCTGTCGCCGCTCCCTGACCCGCTCCTCCCGCCGTCTCTTTCTTCCTCCCGCGTCCGCCACGGCCAGCGCCGACCGTCCCTCCGCTAAACTCCGGCGCCAAAACCCCCAAACCTTCGCTTTCTTCCCTACGCCTCCACCTCCGACTCCCCGACGAGCCGTCCACCTTCTCTCCCTCGTTCCCACTCTCCCGACCTTCCCTCTCTCGTCTGCTCCTCCTTCCTCCGCCTATTCCTGCTCCTCTTCGATCTCTCCTCCACCTCTCTCCCGAGAACACCCCACCGTTTTTCTCTCTCTCCAGCCCCTCTCTCGCTCACTCTCTCCATTAGCTCTCTCTTTCCCCCCTATGACTTTTTGTTTTTTATTTTTGCTGTTAGGTTGGTCTCCTCGAAAGAGGAGAACCACCTGGATTTTTATTTTTATATTTTTATTATTATTATTTATAGTTATTTAATAATAATATTATTATTGTTATTGTTATTATTATTATTATTATTATTATTATTATTATTATTATTATTATTATTATTATTATGGTATTTTGATTCCACAGTATAAGTTCTGTTGTTTTCCTTTATTTTATTATTATTATTATTATTATTACTACTACAATAGATTTCCTACATACAATATACATACCAATAATTAGTATGGCATTAAATAACAAGATAGTATTAAGATTTTATTGTTGTAAATTTTTCTAGTATAGTTATTTTAGAATAAACATATATTCTCCAAAAATTATATTTGTCATAAAATATGTAGTACTAGGCTTGGCCTATATTTATTTACAAAACTGGATTTCGAAGCGTAGATATATTATTATTTTTTTTATAAAATTAGTTTTAGTCTAAAAATATTCTAGATTTTCAAGTATTTCTTTATAATATTTGGAGTAATAAAAACTTAATTTAAATATATAATTATTTTTCTAAATTCGTTTATTTATTTCTTTCTACCAATTCTTTCGAATATCCAACCTTGCCCCTTGCTAGCCATATTCCTATCTTCTTCCAAATCTTGAACTTATTTATATCGTCCCTAACTAAATTGACCCTTCTGGACCCGATGCACCGGTCTGTACCACCAACAGAGGTCCCCTTGTGCAGTTGTTACACCAAAGTCGCAGTTCGTGCCACATTGATCATTGCAGCACACAAGGCGTCCTACCAGGCAAGACACCTTGCCATTTGCTGTTTACTTATTTTTAGCTCATATTTCATGCATTATTTATTTTCTTTATACAAAAACTGTGATACATAGCATAACTGTTAGAACTTACTGTTCATTTATTTTCCTGCTATGTATTATTTTTCTCACATTAAACCTAGATTTAAGGGACCACCTTGTGTGTTGCATTCATTGGCCTTGACACGTTGTAACACGAGGTTGTGTGTTACATGTAGAACACGAAAGTGCATGATTGGCTGGCCACCAATACGTACAAGCCATGCGATAGAAATAACCGCTAATAGAGGTTGCATGCTAGTTTGACTTAGCGGTTATAGAGTTAGCATTGGGCGGGAAGAACATGATTGGAAGTTGACTACCACCCTATCTATCGTCGACTCACTCGCTACTGAGGAACGATAGGTAGACTATATGCTATAGACTCGCTCGATACTGAGGAATAGTATATGGTGTTGTGACTCGCTACTGAGGTACTGCATTGTTAATTTCTCGACTTGACTGGGTAGTCATGCGACCATGAACTGTTCTTAAACTGCATCCACCTAGATTTGGTTAGGCGCCCTCATCCGTTAGGTACGAGTACCTTTGGTTTGGGTACTTGGATCTGACCGTGGCTTGGAACAATAACTTGTCACGGATTAGTTTGTCACATCTTGTCCTTGTTTGGTTGTAGGTGTGACTTACTACTTCGATGAGAAGGTATTGAACCTTGTTGGGGTCCGGATACCATATTGGATTCATATCATAGAAAGATACGTCACCGTGAATTAGTTTACCATCTCCTGTCCTTGTTTGGTTGGAGGGATGGTACGCTCGTTCAATAGGTGCGTATTGGACCATGTTATAATTCAATTGACTTATTTATTTGAGCGATATTTATTCAGTTTATATGGCATGATATTATGTGTCTTGTTACGTCCCTCTGAGGATCTGGTTGTCTTGCCAGGTGTGTGCTATTGTCTTTCGCAGGTGCTTTAGCTCTAGCCATGTTTATTGCTATTTCTCGAGGATGGTTGCTCTTGGATCGTCTTCGCTTCGCTCGCCAAAGTTATTTCATTTTCTATGTACTTTTCCTTATTTTGTTGGTAGTGGATTTGTCTCCGCCCAACATATTGTATCAAGACAATTCATTACCTTTATATAACATCTTTTATCTTTTATTTTTTGTGGATAAGATTAGTTATGGTTCTACTGCATTTTACAGCTTATGTATTTATACGAGGCTTCCATATATTGGAGTATACTTCGTACGAATACAGCTGGCATGTCTACGTTTCTAGTCCTACGTATTTTGGGACTGGGACGTTACAATGGGTTCATGGTGTTCTTCTTCTCAGAAATTTGGAGGAGAAGAACAGTTGTCCAGCTGTATGGCAGTACTTGACCGTATGAGCATTCATGCGGCAAGTCGCTTCTAGCCGCATAAGACCCTTGCGCTTCTAGCTGCATGAGGCCCTTGCATTCCAGCCGCATGGACTTGAATCGAGCGCATATTCCTGAAACTTCTCAGCACCGCATAAGCCTGGAATTTCTTGGTCGCATAAGTCCTCAGTCATTTCCAGCCGGATGGGGTCCCACTCGCTCTCAGCCACATAAGCCTATTTTCTTCTTGGCCGCATAGACCAAGTCTCTTCTAGCCGCATGGATCTTTTCTCTGCGAGTCGCATGAGCCCGGGACCGTTCTAGCCGCATGGACTCCTCCCTTGCGAGCCGCATAACACCTATTTCCTCCTGACCGCATGCGCCCTTGACTGAACATAGCCGCATGGGCTTCTAACTGATCCACATGCGCCTCTTTCTATTCCTAACCGCATGGGCTGCTACCGTCCTCAGCCGTATGAGCTGCTCCCGCATAGATTCCTTTCTTGGCCGCATATGCCTGAGCCGCATGGTTTTTCCATAGACTTGTATTCTATGATTAAATTATTATTATTTGATTTTTTTAACTCATGTCTTGTAACCTCAGCATAACTTGGGTCTCCTGGTTTAATGCTTGCACTATGATTCCCTGCACATATACCATGAACATGGCAGTGACCCGCAGTGGTGCACTCTTGATACGTAACATGACCTGATGGTGGCCCGTCGTGGCGCACTCCTGATAAGTAAACTTGACATGATAACCTGGCAAATCTTGATAAACTGTTACGACGGCTACCTGACATGACATGACCCGTATAAATAACTTGGACACCGTGGGCGATTGTGCTTGTACCAATAATCCAGTCTTGTCTTATATCATGTCTAGGATGGGACTCCTGAGTACTACGGTCAGGAGTACCTACTGAAATGGACTAAGGCTAATAACTAGATTAATATATTAGTCATAAAGAGATCTCCCAGCTACAGGTAATCCCGTTACCTGGGCGCGCTTGGGATCTATAGCCTGCCATCGAGTAGGGCATATTTCCAGCACACTGTCGTGTGTTGCACCCTTCAAGCTACTTAAGGGTACATGCATTTTCTGGACGATGTACCCACCTGAATTCAACCCCTAAATTTTGACCTGGGTAACCTGGATGGTCTGTAGGGCTTGTGGCTGTGGAATAATCTTACTGCATCTTGCTAGTAACTAGGCCTGTGATAACCCTAGCTAGTTAAAGTATCAAGTCGTACTTATTGCTTGGCCGTGATTGTTGAATGGAGAATAATCAGTCTAGTCTTGCCTTGATCCTGTATAAGATTGTTGCATGTTCTGATTTTCTTATAATTACCTTGTCGATAAATGGTGGAAAACTAAGTTCCATTCAGATGAAGGGTTACAACCCCGGTCCTTGTTTGGTTTACGGGTTGTAACCTGGCTATCCGAATAGTTCCATGGTTATCTCGTCGTATATTATCCTGATTTTATATTTCCAGATTCTATTTATTTATTATCTTCTGTGCTAATTGCTGGTTTTAGTTCCTAAGTGAAGCTTCCTTTGTGGCACTTGCTCTTTCTGGGATCTGACCCAGCTAGTTTTGTATGGCCAGATTTTGGAGCAGCTCCGGAGGATCAACCAACTTTTCAGCCCGATGGTGACCACTAGACGTAACCAGGGCAACGAGTGGGTTTATTTTTGATCTCCCACTTTATTGTAAAATATTCTTTTGAGGCGTTTAAGCCGACAAGCACCTGTTTAGCTCGATTGCACTTTACTTACTGTCCGCCTACGGACTGTAACATGATTGACAGATCCTAGGGTTGATCATGTATGACTAAACTCTTGCTAGTCCTAACATTTTGTAACGACTACCTTCATGATCAACTGAATATGTAATATTTGGGACGCCTTATTATTATATATTTAATAATCATACATCTTGTGACTTTACCTACTTGCTTGTGATTGAGACACTAGGCTTGTTCATGACCATAGGAGACTGTTGGCTTGTAGTAAACCCTCATGGGACAATTTAAAAGGATTGGCTAGCAAGGAGAACCCCCCTATTGAAGCTTTTCTTGCTTTTTGACACCAATAGGTAAAACTATCTAAACACCATTAAAATTCCAGTTTCTTTGCATATTTGGAAAGCCCTAGGACTACCCTAACTGTAGGTATAGCTAAACCTAGATTTTGTGTCCATTTCGTGTCCTAAATGGACACGTATCAGTCCCTACATATAGGTGTTTGATGAAATGCCCCAAAGGGCATTTCGATTTGGTTTTCAAATTATTTTTGAATAGAAATTATTGATTTGGTGTGGCTTGTGGATTTCTGTTGGACTGGGATTGATTTCGTGTCGTGTCGTATCGGAATCTGGACACAAACACGCGCGTTCCAGCGGCTACAGTATTCCCCTGCTACTTGGGGTGAATTCCTCATCGGACACGACGAATCGACACGAAACACTTGACAAGTGGGTTGGGGCATTGACTGATACCACGTGTGTCAAGTCTCATTTGTCCCCGTGTCGTGTCGAGCGAGCACGAGCTCGTGCATCGGATTTGTACTGACTGTGCACTTACTGTCAGTGAGCTCTGATACGGCTCTAGAAGTCTGGACACGACTCACCAGGACACGATTCAGGTTGTTGGACACATAGTTGGACACTAGGCGAACCACCCTGCACAGGGACACGACCTAATTCGTGTCGTGTCGGGTGCACGACACGCGTGCACGCACGAGGCTGCACTGCTGTGCAGTGTCCAGTTGTATTGATTTGGGTTTATTTGATTGGACACGTCGTGTCACGTGGTGGTGGACACGAGACATCTCCTTGGACACGTGCACACCCTATAATAGGGTTACCAACCTTTAATTTTGTATTTTAGTTTGTTTTCGATTTACATTTTTCCATTTACCCTAAAATCTGATACCAAGTTAATTTCCTGTATTTCCAGTTTTCAAAATTGAATTTTGGTTGATTAATTAACCCATTTAAATGTTATTAAATCACTGTTTAGATCCCTAATATAGTTCACCTATATGTAATCTACATGTATGCCAATTTTGGGTGATTTTGGTTGAGTAATTGAACTCGAAATGGGATTGTATATGCTGTGAACTGAAACTGTATAATTTGAACTGTTATTGAGTTGTTTTCCTTGTCTGAATCTGAGAAATCTGGGAATGTTTGTGTTTGGTTTTTGGTATAAATCTGAGAGTGTGTTTGGGGCCTTGACTCAAATCTGAGTTGGTCTATGGACTGTCATTGAATGTAGGTTGTTAAGTTGAACTGAAAACCTTTCACATTGCCTAAACAACTGAATACTTTTTCCTGTGAACACACAGGTTTCCCTCTTGACACCCTCTAACACACACACACACACTCTTTACTGTCCAATTTTGGACCTCACTGTCGTATGGACTGTTCACACACTTAGCCTATATACCACTCACTTGCCATGTACACATTGACACTCTATACACTATGCCATGATTCACTTTCCTGTTACACACACTCACTTACTCTAGTACACCGTCACTCATATATTTCATGCACACACACACTTGACTGTTACACCCTTTACTATTTTCATTCCATATACACACACATTCATTTCCACATACACAAACATATGTTTTCATTTACATGCCTATGTATATATAATGTATAAATATAATATATGTATGTGTGTGTACTATTATATATATAATATATGTATGTGTGGTATACATATAGGTAGCCTATATGTATATATATATATATATATATATATATATATATATATATATATATATATATATATATATATATATATATATATGTATTACGTGATTACGTGATTCCATGTATAGGCCTATAGGTAATGTGTGTGATGGCTTGGTCTAGGCTTGTATAGCTTTAGTAGACCTAGATAGATTAGTATAGACTAGATTGACCTAGTATGGACTTATTTAGGCCCAGTTGACCATAGTTGACCTAGGTTTGACTTCTTGGTTGACCAAGGTTGACCAAGAGTTGACTTTGGCCTAGTTTGACCTAGATTCATGTAGAGTGCATAGTAGAACTTCATTTTACCATTCTGGACTTGTTATGACTTGTGCTGTTCTGATTAGGAGCCAGACACCTCTCCTCGGACAGTATATTTCATCCGGACACTCAGATAGCAGGCGAGTACATTCTCTGATCATTTTATATCATGTTAGAATTATTTTCCTGCTTTAGATTACTTTACTTGATGCTGTCACGTTGGTAACACGAATTAGTACTATATGGATCCTTTCTTGAGATGTTATCCCCTCAGGGAGCATCGAATACTACATGTTCTGTGTGTTTCACTTACATCATGTATCACTATGCTTCATAGTTCATTGATCACTTGTGACATATACTCTCATGATCACAGAGTCTTCCATGAATCACCCATTTATGGGCATTCCCAGAATCACCCATTTTTGGGCCTACCATGTATCACCCCTTGTGGGCCATTGCATGGATCATAACATAACCTGGCTGGATCCTTGTGTATTGATTGGGATACGGGGGAGTAGAAGTAGACATGTGAATAATATCCAAGTAGTGTAGTTCCCAGAATCACTCCATAGTGTAGTTTCCAGAATCTCCTATGCCATTCACATGTCTATATTGTACTCTGACTCACTAGCCACTGATAGTTCTCTATTTACAGTATATATTTCCATTACAGCTATCTCTTTTACATTCTGTACTTCTTTTCAGTTTCCTGTATCTTACTCTACTGCATGTTTATACTTTCTAACCTGCTATGATCTGTTGAGATGTATTGTGCTTGCTCATGTCCTGACTGGACCTGTTGAAAATATTACAGAGGACGAGGAGGAGGCCTGTGTGGATACCTTCTACGGGGTAGTCCTAGACGACACTTGTGAGTTGGACTCTCAGGAGGACCCAGCTCTAGCTGATGACATTACCCCTATTGCCTAGACTAGCTTAGTTAGGCTTTATCTTACTTATGTTGTCTTAAGACTAGTTTAGTTAGACTTTATTTCTGTCTTTGAGATCTAGGTTGTATATATTCTTTCATATTCAGTAGCTGAGACTTGTATTCTGGATATTTGCTGAGATGTTATCTTAGACTCTTCTGATCATCTGTATTTTCTTTGAGTTCTATATCATATCGTGCTTCTTCTTCCTTAGTTGTGATTAAGTTTACTTTCTGCTATGTCACTCCCATTCGGGGAGTATAAACTGCTTAGCATTATATTGTTAGATGTTGTGACCTAGGACATCGTTTTACTGCCGACACTGCAGCGTAGGCTGGACGTACCCACGTCTCGTGCCCTTACTCTAGGGTGCGGGTCGTGACAATGACCATGTTTTCCTTCTTTCTATCGAGACTCCTAAGTAGCGGGACCGATCTCGTGTGCGAGACTTATCAAGACTTAGCGAGACTCCCAGGTAGCGGGACCGATCTCGGCGACAACCAGTCGCGTGAACTTCTTTTGTTCGTGGCATACTTTTTACTAAACCGACCGTGGCTGGTGCCTTTGACAGGCCTGGTTCTCTAGGCGACGCTATCGCTCAAGTCATATACTTATACGACGAGCCTTGTTCTCGAGGGACTACGCAACTTGACAACCGCAGATTGAACGGGACTGTGTTAGAAATGGCTTTGATAGCCCAGCACAACTCTTGTCTAACTTATTCGGGCAACGACTCGACGAGCAAAGGCTACGCCGAGCTACGCCGAGCTACGCATAGAGGGGATGGGCCGTGCATGCGGTCGACTTGAACGACCAAGTTCTCGGGTGCCTAGACTTAAGCCAACAGCCGTGCAAGTCGACTTAACTTGCGGGACGTGCGAAGGCTATGCCAAGCCTTGCGGGAAAGGACCGTGCATGCTTTACCAAGCATTCACGCAGGCGACGCCTATAACTTAGGCTATTTCAAGTGTCGGGACAACTTAGCAACTTACGCCAACTTCCTTCTCCCAAGCCAAAGGATCGAAGGATCGAGTATCATTTGAAAGCACGCTGAGCCGACTTCTATGAAGACCGTAGGACCATTTTCCATGTTCTAAGACATTCCGACTTATCGGGATTATTCCCCTTAGCTATGTACGTTCGTAGCTTTTAGATTAGCCTACCTGTACAAGTTGAAAATATGCGAGTTATTAAGTGAAGGCTAAGATGAGGCGAGTTCACCGAAACTACCCCACCTGTACGAGGAGTCGCCTCGACCGAGCGAGCCTTCGAGCAACCGTTGCAAGGCTAAGTTCCAATGCCGTCGGCGTTTCGATTCCTCCGATTGACTTTGCGGGACGGGGCACTACAACATACACCAATCAGAACAAGTATCATCCTCGAGACTTTCCTGAAGGCAAGCCATCCTACCATTTCTATGGCCAAGACTTAACCGAACCCAAACACGAAACTATAGCAGTTATGCAGGTATGCCAGAACTTATCGTATACACTCCGCCTACGCGTTTCCTCGATTCCGAGCCACGCTCGCACTAGTATCAATCCTTTCCTTTAATATGATTCCAAGTCCTCGACACTCTTCCATTCCTCAAGTCATGCTTGAACTCATCGTATCACTTGGCTGGATCGTGCACACATTCCAGGCATCCCCAAAATACATGCATTCAGCCAAGCCGTATGATAGAGAATTTGTCATTCTCACTCGAGTCGCATCGTATACATACTCAGGCGTCCCTGAAATATATGTATGTCAGCCGAATCTCGTGAGCGGGGTTTTCTATTCCTGAATCGTTCAATCCATCCATACCAATCTGCAAGATCAATCCTCGAATACAAATTCCTGAAACATGGGCATTTCGCCTAACCGCTAGGCCAATTTCTCAAGGCTAAGTCAATGTCAGGATTGGAATCATAGTTCTCCAACAATAATGCCAACACTGACCCAAATCCTAGGGTCAAACCAAGTCGATAATACAGGATTTTCTACCCAAGCTCGCGTCACTCAGATTTCTAAACATCGAGCACGATCACCTATTCGCATCAACGCATTCGTTGCGGCAATCCGAATCCGTTCAATCATCAATTCTAACCAATTCGTGCATTCGATTACGAGGTCGTCTAGCTCGACAATATGTTGCGCCCCAATCTCACGCGAGTCCGATTATCCACGGTGGTTCATGAATCACCATACAACGCTCCCGTGGAATAATCATTCTCATCGGGGCGTAACTCTTGTTTAAGTCTAGACTAATTCATTCTCGATACGCAGATTGGACCTACTCAATCCTCAAGTTCAATTGTCAAGTACCCTGAGTCATTCTCAAGTCCACCTTCACGTCAAACTACAAGTCGATGCATACAAATTGCCACGCCGTGCAAGTTCGATCACCCCCGCTGCATGAATCACCATACCAGCGCTCACGCGGAGTGATCGCCCTAATCGGCGTGACGCATGTGCGAGGCTGGAGTTGCGCTCGCATAAGACAAGAATGTCGACTTTGGGGTTATCGTCGAAGCAAATCCAAGCATTTCTTTTTCATCCAATCCGAGTTCGATAGTCTGTTCATCATTCTTTTCAACTAGGGAATACTCAAGCCAACTTTATCTTTTCCTCGATGTATTTCAATATCCCAAGTATAGCATCTATCGGAACAATAAAATTTGCACGATCGTCATTCGCCGAGTCAGAGTACCCCCAAGTTATCACATATCGATCCTTGATACGGCTCAATACCATCGACGATATGCGTAACCTGACGATCTTCCTTTGTAACTAATTTCGAGTCGTGCGACTGATGCTACTGTCCGAACTGGATACACCACAATTCCATTCGATTCAATCCAAAATCACACGTGCCATCCTCGAGCTTCCTCGATCAAGACATTCACTTTTATTCATCGTTCCGAATCGTTTTCTAACTCGCGTTGCTCATTCGCAAGTTGTCCGAACGATATCTCGTTTGGAACACACGAAGTCACGATCAACTAAGCGTGACGCGTTCTAAGACTTTGCGCGATCGCATCGCCTCGCCGACATACTCGTCGTTACCCTTAATCCTCAATTTTGCTCGAATGATTTCCAAGACAAACCATACATCACTCGGATTCGAGCCATCCGATCTAGTCCTCAATCATGTTCGCACTACTCGCTAACGCATCTTTCAGATTTGTCCGACGAATCTCTAGCGTAATCGCTCATGCCGTGTCGACGTACTAAGTCGTTCGCGTTAATCCTCAAAATCCAATTCCAATCTTCCATGTACGCCTAAGCGTTAGCTCGATAGCATTTCTAACGATAGACACTCTAAGTGTATTCTCGTTCCCGACCGAGCGATACTTGATATCGCTCGCGGCTCGTTTGCACCAAAAGGTCGAGGTGTGCGACACGCGGCACAACTTAGCCAAACGGCCGTGTGCATAGCCATCCCATGCGGACTATATTCAAGTTGCATGCTCACTTGCTAAGGTCATTATCGGACTAGTTAGGTGCGCACGTGACTTGCTACTTTTATCACGAGTTTCCTTTCAAGTCAAGTTGACATCATTCGGCACAAAGGCCATTGTCTATCGATGCGTTCGATTGAACGCTTGTACGAGCTTTTGAAAATATTTAGACTTATTGTATGGACATGCCGAGGGACATTCGAGAGAGAGCGCATACTTATTTTCCAACGACGAGCTTTCAAAACTGAGAAATTCGACTTGAAGTCCAAGGACGTAAAGCCATGCTCTGATACCATTAAGTCATGCCCCGCTCCCGTAGGAGCGATTGTCCTCGCTAAGGCATGATGCCGCACGAGCCTAGATTGTGCTCGTGCAAGGCAGGTTCCATAACGGCCGATTTGCAGCGGTGGCGACGGGGTCGTCGTACAGAAGTCCCAAGCAGATACATTGAATATGCAGCAGAAATTAGAGTAAGAACACATGAACACGAGTCATTCAAAAGAAACACTTTTATTGATATTGAATACAAGATTATATTTGTGGGAGCAAGGCCAAATTATAAGTCTCTCATGCTCACTTTTCTCTCATTTTACAAGTCACTCTGCTCTCTCTCATCTCTCGATACAAATGGTTGAACCAGCGGAAGCTTCGGAAGGCAATGTCCATACATTATGTCCCATATAAGTCTTGAGTTCACGCGGCCGCACGCTTTGACTCGCCAAGGAACTCCGTGCCTCAACGCATCCAAGTGGCTCTGCGCCACGAGCTTCTACCTGTGCCTGCACATGAAACACTGTGTGGGTGTCAGTACTCAACTGTACTGGTGGAGTGAGCTCCTCGCCCACCCATATAAAACCGACACGCTCATTTACTTTGTGCATTACAAGTCCCTTTCGATTGTCAAGCTAGTCTTGCCTTAGGATCAGTTTTAAGACTACGACGTCTGACCAACCCAACGTGCAACGACATGGTCGTGCCATAATGCCAACGTGTGCTGCGATCGAGGCAGTGCCTCATCGCCTAGGTACTTAACCAAACTTTAACTCGGGACAGCAGGGTCGTGCCATACTCTATTCGTAACTTAACATGTTCGAGCCAGTGCTTTGCCGAGGAGCAACTTATGCGAACTCGGCCGTGCCAAGACTTTCACTTAAACTCAAGTGCCTCTAGACCAACTTTTGTGCCACTGGCGTCAAGGGGTCGACTCGCGCAGGTCGTGCCCTTAGACTTTGCCTAGACTTGTCCGTGCTTCAAGATAAGGTCGTGCCTAACGACTCCCTGACTTAGCCAACTTTTATATTTCGGTCCTTTCGACTTAAAGAAATGGCACTAGACTTAACTTATGCAAACTTAGGCCAACAATGTCGATACGCGAAAGCCACTACACGAATGCCAATATTGATACGCGAAAGCCAATACGCGAATGCCGATACTTGATACGCGAAAGCCTTGCTTTGTGCCGAAGCATGTGTCTTGCTGACATAAGCTATAACTCATTCCACTCGTGCTGATACAAGGCTGGCACTAACGGGACCACATCTTGCTAACTTGATATATGTCATGCTAGACTTGTCTCATGATTCGAGCGACGCCGTGCTAGTACTCGACGCTATCCAAAGGCAAACACGTGGATTACCGCTCTTGCCGACACATCTATATGAGTGGTTACTAGCAATGTCAAGCTATCTTAGACTCGGCTCGGTAGGGGTATCGGGTCGCCCTTCCATAGGTAGCTAGCCCCGAAAGCGCCGATACTCCCATGCGGTTATCCGGCATCCTGTTTTGAGCCGACTCGCTTCCCCCGGGCCGAATGATCCCGGCGCCCCGACAATCATTCGAGAAGACTTCACCTTGTCGACAAGTTGTCCAATGACCATGCAACTCGATCTACCAAGTCCTTCCTTATTCATGACCATGTTTTCCTTCTTTCTATCGAGACTCCTAAGTAGCGGGACCGATCTCGTATGCGAGACCTATCAAGACTTAGCGAGACTCCCAAGTAGCGGGAACGATCTCGGCGACAACCAGTCGCGTGAACTTCTTTTGTTCGTAGCATAGTCTTTACTAAACCGACCGTGGCTCGTGCCTTTGACAGGCCTGGTTCTCTACGCAACTTGACAACCGCAGATTGAACAGGACTGTGCTAGAAATAACTTTGATAGCCCAGCACAACTCTTGTCTAACTTATTCGGGCAACGACTCAACGAGCAAAGGCTACTCCGAGCTACGCATCGAGGGGACGGGCCGTGCATGTGTTTGACTTGAACGACTAAGTTCTCGGGTGCCTAGACTTAAGCCAACAGCCGTGCAAGACGACTTAACTTGTGGGACGTACGAAGGCTATTCCAAGCCTTACGGGACAGGACCATGCATGATTTACCAAGCATTCACGCAGGCGACGCCTATGACTTAGGCTATTTCAAGTGTCGGGACAACTTAGCAACTTACGCTAACTTCCTTCTTCCAAGCCACGGGATCGAAGGATCGAATGTCATTTGAAAGCACGCTGAGCCGACTTCTATGAAGACCGTGGGACCATTTTCCATGTTCTAAGACATTCCGACTTGTCGAGATTATTTCCCTTAGCAATGTGCGTTCGTAGCTTTTAGATTAGCCTACCTGTGCAAGTTAAAAACATGCGAGTTATTAAGTGAAGGCTAAGATGAGACGAGTTCACCGAAACTACCCCACCTGTACGAGGAGTCGCCTCGACCGAGCGAGCCTTCGAGCAGCTGTTGCAAGGTGAAGTTCCAATGTCGTCGGCGTTTCGATTCCTCCGATTGACTTTGCGGGATGGGGCACTACAACTACTACCTTAATCTCCTTAAAATAGTTTATATCCTTCTCCTAGCCATTTATAATTATGAAACCTCGAGGACTTCTATCCACCTTTGGTCACGCTACTCCCTCAAGGGTATATCACTAAAACTTTATAACCTTCCATCAAGTTGCTAGAGTCATTATCCTTAGATATCTAAAACATATAGCATCTATATCCCTACATATCTATCAAACAACCAAATATTCAAAATCAAGCAATATTATACTATAACTTAAGAATCTTTAGTGAATTCTAGACAGCACGATCATTCGTCATCCCGAAATAGAAAGGGACGAGAATCAATGGTACAGAAAGCAAGAAAGTATATTCGAGAGCAAATATAGAGTTTTCAAGGACGTAGAGAATTTCTAAGAAGATTTTCAAGGCATAGTGGATTGAGATTTCTAAGGTTTAGTCATTGTCGCAGGCTCGTACCAGTACAGTTACGTAATCCGGTACGATATGCTCTGACCTGCATGGGCCACCACAAAAACTTGTCATGACCTGCACCCACTTTTCGGACGTGAGCTTGTGAGCAAGCCAGCTACGTATCGAGCAGACTCCAGTCCGACTCGAGTATGTATAAACTGTCAAGGTCATGGTATCATGGCTAATCTAAACTATATCTCAATCTACAAGAATCATATAAACAAGAATGAACAAGTATGGGTCATGGTCTGCAGCCCATTAGCATATTGTTCGATTAGACTCCAAGAATGATATGAGTCTATAAATAAGTAGAGTATATCATGGCATAGAACGAGAGGATAATAAAGAAATACCACAAGCAAATACCTGTATCCCTACAGGTATAATCACTACCATCATGAGCCGCTAACTAACTCCATGCAAATTCGCTACCAGAAGAGATCATCAGGTCCTCAGAGGATATAGCAAGATACATATAAACATGCCTATCTAACAGTTTAATCATGCAATAATATAAACATGATATAAACAGGAACTAGACATGAGACTGACATATGGCTACTGACAGGTCACTATAAACACGGATACGGGATCAACTATACATAATGAACTGCTGGAAGAACAAGTAAACAAGAGATCAATGGAATACCAACCCTCGCCCCGAAGTGGACTCGCAGGTCAGTTTCAAGACAAGTCACCCTCGCCCCGTGTGTGGACTCGCAGGTGCAAACGGACAACCCTCGTCCCATGTGTGGACTCGCAGGTTGTAAGCAATCAAAATAAGGAAATAGCAGTTCAATTACACATACTTATAGACACGACTCAGTCAAGATATATGTGACGACACGGTACAACTCAATCATGACACAGGTAAGGACTACTCTAGCATGGACCATAATACGGACAAGCCTGGTGTAACTACGCTATCAAATCAAGTAATACTGATATACAAGCAAGACAATAAACTAGTAAACATGTTATCATACAAATCTATAGCAACTAAGGTAACTAAAGATAACATACTAAACAGGTGAACTATAAGCATGAAGATGAACCGTAGAGTGAGGCAAGGTATACTTGCCTGTGGTCCTTGCATAAATCGTAGTCACAAGTCGAGGATGAAGGGATGCCGATCTAGGAGCTGTCAACCTATAACACATATCGTACCATGAACCGTGCACGAAAACTATAAATCAATTCTAATGTTCTAGTTCTAAATTCATGGAATAGTGGCTAATTGGATTACTAATCTAATAATAATTAATTCTAGAATAATTTACTTAAAAACCTAATTTAACCTAATAATAATCTGAATATAATCTAAATATGCAAGTTTGGTCATCAAAAGTCGTATTTCCAATTTTGGAAACCATGGCATGCAAATCGAGGCGTGCCGTTGACTATTTAGTCAAACACTGAGAACTCTAGATTTTGAAAGTGTACCTTGGTAGATTTCAGTGCCACGAGTGCGCTGGAATCAATCGTGCCGTAAAATCATGCTTTGGTCAAAAGATATCGCCGTTATGGCTAATCGTGACCAAAACGGTGATCAACCGATCAATTCTAAGTTCAACAGAATAACTAAAAGACTAGATGAACGAAATAATTTTTGGAAAACATATATGTCGTAGAGATCTGTGTTAGCTTTCCGAAACTTTAAACGGTTCGTGATTTCGAATTCTGGTTCTCCCGGAATCTCAAAAATACCGAAACGTGTTAAGTTTCCGACAACCGACACTCTACGAATTTTCTAGAAATTTAGGAATAATATATACAAAAACAAATTACATATTCAGAAAGCTTACCTCGATACGAATCCAACAAAAAAAAATGGCGCACGAAAAACACGTCGGAGTTGGAAGAAATCGTTTCGGGAAGTCGAGATCTCTACTAGAACTCTCTCTCAAAAAGGCGGCTGAAATTTTATTAGGGTTTCGAATATAATAGTTTATATATAAGAGAGAGAGAGAGAGGCGGTTCAGTCTGGGCGCCGACAGGTGGGCCCCCTGGGTGAATTATTGGATAATTAATTATTTAATTCAGAAAATTATTTAAAAATCATTTTAAGTCCAAATAAATCAAAATAAATTGCAGAAAAATTCAGAAAAATTCAGAAAAATTCTAGAAAATTCTAGAAAATATTTCTAAGTGCCTAGAATCTAAATAAAATATTTTAACACAAAATATCATCATGTGACCTCACAGTAAATTTCCAAAGCCTATAAAATCTAATTTCTATAGGTTTTAATTATATAAAAATTCCCAAAAATTCTAAAAAAATCCAGAAAAATTTTAAAATATTCTAGAAAATATTTCTAATCTCCTAGAACCTAAATAAAAATAACTTGTCTCAAAATAGTCCTAAATGACCTTATAGTAATTCATGAAAGTCAATAAAATAAATACATCTTTAATAAATAAATATCTAAAAATGTCTAAAAATTATAGGAAAATATAATATAGCTATAGCATGCTTATAAACCCTATCTAGAGATCATGTGACCACAAGATGGTCATAAATTACCTGTGGGCTTAGTCACAACTCCTATGATAATAGACAAATTAAATATAAACAAATCAAAATAAAAAAATAAAAATATATCACAAAATTTTGGGAAGATGAGTTACAAATCTACCCACCTTAAAAATAATTTTGACCTCGAAATTCTAATTCTTAACTATCTCTTAAAATTCAAAGTCTACTACTACCTTAATCTTCTCAAAATAGTTTATATCCTTCTCCTAGCCATTTGTAATTATAAAACCTCGAGGACTTCTACCCACCTTTGGTCACGCTACTCCCTCAAGGGTATATCACTAAAACTTTATAACCTTCCATCAAGTTGCTAGAGTCATTGTCCTTAGATATCAAAGACATATAGTATCTATATCCCCACATATCTATCAAACAACCAAATATTCAAAATCAAGCAATATTATACTATAACTTAAGAATCTCTGGTGAATTCTAGACAGCACGATCATTCGTCACCCCGAAATAGGAAGGGACGAGAATCAATGGTACGGAAAGCAAGAAAGTATATTCGAGAGCAAATATGGAGTTTTCAAGGACGTAGAGAATTTCTAAGAGAATTTTCAAGACATAGTGGATTGAGATTTCTAAGGTTTAGTCATTGTCGCAGGCTCGTACCAGTACAGTTACGTAATCCGGTACAATATGCTCTAACCTGCATGGGCTACCACAAAAACTTGTCACGACCTGTACCCATTTTTTGGATGCGAGCTCGTGAGCAAGCCAGCTACGTATCGAGCAGACTCTGGCCCGACTCGAGTACGTATAAGCTGTCAAGGTTGTCACTACCACTTTTCTAGCTTGAGGGTATTTTGGTTATTTTTAAAATTTTGGAATTTAATTTGGAATTATTATTATTATTTATAATTAATGTGATTTTTAAGTGATTTTAGTATAATTGATTTTGGTGTTCTAGTGGACTTTGACTTATGTTGACTTTGGAGACTAACCTAGTGGCTAACCTAGGTCATAACTAAGTGATATGAAGACCTAGGTTGACTTAAGTTAGTGAGGATTAACTCATTGGAATTAGTTTGGGGAAATTAGGAGCTTGATTGATTAATGAATGGCTTGTGAAATCACAAGTCATTTTATGACTTAAAGGCTTCATGGTCCATAGGCCCACACCCCTTGAACCAAACCCTAACCCTAAAAATTTGGCTGGCCACTATGGTCCTCCCTCCCCTATTTATAGCACCTTGAAATTAGGGCTTGCATCTTTAGGAATCATTGCCATTTGGAAGAGGTGAGTCTCCATCTTTGTAAATTCTTAGAAAATCTATTTTAACTCCAAATTCCTCCAAACTAATTGCAATAGGACCTAATTTTAGTCTACTTGCTGTTGGTGTTGAGTATTTTTAGGAAGGACACAATTTGAGGGAGTTTGGTGGCTTGAGGAACTCTTTCCATTTGGGGATTTTAACCCTTGGTCCATCAATAGGTTATAATCCATTCTACTCCATGTAAATTCTGTTAAAATTCATTTCTAGGGTGCCCTAACCCTAACCTAATAGTAGGATAGGCTAACCCTAGAATTTGAACCCATTTTGTGTCCGTATCGGACACGTATCAACGTGTATAGGAACGTGATCGACGAAATGCCTCAAAGGGCATTTCGTTTGATTTTGTGATTTGTGTTTGAATAGAAAAATCGATATTCACCATGCTTATGCATTCCTTGGGCACTGAGCTCAATTTTGTGTCGGGTTGAGTCGACACGGGCGCGTGGACACGCGGTCGCACGTGTGCGCGCGCTGGCAGGATTTTCCCCTGCTGCTCGTGTGCGTTTTCTTAGTGCACACAGTGTTTGAGCCCACGAAACTTGACACTTGTGTCGTTCTCATGACTGACACGAGAACCCCAGGCTGACACGAACTCTTGTGTCGTGTCGGACACGCTTTTGCCTGTGCACATGTCGTGTACTGTGTACACCTATGTTCTGAAATCGTGTTCTTGAGTTTAATTTATTATTAATGCTTTTAAATTATGTTTTAATTATTATTTAGATCCTAAACATGATGTTAAATCTCTGTTATATTAGGTTTGCATATTAGAAATGGTTTGATGTGGAGAAATGGGTTCGAATTTGGGAATTACTGCATATTCCTGATACTACTTTGATACTTAGTTCCAGTTTAATTCCAACCCTCTAATTAATTCCTATTTTAGTAATATTGTTCACTGATTTTGATCCCCACATGTTACATTTCATGCTAGCTAAGTTTTACATTCAAATATGGACTTTCGATTGTGAGAATGGGATTTTGGTTAGTGTGATGGATTCAAAATTGTTGAACTGATTTTGGGGTTAAACTGAGATTTGTATTGAAACTGAGAATAGTTTTTAAACCATCTTGATTGATTTGTAAACTGATTCCTTAATCTTAAATTGTTGAACTGAGTTTATTTCCCATTTACCTGAGAATAATTGATGAACTGAGTTCCCTCTTCGATTACTGAATGCCTGAGATTGGGTTGCATTGCGAGTGAGTGATTTTGAGTCACTGATTCCATTCCTGTTGTTCTTTTTTCTGAGAATAGGTTGTTGGCTAATGGGTGGTTTCAAATATGTGTATACCTGAGTTAATTCCTTTTCATTTTGAAATATGAGAAACCTGAGATTCAATTCTAACTGTTACACTTGATTCAAACTGAATATGTTCAATAGAAACATGAGTTTTCCTCCTTCATCTTTAAACTGAGTTGTTGAATTTGCGAATGGCTTTTACTAAGAAACCTGAGATTGTATAACTAAGAAATGGGGGTATTGATTTGGCTGTGAACTGATTTCCTTTCCATTTATTTCAATGTTGTTCTTCCTTCAAACCTGGATTATTCCTTTAAACTGAAGTGAATTTCACATACCTGAGTTACCTTTTCATTTATTTTCAATATTGTTTTCTTCAAACCTGGGAATGAGTGTGTGCATTCACTGTTTTCCCTTAACTGGAAATTAGACATTCATGTATTCACTGTTCTAAATGGTCACACTGTTTCTTAACCTGCTGAATACACAAGTCACACACCCACTGTTTGCCATTAAAATTCTTTGATTGTAAATTTCAATACAAACAGAACAGTGTTACAATATAGGACTTAGATGTAGCCTTAGAAGTACACTTTTGTTTAATCTGGGTCCCTTGTGCCGATGGAGCGAGTGGTAATGCGTTGACTCCGTTGACGAGCTGACGACGGTTATCGGTTCTCTGAAGGTTTGGATTGCTCTGGGTGCTGGAGCTTGCTGAGAGAAGGAAGACGTTGAGTGTCTGAATCTGCCTCTCTGGTGATATGTTCGTTCGTATCTGTCTGTATGTAGGTGGTGCGGAAGAAGGAAATGATCCCTCTATTTATATGGTCTGCAGGCTGGCTGCTCATGCACGCATATGTAGGATGCGTCGATGTGTGGGGACGCCACGTGTTGATTGCTGATGGAGGCGTATGGGTGATGAGCCCTGATCGAGGGGGTTGACTTCTTTATGTTGCTGCTGTGAACCGGCACGTAGCGGAGAAGAAGATCTTTCTGTTGCTGAGATCTTGGATGAGTCGAGTCAAAGGACATGTGTCATCGACTCATGGCTCGGAGATCTCGGATTTGGTGGGGAATGATTCTGGTAGGATGCACCTAGGATTGGGCGCATGAGGAGACTTTGGCTCGTAACCTTTAGGGGTCATGAACCATTCTGGGCGCATGGCTTTTGAGGCGCATGCAGGCGACTTTCCTTCTGTCTTTTGGGATCAGAGAGCAGTCTGGGGCGCATGGCTTTTGAGGCGCATGCGGAGCTTCAGATGGAGACTTTTCTTCTGTCTTTTGGGATCAGAGAGCAGTCTGGAGGGCATGGCTTTTGAGGCGCATGCCGGTTTGGGCGCATGGCCGCGGAGGCGCATGCGGGTGGTCGAGTGGCCACGTGGCAGTAGCCGTCGAATTAAAGTCATGTTGATGCTGACGTCGCCGACGCTTCATCTTCTGAAAAAGCTGCCGACTGTTCAGACTTTGGGAGACGTGCTGCCAAATCTGTCAGTTCAGCATTTAATGTTTGTGACATTCGATGGACAGCTGAGGGGGCGCGTCGATTGACGTTCCACTGGGTATGGGGGGCGCATTCTCTGTGATGCGCTTGGCTCTGGAGGGCGCATCTGTGTGATGTGCCTAAAATCGAAAGGCACGTACAGCTGTTCCGTTCCTCGAGTGCTTTAAATAGCCGTTTGGCTGAATTCGAGGCGTCCGGTTCATCCATTAAATGTAAGTTCATTGCTCAAAATTCGGAGAGCCATCCACTTGGCACGTGGGTTTGATCTGCCCGGCCTATAAATAGTGGCATGGAGAGAAGGTTTGCTCCTCGTTCTCTTACGTACTTCCAACATAAACTTTATTCGAGTGCACTCTGTTGACGAAGTGCTCCCGAGGGTGAAGATGAGACGCCATGTCGTTGTTGCTGCACTTGAAGGTGACTGTTACATCCAAAAGATGGAGTCGAGGGCTTCCGAGGCAGGCAGAAGGTGCCTGTTGCATCCAAAGATAAGAATGCTCGGGCCTCGTCTTCGTTGTTCTGGGAGAGCCGTAGATCGGAATGGCGGTGTCCTGACCGTCTTCCTCTGGCTTTGGAGGCTCTTTCTCTGGATGGGGTGTTAATTGCCATCCACATCCTGCTCGGAGAGGTGAGCCTGGCTGGAAGAGTAGCACATAACTGGGCTGCTGAAGGGATGCACATAACTAGGGATGTACATAACTAAGCTGCTGAAGGATGCGCCTTGCTGAAGGCGCATGGTGGTGCTGCGCCTGACTGGAGGCGCATGGTGGCTGCTGCGTCTGACTGGAGGCGCATGGTGGCTGTTGCGCCTGACTGGAGGCGCATGGTGACTGCTGGCCGTAGACTTAGGATCTTTCCTTTGTAGAAGTTTTCCTTTGTACAGCCTTCTCTAGACATGTAATAGACTTTTATCTGTGAAATAAAAAGTTCTTTTTTCATGTCTATGCTTGTTGCTTTTGCTGTGAAATATTTTGTCCAAGCTCTGGCGTATGTAGTGTCCGGCGCATGGGCTTTCTGGTTGTGAAATTCCATGCTTCTACAAGACCCCCTTCAAAGTTTTCAAAACTTTTGGATAAGTTTTGGAATACTTTGAATAAGAAGCATGGAGGTCAGGACACATGACTGTTTGGGGCGTATGCCTGTTCGGGCGCATGCTTCTCTCAGTTAATGATGATGGTGCCTCGATAACCAAAGAGATTAATGATGATCTTTTGGTTTTATTTGCTGTTATCTCTTCACAGAACCCGAGGCGACGGCTGAGATCACACATCATCGGGTCACGCGTGCGACCGAGCCCTATAAATAGGTAAGAGATGGAGAGAGAGAGTTCTTCTTCTCCTTGTTTCTTGCTTTCTTTAGAGTTCTTCTTCAAAAAAACCCTAATTTCTTCTTTGAGAGAAATGGCCCCAAGACATCCCGCGGCGGTGCCGGCAAAGGAAATGAGCCAATGGAGTATGCTGAAGGAGATGCCCCTATCACCATTGTGACTCCGGCCGACGTTCGTCCTGCTGTGACGGGTAGGTGTCATATACTTTCTTTGTTCAGGCGGTCTTTGGATCATGCGACTGAGTTGACGACTCTCTTCTGCCAACGTATACGGACCACTGTCCTCGCCGAGGTTTCACCCCGCCAACGTGCATAGGCTTAGGCCTTTATCATGTAATGAGGTTTAACTGCAGACGCGCATGGGTTCATATCCTAAATATGCCGATGCCTGTGCTGATGCGCGTGGGTTTATGCCCTGATGATGCGCCGAAGCCTTTTACTGAGGCGCATGGGTTTACACCCAGATGATGCACCGAAGCTTTTGACACACCTTGTCTTTTCATCTGATCTTTGATTTTTGTTGTGCCAGTATCGATGACGATTCCGCTGCTGAAAGAGGTCCTACTGGATGCCTCCCTTTGTCAAATGGGAGTTGATTTTGACGAGGCTGTTGTCAATCCTGCCAAGGGTGTTATCTTACAGGATCAACCTCCTGAAAGGGTGCTGCAGATCCAGAACCAGTTGCCAACTTTCCTCCAGAGTATGATGGAAAGCGGAAAACTGAAATCTGCTGAATCCGGCGATGTGACTTTCTTGAGACCCGTCTTTTTGTTTGGTGACCGCCTGATCTCCACGGAAGCGAAGATACTGAAGGTCAAAGAAGACTGGTTCTTTTCGGCAAAAGGCATGGTGCTGTATATGCGACAACTCGACCGCCAGTTGCCGCTGACAGCCTTCTATCATCTAGCTTCGAAGAGAAGGATGTCCTGGGAACTTACTCCTTCTCAGGGAGGGGCTCTAAGAGGTGCTCTTTCGATTGATGCTGCCTCGAATCAAAGGGATACCTTATCTGCTTCACGAACCAGTCCCTCGTTCAGTTGCAGGACTTTGCGTCCCGGAAGCCTCTACAGTGAGGTCCCAACTGACACTTTTGCCTTCAATGCTCCAACCTTTGCGAGCCGGATGTCGACATCGAAGGTTATGTACCCGAAAGGTAGCTTTAGGGTCGAAGGTTGGTGTCATCACATCCCGAGGTGGGACGAGTTGACCACTTGGGTGCTTTCGAAGTTCAAGGCAGAGCTCAAGGAGATTGGCTAACAGCCGCCATCCGTGCCACGCAGGCTGGCGTGGATCTCAATAAGCCTATGTTCCTTGCACTGTTGGAGTTGTTCAATACCCAGACTGGTATGTTTTATACTCCCGTGGGGGAGTTGGGGTTGGCTCTCCACGAGATATACGAAGTGTCCAAGCTTCCCTGGGGCTCAGAGCCGTACGAGGAATATTTTTCGACAAATGAAGAGATCCAGGTTCTGGAAAATAAGAACCCGGAGATGATAGCCGTCTTCAAGGAAGTGGCGAGCCACCATTATTTGATGCATCAGAAGGACAAAGTCAAGACTCAGCCTCATGTGACTGCTTGGAGGGATTATATTTTCAAGCAGGATTTGATGGATCCTTCGAGGATTCGGTTTACAACTCCGCAAGGGCTGAAACCTGCGGAAGTGTCTTCTAAAATAAGCCGGTTGGACGAAAGGACTCCTCGTTCCAATGAGGATGGTGATAACGCGTATAGCTGCTTCTGGCACTGTGCGCACCGGATGTCATCTAAGTCGGTGTTGACGGCCTACTTGATGATATGGCTCCGGGATTGCGTGTTTGTGGGCGGATCCGGTGCCGTAGAGAGGGTACATCGGAACCTCATTTTATCCGCCGTGAAGTTGGCCTTTGGACGACCTTTAGCTCTCCTTCCCGCGATGGTGTGTAACCAGTTGCGGGGTTTGAGGTCTTTTGCTGATGACGTGATCCTCGAGAAAGAAAACAACGACAACTTTCCCCGGGCCGAGCTGCCCTTCCATTATCTTATGGGATGGCTGATTTTGCATTATCCGAACGTGATGCATCCCGGTCCAGAGGAGGATCAAGTTGAAGGAGATGCCTTCATCCGCCGCTTCTACAAGAGGAAGTGGTTATACACTGGCGTTCCCGTTTGTAGGAGGGTTTTGTCCTTTCTTCAGGGGTGGGAGATTGTCAAGGTTGGCCCTATTTTTAAAGCTTTCGAGGCCGATCAAGACTTAGTTTATTCGGGCGAAGATGCGATTACTTTGCCGAAATGGGGTTTCCGTTGGTTGCAAAGCATTCGGCCTTCTTACTTGGTCTATCGCAACCAGAATAGATATTATCTGGAGCCATATCTGCCCAGCCGGTTCGCGTGCCTATTTGGCTATACTCAGCTGATGCTACAGAATCCCAGTAGCAGTCTGGGGTTCATCGGTAGTTTGCTAGATGGAGCTCGGGGCTGGCAATATTACAATGTCGGGTGTACTGGTGTTCAATTTACGGAGCCCATTTACAACCCTCGGCCGCAGATCCTGTATTCGGCCGCCAAGCTGTATTGTACTATGAATACTGCATCTCCTGGTTATGACAGGGAGACTAGTTTCATCGTCGGAACTCAGCTGGAGGCCACGATGAATATGTTGGCGGCAGCCCGATCATATCGTCCTCCAGAATTAGTGGGATATCGGGCTGCTGCTGCAGCCCCAGTAAGGGATCCGTCTGTTGGGAAGAGGCGTGCTGACGCAGAAGCTGGTTCTTCTGTACCAAAAAGGCTGAGAAGGACGTCGACTCCAAAGGCTATAGGAGCGCTACTTGAAACGCCAGCGGGATCTGCTGAGGTAAGGCGTCCTCTGTAATTCTGGTCCATCTTGTCACTTTGGTGGCTTACGCTTTTCTTCTTATAGGGATCGAAGAAGAAAACCCGTGTTCCGAAACTGGGTGTTAGTAAACCGAAGGAGGTGGCAAGCTCTTCTGATGAGCGCATTCCACCGATGATAATGTCTCCCGTGGAGGGGAGTCCCGAAGATGTTCCTGTCGAGATTTCAGTACCTCCTGACTTTGTTAAAAGAATTGCGGAGGTTGCAACAACTTCTGGAAAGGTATAATCTGCCGTAGAGGCCTTGGACGTTGAGGGACCTACGGACTCGAGGCATCCTGATGATGAAGTGGATTGGAGTTCGTCGCCTTCCGATGACATCCCTCCAGCGTTGCAAGAGTCTGTTGCGGGGGCAGCAGATATGGTTGGAACAGAGGAGAGGGTTGATTCCCCTCCTTATCATGATGAGAGAAGATCGGCTGTATCAATGCCAAGTCCTACTCCGGCCTCACCCGTGGAAGTTGAGGTGGCTACCGATCAGGTGGTAGTGACATATCCTGTCCCTGTAGAGGGACTTGAAAAGGATGAGACTCATCTGCCAGTCCTGTCTCTCGGAGCGGGCCAGGAGATGAGTGTTGATCTCCCCGTTCTACCAGGGGAGGTATTGACCGCCGATAGGACGTTAGGGGCGGAAGAGGTGGCCGTAGATGTCGGTGGTTCCTCCGAACTTGAGAAGGGTAAGGGTGTGGAACCCTCTGTTGCTCCTCCTACTTGGGGTACTATCTCGACGCCTGTGCGGGCTTCCTCTGTTCCTTTGGCTCCTCGGGCTAGCAGTCCGGCCCGTGTTGATGAAGAGCCTATTGATGCCGAGATTCCAGTCTCGCAGATTGAGGTTGGCAGATCTTCTTCCGGTCCGCTGACTACAGTAGCCCCTCCAACTCCCGCTATGACGCCGCAGGTGCTGGCGGACGCAGATGAATATGTGAAATTCATCGTTGAGGGGGTGTATAAAATGCTGCAGAAGGGTGTATCTGCTGTGATGGATGCCGACGGGAGTTTTGCGACGGCAAGAACTCTGGCAATGCCTTATATCGAGCTGATCTGCGTTCACCAAGGCCACGACCATATGGCCGAGATCCTGGAGGCTTCGATGATTGAGCTGGACCAGCGGCTCACGAAACTTCAGCGCATCCAGCGAAATGACCTTTTCGTTTTGATAGATGCGGAGAAGGAGAAGTTGATCGCTGAGATTGAGTCTTCCTACTAGGCCACTGTGAGCGTCTGGGAGCACGAGGTGGCTGAGGCTGCGGTGGGGCAGTTATCTCAGTCCATGAAGGAGACAATGGAAATGCGAGCTGCATTGGACACTAGTATCGCGGAGATCAACGCCCAGATGCGCCGTCTTGAGGACCAACGGGCCCGGCTCCAGTTAGATGCTGAACGTGTCCAGGCTGAACACGTAGCTTTCAAGAAGGAGGAAGCAATCTTCACTCACCGGGCTCTTGCTCTGGCTCGGCAGCGACAACAGCTTGATGAGAAGCATGAGAATGATACTTCTGTTGAGGCCGTTGAATTGATGCGTCAGGAAGCTGAGCGTCGAGTCCTGGCGACTGTGGAGGCTCATGCAGCCAACTTGAGATGTCGAGTTAGAGAGCTCTCAGCCAACCCTGGGGATGTTTAGGGACTGTAGCCTCTCCTTTTTATGTTTTTGCAACTCTTGCTGGGGGATAGTGTAGTTTTGTACTCTCTCTTTCAGAAAAATAAAGAAGTACGCAACTTTTTTTTGTGATGTGTTCATTTTTGTTATCATGAACTTGATGATTTGTGTGGACCTATTATCTTTTGCGTACCTTGGTTTTTAGGTACAGATAATAAGTTTGAAGGAACCAACATGTTTGCTCAGAGGTAATATGGACGTGGCAATCATTGAGGATCAAATGATAGAATCTTTCTACTCAGAGGTATCATGGACGTGGTAGGAATGATCCAGGGGAATACGCTGAACAACTCAGAGGTGATGTGGACGTGGAAGTTCTGCGATCAATGTACGACAACGCAAGGGTTGTTTGTACAAGGTGTTTACTCAGAGGTAATGTGGACGTGGTAAACATGAAGGATAGCGTAGGCTTACGAAGTGTAAGATTCTGCTTTGTAGGGTGTAGAGGGACAACTCAGAGGTGATGTGGACGTGGTTGTCTTTCTACTGGAGGGTGCTACGGAACAGCTGGGTTCCGGGAGCGTATGGTTTTGTTGGAAGAGAATTGTCTGTGAATCCTGATGATTGGGTCCATAGATCCCCTTGTGGAAGCACATATCTGGAAGATGTCAAGAGTAGTACTTCTTCAGGAACTTGCCGTTGATGGGCATCATGAACAAGTCCCCATTGGGTTTGGCGAGGCGGTAAGCACCGTTTGAGTATACCGTCTCTATGATGAAAGGTCCTTCCCACTTGGGCTCGAACTTTCCTGGTGTCTTGTGAGTTAACACCATCGGCCTCCTGACTGCCAGAACCAGGTCGCCAACTTGAAAAGTTCTCTGTTTGACCTTTTTGTTGAAAGCCTGTGATATACGGGCTTGGTAAAGTTCGATACGTCGTTGAGCTAGGAGACGCTTTTCGTCAAGTGCCTCCAGCTCCCGCAGACGACGACGTTGATTGTCCTCTTCTGTGAGTTTGTTTGTGATTGCTACGCAGAGTGAGGGTATCTGGATCTCAAGAGGCAGTACCAGTTCACTCCCGTAGACCAGGAAGAATGGTGTGTTGCCTGTTGGGGTTCGTACCGTTGTGCGGTAGGCCCAAAGACATTCGCCCAGCTTTTTGTCCCAGTCGCGTTTGTTGGATGACACGACATTTTTGAGCAGCCTAACGATAGTTTTGTTGAACGCCTCGGCCAATCCGTTTGCTGTCGGATTGTAGGCGGTTGATGCCACGTTTTAAATACGATTCTTGTCACAGAATCTGCTGAAAACATGGCTGATGAACTGAGGACCATTATCGTGGATGATCCTCTGGGGTACTCCGAAGCGGTAGATGACATGGTGTTTGATGAAGCTGACTACCCTGGAGCTCTTTACTTCCGCCAATGGGACTGCCTCTGCCCACTTGGAGAAGTAATCGGTAATGGCCAGGATGAAGCGGTGCCTCCTTGATGAAGGAGGGGTGATCGGTCCTACGATGTCCATGCCCCAGGCTTCGAAGGGCCAGGATGCGACTGTAGGATGCAGTGGTTCTGACGGCGTATGAATGAAGTCTGCGTGAAGTTGGCACGCATGGCACTTCTTAGCATAGTCGATAGCATCAGCGGCCATGGTTGGCCAATAGTAGCCCATACGTCGCAGTCGATCTTGTAACTTAGGAACAGGTTGATGAGCTCCATAAGTTCCGTCATGAGCTTCTCGAAGGGCTTCGGTCACCTCTTCGTTGGACAGGCATCGAAGGAGGAGCCCATCGTAGGAGCGTCGGTACAGCATTTTAGTGGCTGTATCGTAGTAGAATCGAAGAATATGTCTCCTGACTGAGACGGCTTCCTTCGGGTCCTCTAGAAGAATCCCGTAGACGGCGTAGTTGATGAACGGAAACCTCCAGTCTCGGACATTAACACCAGTACCTGTCGGCATGGCGTGGTCCACTCGTAAGCATAAGTTGTTTTTAGGACAAACCAAGTCTCGGCCAATCACCGTGACGTAGTGTTGAGTCCCAAGGGGTGCTGCTAATGAGGCCGCGAGGCCAGCCAGAGCATCAGCCTCCAGGTTTTGTAGACGAGGTACGTGTTCGATGAAGAACCCGGTGAAGGTTGAAATGATGTTCAATGCAACTTCATGGTAAGGGATCAGATCTTCATGGCGAACTTCATATTGCCCTCAGATTTGGTTTACGATGAGTTTCGAGTCGCTGTAGGCTTCCAGATGATCCACCCCCAGCTGTTGTGCTAGCTGGAGTCCCATAATGAGCGCATTGTACTCGACAATATTGTTGGAGCACGGCTTCGAAAGAGAGTAAGCACGCTGGATGAATAGCTGATCGGGGAAGACAAAGACTACCCCCACTCCTGCGATGATCTGGCACTTGGGGCCTATTCTTGAAGCGCCATCAAAAAACATCCATCAGACGGAGCGTTCTTCGGTAACGTTTGATTCTTGGACCTCATCTGGGATGTCTTCTTAGAGTCTTGAGGACTCCGGGATGGGGTGTACAGCTAAGAAGTCGGCCAGAGCTTGACCCTTAACAGCCTTCTGTGGAATGAACACCATGTGGTATGGCGTTAGCAAGATCGCCCATATGGCTAGCCGGGAGTTCAGTGATCCTGGCTTCGTCATGAGGACTCTGAGTGGATTGACTTGGGAGATGACATGAATTGTCTGGCCCGAGACATAGTGGCGAGTCTTCTGGATGGCAAACACCAAGGCCAAGCACTCCTTTTCAACGGAGTTGTACCGGTGTTCAGCCCCGATGAGCGTTCGACTGAGGTAGTAGATCGCTTGCTCATAACCTGTATCGCTGTTTTGAGCCAGCAGAGCGCCCAGGGAATGATCCATGGCACGGACGTAGAGGAGGAATAGTTTGCCAGCGACAGGTGCCACCAGAACTGGAGGGCTCGTCAGGTAGGCTTTGATGTCATCGAAAGCCTTTTGGCATTCCTCTGTCCAGACGTAAGAGACTCCCTTCTTCATGAGCTGGGTGAAGGATTGACATTTGCCGGAGAGGTTTGCTATAAACCTCCGGATGTATGCCAGACGTCCCTGTAAGCCTCGAAGTTCTCGAAGATTCTTCGGAGGGTCCATATTGAGGATAGCTTTGGTTTTCTCAGGATCGACATGAATGCCTTTTGTCATGATGACAAAACCCAAGAATTTTCCGTTGGAAACCCCTAGGAAGGATTTATCGGAGTTCATCTTGAGTTGATGTGCTCGCATGAGATCAAAGACTGTCTTCAGGTCCTGTAGGTGATCTCCTTTAAGGCGGCTCTTGACTGCGATGTCGTCAACATAGCATTCGACTGTTTTGCGAAGATGTTGACGGAAGATGGTGCTCATAGCTCGTTGGTATGTCGTACCGGCGTTCTTCAAGCCGAAGGACCTTACTGTGTAGCAGAAAACGCCCTTTGGAGTCCTGAATGACGTATGTTTTGCGTCATCGGGAACATCTTGATTTGATTGTAGCCTGAATACCCGTCCATAAAAGATATGCGTTCGAAGCCACACGTGTTGTCGATCATCACATCAGTGATTGAAAGCGGGAATTCGTCCTTCGGACAAGCAGAGTTGAGGTCTCTGAAGTCGATACAGACTCGTATCTTCCCATTCTTTTTGGTGACAGGTACGACGTTGGCTACCCAATCTGGGTGTTGCTCTTCACGGATGAAGCCGCTAGTCAGGAGTTTATCTACCTCCTGATCGATGGCATTCATGATGTCCGGACGGAAGCGCCGCTGTTGTTGCTTGATAGGCTTGGCATCAGGCAAGATATTCAACCTATGCATCGTAATCTGGGGATCAAGTCCCGGCATATCTTCGTAGCTCCAGGCGAAGACGTCGATATACTCCTTAGCCAGTTGGATTAGAGACTCTCAGTCTTCTTCTTCTAGGCTTTTGCTGATGAAGATGGGTTTGGAAGAAGACCCGTCTCCAAGGTCGATCTGTTCGACTTCATCCTCGGTGGGAGGTTCACGTAATTCGAAATGAGACTCTCATTGTTGTCCCATGCATTGAGCCCAGGGTTCTTCTTCGAAGGGTTCCGGCGCTTGGTCTTCACCTTCACCTTTTTGAGGTTGTGCTGATGTCATGTTAGCTGACGGCACCTTCCTGAAGACTGATCCGATACTAGTATCAGAATCCCAAGTCGATGCTTCGGACGAGTGGGAATGTTCTACGTCTTCTGCGTCTGAACTCTCTGGAGTTGATGGCGGCGTGACATAGCCTACCCCCCGTCGAGTTTTGTTGTAGTAGTCCTGCGGCTTTCCTTTGGGTGTTGGAAGCCGGAGAGGGAGACGTCGACCTTTGCCGTAGTTCAGGCCTTTGTCGCTTTTTAGGTCGTAGCCCATCTTTTGGATGAGGTACTTTGCCTTATCCGTATACCGATAGCATTCTGCCGGCATCTGGTTCTGGCTCGAGCGGCGGGAGGTCTTGACGACGCTTGCCTTCACCAAGGATGATGGATGCTTCGTCTCGACTTCGTGGAGGGACTATGTAGCAGACTCCTTGAGACGGGACTACTCGGTTTACATTATAGATGGTCGTTATTTGTGTTTGCAACGACCGTAGAGCGTTATTTAATGTATATATGGCATTCCAATGTGAAAGACAAGAATAATTAAAAGACGCTCTATTATTGATGAAGTACGAGATTTTATCCCGTGGGATTACATTGTCTAAGGAGGGTGCATCTACATCAGCAGAGATATATTCGCTAAGCTCCTCATCTGTAAGCACTGGGGCTGGATCAGGAGAGTCCACCACAGCTTTGATTTTAGGGTCTGAGAGGGTTATGTGAGCCCTCTCTGGCGTCTTGGATGACTGCGGGGGCTTGCCCTTGAGACGCACCTTCAGTGGCGCCTCAGCTGCGCCTCCAGTGATTGGTGCCTTCCTCTGTAACTTTGCCACCAGGGGAGCCGATGTTTGAGGCGGCTTTCCTTTGAGGCGTATCTTCAGGGGAGCTTCAGGAGTTGGTGCTTTTCCTGATAGCTTGATGCTTATTGGGGGCACCTTCTGAGGCAGTTTGCCCTTGAGTCGGATCTTCAGAGGAGCGTCGGGGGTCATTTCAGGCTCCATGTCCGGCTCGGCTGCCGTCTCTGCCTCGTCATCAGCATCATTGGCTTCCTCCTCGTCAAGTGATTTGTACAAGTCGGAATCGGTAAAGTAGGCTTCAATCCCTTTGAAAGGATCGATGTCTGCGAACTCCGTTCTGATAATGCCGTTAGTGGATACATACTTCATGCATTGGTGGAGCGTGGATGGCACCACCATGTACTTATGTAGCCATGGTCGACCGAGCAGGATGTTGTAGTTGACCTCGGCATCCACCACATAGCAGGTCACCTCAGTTTTGAGGTTACCGATGTGACACTTCAGTCGAATTTTGCCCAGTGGCTCGCTTTTGCTAGCGTTGAAGCCACTGATGGTTGTGTTGGAGGGCGCCAGCCGGTACATTGGGATCCCCAGTGTTGATAACAGCGCCTTCGGAATGATGCTGAGAGACGACCCCGGATCGATCTGAATCCGGTTCACCTTGACTGAACCGACATACCCCGTGTAATACAGCGGCCGGTTATGTCGGTGGTGCTTGAGCAGCATGTCTTGTTGGATGAAAGTTATGTTTGGGATAACTTCATCCGTACAATGACAGTGCGCGCAAGTAATTGGGAGGTCTTCAGACTGCTTGACCTGACTAAGGAAGGATTCGGCATCCTTCAGAGCTTCACAGAGAGCTTCTCGGGAGTCTTTGGAAAGACGCAGGAGCTCGAACAAAGATAGGCGGGCAGGAGTACTGGCCAGTTGTGCTAGTATATCGAAGTTGTAGGGCTTGGCTAACCCCGAAGTATTCTCCTTTCGTAGAGGCCTGTCGAAACGAACCTCCACCTGCTTCTGCTTATTGGCTGCTGAGGGCTTAGACGGTCCCTCTTCCTGGACAGCATGGACGGTGCAAGGAGGCACCCCTTCGGCGACAGCTTTGCCGGGTTGGACGTTCTGTTGTGAACGCGTCTGTACAGGAAGCGCCTCTTCTGTTGAAGAAGAGACCATGCGACAAGACTTGATCTTCCTGTCTTTGGATTTGGAGGTAGGACGTACCTCTGGTTGAGTCACTTCGGAGACGAGGTCGGGGTGGACCCATAGGACCTCTCCTCGAGATGTGGTGAGTGGGATGAGTCCACTCACATTATCACGGGTAGGTGGTAAGTTAACCACCTCCATTGTTGCTTTAGGGATGGGGACGACGCCATCTTGTGTAGTAGTTGGCGGCAAGGTGCCGAACTGGAGTGACACCACATTGGCTGACACCGTCTTCTCTTCGTAGTCGACGGAGATTACATCCGCATTGATCATGTGCTGGATGTAATTTTTGAGGATATAGCAGTCCTTGGTCGGGTGTCCGACAAATCGATGGTAGTGACAGTACCTCGGGGTGTCCACTTTCCCAACTTCATCGGGCCGCTTTGGGTCCGGTAGCTTGATCTTGTCACCCTGCTTGAGTATTTCAAAGAGCTGCAAGGTGTCTTCGTCGTTGAACGAATAAACCTCCTTGGGCCTTGGTGCAAGTGGAGGCTTCTGAGTAGGCACAGATGCGCCTTTTGAGGCATTGACAGTCAATGCCTGCTTCCCCTTTGTCTCACATCCGGGGTTGTTGGCCGCAGACCTTTTCCCTTTGTCATTAAAGGCAGGGAAGCTGACCCCCAGGAGACGTACATTGGCCGCCTTCTTTTCTGCGGCTTCTGCTTCGATGATCAGGGAGCTCCAGTCGGGGGGAGGAGTAGAGTTGAGCCAGAGTTTGACTGCAGACAGCATGTTCATGCTGCAAGAGGAGAGGAGCGCATGTTCCGGCATACCTGGAGGTAATCTGAAGCAGGCCTGTCGGAAGCGTTCGATGAATACCCGAACCGTTTCCTTTTCCTTCTGGCGTATCTCTATGAGGGATGCCATCGTCATATCCTTCCCGCCGTCGTAGAAGCGGTCGAGGAAGAGGCACGTCAAATCATCGAAGGATGATATAGAATTGTCGGGGAGGCTGCAGTACCAGTCATACGCCACTCCCTTCAATGCTCCAACAAATATGCTGGTGAGGAGCGCGTCCTCCTTCGGGAGATGCCCCGTTTGGGACTGGAAGTATGTCAAGTAGCGACACGGAGAGTCCTTCCCGTCATATGGCGTCAGAGTTTGTGGTTTATACTTTGGAGGATAAACCACCTTGTTCCACTCGAGGGGATAGGGTTGGGGGATGCCCAACTTCTGGCGCTCCTCTTGCCTGTTCTTGGACTCGAAGCGCTCTCGTAAATCCTTGATCATTTCAACCACATCCTCCGTGGAGCTGGGTGTTGGGGAAGGTGGTACCACCTGGAGTTGAGCGTTTGAGGGCTCAGACGTCCGGGGTACTTCTCGGCGGTCTGTGCCTGAGGGTACCCGTTGAAGGGGTACACTCGACTCCCTACTGGCCCCTGGGTCGGGACCGGTCGAAGGCGTTTGGGTCAAGGCCGACCGTATTTCAAACACCGCCTGAGTCAGTGTTTGCATGGAAGCAGAGAGGGTTTTGAGTCCTCCTTCTAATGTGTCTATGCGCTGGACGATGTCCTGCGGCGGCGCATCAGACTCGACATCAACCTCAGTCATATTCACTGTCACGACGCGACCGGGAGTGGAGGGATGAGTTGAGGCCTCACTCTCGGCTTCACTCTCATGTAGGGGAGTCGCCTCCCCTAGAGCTTCATCTTGGCTACCCCCAGTCACGTTCTGGAGGTTATTCTCGACGGGCGCATCTGCAAAGGTCTGATCACTCTGAGCTCCGTCTTGAAGGGCCTCTTCGTCTCTGGAACTCGGGTCCGCAGATGCTAGGCTACCCCCAGCTATGTTATGGGGGACGTCCTTGTCTTCAGAGGCTTCTGGGAGGCTGACTCCGCCTCGAGGGTCTGCCCCAAGTGTGCTTTGGACATACTCGTCTTCGGAAGGAAGCTCAACAAGGGTCTGACTACCCCCAGCCTCCTCCAGGAACTTCTTCCTCGACCGAGTGCTTTCGAACACTCCGGAGGACGAGACCACCATCTTGGTTTTCCTCAGCTGGCTTTTGGATGAGGACGAGGAATTGCCAGTCGTTTTTCGAACAGACGAGGAGTTGGAGATCACGTTGCATGAAGCAATCCTTGGCTCCTCTTCTGTCGACACCTTCCTCCCAAGGCGATGTCGGAGGGGTGTCGATGATTGTAGCCTCTGGAAGACTGACTGCCTTGGTGGTACTGCCGCCTTACAACAGCAGTTGATGGTGACCACCGTACAAGTATGCCCCGTGAGAGGCGTATCATGCTTGTTGGTCGACTCTCCTGACCGGCGTTTGTGAGTGATCACGTCACGCAGGTCGTTGGAGGAGAGTGCTACTTTCGTACCCCTTTCAAGCGCATGGCAAGGCCAAGCGTTGGGGTGGTCAAGTGAGTGCTGCGCCCCCTGATCTGATACCAAACAGGCATCCCGATCAGTAGTGGGGGAACCACAACATTTGTTTGTCTTGTTCGACTTTGTTATACACGCAACTGATGCGCCCAAGTGAGACAAGGGTTTTGAAGGTCGGCTCGTTCTCGGCGCCGCAGCACTCGAGCCGACCTTATATAACTTACCATCAGCAGCGCGCGTGATTGTGAGCGCAGGCTTCTGGCTTGTTGCTGGCATAGCACGTTTGGGACACGTGGCCCGTGCTGCCTTGGACTTCTTCGTACCAGACCACTGGGGCGCGTAGTACTCAGAATCCAAATTCTCCTCGCTACTGCAGCGAGTGAGTCTGTCAAAGACAGATATCTTCTGTGGCGCATCAGAGACGATGCGCAGGGCATTGGTTGTGCCCCTGCTCCGTCGATGCATCTTCCTCGCCTGAGTGGGAGATGGCTGGGGAATATGGTTAGCCGCACGTTTTCCCGAGTGATACGCTGCATCAGCGGGCACATCTTGGTTGCTGAGGACGTCAGCAGGAAGGGAGGGCTAGATTGGCGCATCCCCTTCGGTGGTGGTGCCCGAGGCGTCGACCTTGCGCACCCAGACTCGGCGGGTCTTCTTCGGCTTCGACAGCCGCTTCGAAGGACTCGCGCTGCCTTCAGATATGAACTCCTCATACGCCTGTTGATTGAGGTGTACGACCAGCATCTTATGGGAGGAGCCCACCTTCATGTCGTCGGCTTGCGACACAACTTTTTCAGTGGAGGAGAAAGAGGTCCCCAGCAGAGTCGCCAGCTTGTTTGCCATTAAAATTCTTTGATTGTAAATTTTAGTACAAACAGAACAGTGTTACAATATCGGACTTAGATATAGCCCTAGAAGTACACTTTTGTTTAATCTGGGTCCCTTGTGCCGATGGAGCGAGTGGTAATGCGTTGACTCCGTCGACGAGCTGACGAAGGTTATCGGTTCTCTGAAGGTTTGGATTGCTCGGGGTGCTGGAGCTTGCTGAGAGGAGGAAGACATTGAGTGTCTGAATCTGCCTCTCTGGTGATATGTTCATTCGTATCTGTCTGTATGTAGGTGGTGTGGAAGAAGGAAATGATCCCTCTATTTATATGGTCTGCAGGCTGGCTGCTCATGCGCGCATATGTAGGATGCGCCGGTGTATGAGGACGCCACGTATTGATTGCTGATGGAGGCGTATGGGTGATGAGCCCTGATCGAGGGGGTTAACTTCTTCATGTTGCTGCTGTGAACCGGCACGTAGCGGAGAAGAAGATCTTTCTGTTGCTGAGATCTTGGATGAGTCGAGTCAAAGGACATGTGTCATCGACTCATGGCTCGGAGATCTCGGATTTGGTAGAGAATGATTCTGGTAGGATGCGCCTAGGATTGGGCGCATGAGGAGACTTTGGCTCGTAACCTTTAGGGGTCATGAACCATTCTGGGCGCATGGCTTTTGAGGCGCATGCAGGCGACTTTCCTTCTGTCTTTTGGGATCAGAGAGCAGTCTGGGGCGCATGGCTTTTGAGGCGCATGCGGAGCTTCAGATGGAGACTTTTCTTCTGTCTTTTGGGATCAGAGAGCAGTCTGGAGCGCATGGCTTTTGAGGCGCATGCCGGTTTGGGCGCATGGCCGTGGAGGCGCATGCGGGTGGTCGAGTGGCCACGTGGCAGTAGCCGTCGAAGTAAAGTCATGATGATGCTGACGTCGCCGACGCTTCGTCTTCTGAAAAAGCTGCCGACTGTTCAGACTTTGGGAGACGTGCTGCCAACTCTGTCAGTTCAGCATTTAATGTTTGTGACATTCGATGGAAAGCTGAGGGGGCGCGTCGATTGACGTTCCACTGGGTATGGGGGGCACATTCTCTGTGATGCGCTTGGCTCTGGAGGGCGCATCTGTGTGATGCGCCTGAAATCGAAAGGTGCATGCGGCTGTTCCGTTCCTCGAGTGCTTTAAATAGCCGTTTGGCTGAATTTGAGGCGTCCGGTTCATCCATTAAATGTAAGTTCATTGCTCAGAATTCGGAGAGCCATCCACTTGGCACATGGGTTTGATCTGCCCGGCCTATAAATAGTGGCATAGAGAGAAGGTTTGCTCCTCGTTCTCTCACGTACTTCCAACATGAACTTTATTCGAGTGCACTCTGTTGACAAAGTGCTCCCGAGGGTGAAGATGAGACGCCATGTCATCGTTGCTGCACTTGAAGGTGACTGTTACATCCAAAAGATGGAGTCGAGGGCTTCCGAGGCAGGCGGAAGGTGCCTGTTGCATCCAAAGATAAGGATGCTCGGGCCTCGTCTCCGTTGTTCTGGAAGAGCCGTAGATCGGAATGGCGGTGTCCTGACCGTCTTCCTCTGGCTTTGGAGGCTCTTTCTCTGGATGGGGTGTTAATTGCCATCCACATCCTGTTCGGCCAGGTGAGCCTGACTGGAAGTGCAGCACATAACTGGGCTGCTGAAGGGATACACATAACTAGGGATGCACATAACTGAGCTGCTGAAGGATGCGCCTTGCTGAAGGCGCATGGTGGTGCTGCACCTGACTGGAGGCGCATGGTGGCTGCTGCGCCTGACTGGAGGCGCATGGTGACTGCTGGCCGTAGACTTAGGATCTTTCCTTTGTAGAAGTTTTCCTTTGTACAGCCTTCTCTAGACATGTAATAGACTTTTATCTGTGAAATAAAAAGTTCTCTTTTCATGTCTATACTTGTTGCTTTTGCTGTAAAGTATTTTGTCCAAGCTCTGGCGTATGTAGTGTCCGACGCATGGGCTTTCTGGTTGTGAAATTCCATGCTTCTACACCCACAGCCTTGCTCACTGTTTCCCTGTTCACAAATTCACTACCCTCACATGTCTATGACAGCACACACCCTCACTCTCTCATGACACACACACATACACTAGTATATATATATGACACTCACACACATGTCTCTAATCTATCTCACACATTTAAATACTCATGTGTTTTTCCCCCTTCACTCTTTTCATATTTATATATGATTGAGATATAGATATAGATATAAGTTCCTATATATAAGAGTATGTGTGCTTTTATATATATATATTAGATATATATAGAGTATGGGTGATATTGTATAGTGGCTATAGGTTATATGTTTTCTTAATAGGTTATATTAATATAGTATTTTTGTGTATTATTAGACATAGTCATGTCATGTGGTTATGTGATTTTGGTATGGTTAGGCAGGATATGCCTAGTTGGAATCTAGATAGACTGTTTAGCCTTAGTAAACCTAGATTAGACTTGTTAGAACCTGGAATGACTTGCTAAACCTAGATTAGACTAGTTTGACTTAGGTTTGACTCGGTTGACCTAGTTTGACTTCTAGGGTTGACCAGAGTTGACCAAGAGTTGACTTTGGTCTAGATTGACCTAGATTCATGTAGAATGCATTGTAGTGCTTTTCATTACTATTCTGGACTTGTTGTGACTTGTACTGTTCTAAATAGGAGCCAGATACCACTCCTCGGACAATACTTTTATCTCAGACTTTCAGTTAGCAGGCGAGTACATTCTCTGATCTTTTCATACCTGTCTGGACTATATTCTTGCTCTAGATTACTCTACATGATGCTGACACGTATCTTCACGGATTAGTACTATATGGATCCTTTCCTGAGATGTTATCCCTCTACGGGTGCATCGGGTATTTCATGTTCATGTACTTTATCATGTGCATCAGGTACTCCTTGTACTCGTACTAGTTCATGTTTTTACATGTTCTCATATGCTTTATCACGTGCCTCATGTACTACTCATTACATGAGTTCACGTATCTTAGTTGTATTCATGTGCTTATAACGTAACTTGAATGGATCCTTGTGTATTGATTGGGGCGGGGTGAGTAGAATTGGTTATGTGATCATTATCCCCAGTAGCTGTATAAATGTGTCTCCTTATTTGTATTCATGTGCCCCTAAGCCGTTTACATAACCATATTATACTCTAAATCACTTAGCCACTTACAGTCTCTACTATCATGTATTTACTTTCAGTTACAAAATATCTCCTGTTTACTTGTACTTCCATTTAGCACTTCCTGTATTTTACTCTATTGCATGATTTATACTCCTAACCTGCTATGAACTGTTTGAGAGATATATGCTCGTTCCCGTCCTGACTGGACCTATTGAAAATATTACAGAGGACGAGACTGAGGTGTTCTGCCCTACTTACTATGGTGCCACACTAGATGAGTGCCTGGACTTGGACCAGCAGCAGGATCCATTAGCAGTAGACGACACTCCATTAGTTTAGGATTGTCTTACTTTTCTGGATCACTGTATTAGATTTTGAGATTCTGAGATATGTATTATTTTAGACACTTAGAATTCTGGATTGTATCTCTGTGTTTCATCTGTTCTGGATATTTTATCTTTCATTATCATTCTACCTTTTTCTGTTCTACCTTAGCTATGATTGAGTTATATTTCTGTTATGTCACCCCCATTCGGGGAGTATAACTGTTATTACCTTCAACTGTTAGATGTTGTGACCTAGGACAGCGTTCTACCGTCGACACTGCGGCGTAGGCTGGACGTACCCAAGTCTCGTGCCCTTACTCTAGGGTGCGGGTCGTGACAAAGGTCATGGTATCATGGCTAATCTAAACTATATCTCAATCTACAGGAATCATATAAACAAGAATGAACAAGTATGGGTCATGGTCTGCAGCCCATTAGTATATTGTTCGATTAGACTCCAAGAATGATATGAGTCTATAAATAAGCAGAGTATATCATGGCATAAAATATAAAGCACGAGAGGATAATAAAGAAATACCACAAGCAAATATCTGTATCCCTGCAGGTATAATCACTACCATCACGAGCCGCTAACTAACTCCATGCAAATTCGCTACCTGAAGAGATCATCAGGTCCTTAGAGGACATAGCAAGATACATATAAACATGCCTATCTAACAGTTTAATCATGCAATAATATAAATAGGGTATAAACAGGAACTAGACATGAGACTGACATGTGGCTACTGACAGGTCACTATAAACACGGATACGGGATCAACTATGCATAATGAACTGCTGGAAGAACAAGTAAACAAGAGATCAATGGAATACCAACCCTCGCTCCGAAGTGGACTCGTAGGTCAGTTTCAAGACAAGTCACCCTCGCCCCGTGTGTGGACTCGCAGGTGCAAACGGACAACCCTCGCCCTGTGTGTGGACTCGCAGGTTGTAAGCAATCAAAATAAGGAAATAACAGTTCAATTACACATACTTGTAGACACAACTCAGTCAAGATACAGGTGACGACACGGTACAACTCAATCATGACACAGGTAAGGACTACTCTAGGAGGGACCATAATATGGAAAAGCCTGGTGTAACTACACTATCAAATCAAGTAATACTGATATACAAGCAAGACAATAAACTAGTAAACATGGTATCATATAAATCTATAGCAACTAAGGTAACTAAAGATAACATACTAAACATGTGAACTATAAGCATGAAGATGAACTGTAGAGTGAGGCAAGGTATACTTGCCTGTGGTCCTTGCACAAACTGTAGTCATAAGTCAAGGATGAAGGGATGCCGATCTAGGAGCTGTCAACCTATAACACATATCGCACCATGAACCGTGCACGAAAACTATAAATCAATTCTAATGTTCTAGTTCTAAATTCATGGAATAGTGGCTAGTTGGGTTACTAATCTAATAATAATTAATTCTAGAATAATTCACTTAAAAACCTAATTTAACCTAATAATAATCTGAATATAATCTAAACATGTAAGTTTGGCCATCAAAAGTCGTGTTTCCAATTTTGGGAACCATGACACGCAAATCGAGGCGTACCGTTGACTATTTAGTCAAACGCTGTGAACTCTAGATTTTGAAAGTGCACTTTGGTAGATTTCAGTGCCACGAGTGCGCTGGAATCAGTCATGCCGCAAAATCACGCTTTGGTCAAAAGATATCGCCGTTATGGCTAATCGTGACCAAAACGGTGATCAATCGATCAATTCTGAGTTCAACAGAATAACTAAAATACTAGATGAACGAATTAATTTTTGGAAAAAATATATGTTGTAGAGCTCTGTGTTAGCTTTCCGAAACTTTAAACTGTTCGTGATTTCGATTTCTGGTTCTCCCGGAATCTCGAAAACAACGAAACGTATTAAGTTTCGGACAACCGACACTCTACGAATTTTCTAGAAATTTAGGAATAATATATACGAAAATAAATTACATATTAAAAAAGCTTACCTCGATCAAAATCCAACAAAAAAATGGCGCACAAAAAGAACGCAGGAATTGGCGGGAATCACTTCGGGAAGTCGAGATCTCTACTAGAACTCTCTCTCAACAAGGCGGCTGAAATTTTATTAGGGTTTCGAATATAATAGTATATATATATAGGAAAGAGAGAGGCGGTTCAGCCTGGGCGCCGACAGGTGGGCCCCCCTGGGTGAATTATTGGGTAATTATTTATTTAATTCAGAAAATTATTTAAAAATCATTTTAAGTCCAAATAAATCAAAATAAATTGCAAAAAAATCCAGAAAAATTCTAGAAAATTGTAGAAAATATTTCTAAGTGCCTAGAATCTAAATAAAATATTTTTAACACAAAATATCATCATGTGACCTCACAGTAAATTTCCAAAGCCTATAAAATCTAATTTCTATATGTTTTAATTATATAATAATTCCCAAAAATTCTAAAAAAATCCAAAAAAATTCTAAAATATTTTAGAAAATATTTCTAACCTCCTAGAACCTAAATAAAAATAATTTGTCTCAAAATAGTCCTAAATGACCTTATAGTAATTCATGAAAGTCAATAAAATAAATATATCTTTAATAAATAAATATCTAAAAATATCTAAAAATTATAGGAAAATATAATATAGCTATAGCATGCTTATAAACCCTATATAGAGATCATGTGACCACAAGATGGTCATAAGTCACCTGTGGGCTTAGTCACAACTCCTATGATCATAGAAAAATTAAATGTAAACTAATCAAAAAAATATCACAAAATTTTGGGAAGAGGAGTTACACGGTGGAAGACAGAAGTCGGGGACAGCAAGCCGAGACTTGCGGTGAGGCTGTTCGTCAGGGACTTCAGTCTTGATCGTGTTATTGATATCGACAGGATCCCATTGGTGCAAGAGGTGCTACGCATGGCAACTAACGTCGACATGACGGTCGAGAAGCTGGAGACGAAGGAAGATGCAAAACAGTTCGGGGGATCAGAGATCAGTGGCATGGGGGAGCAGGAACTCTGTCGCATGACGACATGTATGGAGTCCAGTTGAGGAGCCATAGGGTCAACATTCTCTCATCAGACTGGAGGGAGAGATTGTTGGAGTCCAGTCTGGATTTGGTAATAGCATATTTATGGAGTCCAAATCTGATTAAATATTTAATTTAATTTGATTTGGATGTCCATAATTAGTGCTGGACTATTTTAAATATAATATAATTCTTATTTGAGGGTTTTCTATTTAAGAGATCCTATTATGACCTAAAATAGGTTTTTCTCATCCTATATAGATGGGGTGAGGGTGGAGGCATAAAGCACAGCACAAAAGTGGAGATTCGAGGTGCTCGTCCACAGGAAATCTAAGAGAAAGTTTTGTACTTTGCTCTTAGGACTTCGCCATCCAAGACAGAAGGAAGAATAGATCTAATCGAGGGGTTGTCAACTTCGGTTAGGGAGATTGCTACGGGTTGGTGAGTGATTTCAATTGTAATATCTTTTTTTCTTCTTGAGTGTGGTGAGGGGGGTTGAACCTATTAGGGCAAAGGATTCAACATTAGTTTTTGTCAAGCTTGTAATTTCATCTGAGTTATAGAGATTGGGATTTGTCCAGGTGACGTAGTCACCGCCATATACTTGTCTTTATCTATGTTTGGTGTCCGTTAGACGGGGGTTGGTTATTTCAGGTGGGTTGACCTAAATTTTTGCTGCGATAACGTCTCAGACACGGTATCGGAGCGCAAGATGGCGTAACCGATTCCCAACACCAATATGTTTAGATACATCTCTAATGGAGTGTAATTATGATATAACTTCTTAGGATTGAGTAAACTTTTCTTTTTCTGAGCACATACTACATACAAGTATTATGTTTCGGTCCTTCATTGCTTTTACAAAGTTGAGACATGGTTTGTTTAGTGGAGCTGTGGTTTGTTGGTTGAAAATGAATAATGGTATTTGTTTCTCCAAATTATTTCTCCTTACGTGATAACTGACATAATATATTGATGTGACATCTGATATGACAAATTTTATCGTTAAAATTAAAATTAATATTAACATTAAATTTAAAATTAATATTAATGTTAACATTAAAAAATATAGTATTAATATTAACATTAATATTAACATTAACATTAATAATAATAATAATAATAATAATAATATTATTATTATTATTATTAATATTAACATGAACATTAACATAAAAAAATTGGATAATTAATTTTTTGGGTTAAAATTTGTGATGTCATCTGCCATATCATATGACACATAAAACATGTCACGTCAACCATCACATAAAGAGAAATGATTTGGAGGGACAATTTGAAGGTACGAACAGATCCGGAGTTAATATGAGAGCCACTAGGCATTTGCCTCGAACCCAAAAATTTAGAGGGCACAAATTTTTTTTTAATAGTATATATAGCAAACCATATTTGGGTCCGGCTGGGTTATCTTTTAATTTTATATAAGTCAGTCCGCCCATAACCCACTGCAGCATATGACTAATTGATCCAACCGGATTCCAAGTATTTTAGGTTTTTATAAGGGAGGAAACTCATGTGGCCATTGTTCATGGAGTTCTATTTTTTTCTATTCGAAATAGACGAGTCACATGTAGTGTCCCCTAGGCCTGTCAATGGTAGACCGAAAATTCGTATCCGATCCGTATTAGAATCAAAAATATCTAAAATTTCGAATACGGATACGGATTCGGATATCATATCGGATATCGGATGCGGATACGGTAAGTGTCGTATCCGGACCAATAATATTTAAATTATTTAATAAATTTAAAATATATTCAATATATGCATGGGACTATTAGTTATATGTGCTTGCGTGAAGAATTTTTTGTTGCAAATGTATTCAATATATGCATAAAAATCTGCTGCTTATGATATTTCAATGTAAAAATCTGCACAAATATCTGACAAAATCTGCTGTTCCAATATGAAAATCTGCTGCTTCTGATATTTCAATGTGGAAATCTACTATTTCTAGACAAAATTTGTCGTTTCAATGTGAAAATATGTTGTTTCTTGACAAAATCTGCTGGTTCTAATTTTTTTCTTCCCTTTTTAAATATTCTTTTAGTAATCTTATTGGTTCGGATATTATCCGATATCCGTTAAAATTATCGGTAATAGATACGGTAGCCAAAACTTTTATCCGATCGAATATCAGATAGTTATCGGACATATCCGATAGTTAATGGTTCGGATATGGTATACCAATATCCGACCAATAAGCTACCATTGACAGGCCTAGTGTCCCCGACTCTCAAGAATGGAGTACTTTTTTAGAAGCAAAAGGAAATAAGGAATCAACCCTCCCTCCCTTTTCTCCACGTGTTTATATATAATAATATAAATTGTTATGAGCTTTATAATTTACTAATATATATTTTTGTAGGTGATTTTATAATTTATTAATATATTTTTTTGTAATATTGATTTTATAATTTATTAATATATATATATATTATATATATATATATATATATATATATATATATATATATATATATATATATATATATATATATATATATATATATATATATATATATATAATATAGTCGGGTTTCGGGTTCTTCGGGTAACCCGACACATGAACCCAAACCCAACCCAATTTTTGATCTGGTTCAAATATTTTAACCCAAATTCGAGCCTGAACCTGAGTATCTTCAACCCTAACCCAACCAATTAACGGGTTTACCCGATCGGGCTCGGGTTTAGCCCGTCCGAGTTGCACCCCTAGGATCCAGGAGTCCTTAAAAGGCTTACTGGAATCAATTACTTTCCATTAGGTGACCTTTATATATATGGAAAATTCTACAATACACTTACTAAATAAATAAATAAATAAATAAATATATATATATATATATATATATATATATATATATATATATATATATATATATATATATATATATATATATATATATATATATATAGAAAATTCTACAATACATCCACCCTTTTTGGATGTATCGATACATCCAAAATCTGAACCGTTGGATGTTAATCCAACGGTTTAGATTAAATTCAGATGAAATAATGCAGGAGACATCATTTAATACTGTTTTTGACTTTTGACCTCTTGTTAACTTGCTATAGCAGGTCATTCTTCAATACAATTTTTCAATGAACACCCTAAATTAACTCATATTTACTTTCTCTTTCGTCTATGTAATTTAATATTTTGTGCAACTACGTATATAAAACAATAATTGTGTGTCGGCCGAAAAGGAAGGACACAGTGTGTCCAGGTCAGTAGGCTATGTAGACGACGACACCACCGTCGCTGGCGATCTTCATGGTGACACCGACGACGAATGGTATATTTAGGACGGAGAATAATACATTTAGGAAGCCGATAAAAGCTCGTTCTCTCAAATCTCTTTTTTGTGTAAATTAAATCCAAGGAGGTTACAATCCCTAAGGACACAGTGTGTCCAGGTCTGTAGGCGATGTAGATGACACCACCGCCGTTGGCGATCTAGATGATGACACCGACGACGAATGGTACATTTAGGACGGAGAATGGTACATTTAGGACGGAAAAGTCTACATTTAGGAAGCCGATAAAAGCTCGTTCTCTCAAATATCTTCTTTATGTAAATTAAATCTAAGGAGGACACAATCCTTAATTTTAGTTATTGCTTAGCAGAGTCTGCTTAGTTGTTGTAAAATTGTGGTGTTGCTTCTGTGACACTTTCATCTTTAATCTCATATTTTCTATGAATATGTGTTCTGTTTGATTTTGAATTAGTAATCTTTCCGTAATTAGTTTTTTTGTTTCATCTAACAATTTAATATTTTTGTTATAAAGCTACAGGCCATGGTGGTGGTGGTGGAAGGAGAAACGGAGATGAAGAAGGAAAGAAGAAGAAGTTCTGGTTCGCGGCGGACTTCGTCGAGTTCCTCAATCAAACGGAATTAAACCTCTTATAGAGTTCGTTAATTGAAGTTGATCATGATAACCTTTTATACTTTTCAAACGGCTAGTAGAATCTTTCTCGAGCCCTCCTCAATCAAACGGCTAGTAGATTGCTTGTTAATCTCAAAATTTATTTGTCTTTCCATCTTCCTCACTTTTTGTACTTCTCTCTTGCTATATATATAATATATTTTTTTGTTTCATAGTACTATTATTCATTCTGAAATACATAGAATAGTTTTTTGAAATATAATAGTTTTTTTGTTCTCAAGATGTCTACTCATGTGGTGGAAAATGTAGAAGACGTAGAAGATTGGTTGCCAGCTCAAAATGAAACCTTCATTTCGCGTATGTTGCGCAAGATTGAAGAACATCTGTCGACGATTTCAGCTGAAGTTGTAAAGATCAATTCTAAGCTTTGTTCATTAGAAATTGAACAAATTAATTTATCTTGGCGTTTTGAGAAGATTGAAGAATCTCCAGAAGAAGGCATCTTCATCTGGAGTATTTAATAATGTGAATGAGGTTTCCGTTGAATCTTTCGATGAGGAGGACGTGATGCTACAGAATCGTAGTAAAGCATTGGACCAAATTCTTTCATTGTGTCCTACAGAAGAAACTGACTTTAGCAGTTCTTCTAAAAGAATGCGTGGAAATTTAGATCCGGTCACACCATCGAAAGTTTAACAAGGGGTTCAACCTCGAAGCCTAGCAATTGTACTAGTGGTTCTTCGAGTTATTACGACTATATTTTTGCCGATGATAGACCTGATGAGTAAGTAATATGAGTTTTGATTTAATTCCAATAGTTTTTTTCTCCTAATTTATTCGTTTCTTTTCTTAGAGAAATAATATCATCTTGCAACAAAATCTATGTGTCTCGGTTTGAGATGAAGACCTTAGCTCCTTTAACGAGAATTAAAAATGGGGTATGTATAGATAGTATATTTCTTCTTAGATGCCATCTATGTTTACTTCGATTCCATCGCTGACATTTTTAATAATTTATTCAGATTGTAGGCATTGTCTCTGCTCTTCTCACCGCGGAGGAACGGAAAAGAACCTCCAATAAAGCTAATGTATGGTTTTTACCAGTAAGGATAACAGTGAGTGAGCATTTTATTCTTCAATGCATATGCATTAACAATTTTCTCGTTTGTTTGTCCTTCGTAATGTATTAATTGATGTGTATGTAGAAAAAATGTTACCTACATCCGACAAAAATCTTTATGAAATATTGAAGAAGTACAAATATTTTCAGGATTACATGGAATCTTTAAGCACTTGTAACGAGGTATTAATGTATTTCTGTTTAAATATTAATCCTAATTTTCTGAAAATTTACTAATTTGTTTTACCTAATTAATCCTGATTCAGATATACATACCCATTCTTTTGGACGAACACTATACTCTTGCAAGAGTTCTGGTTAAAACAAGGAGTGTTGAAATTTGGGACTCACTTGCATCTAAAGATGATCCGATTCAAAACAAAACAGTCATAAAAGAAATAGTAAGCTCATATTCATCAATTTTTATGAATTGGGTACAAGATACGCGGTATACTAATACATATTGTATTCTGGTAATTGTAGCTTTCAAATTTGGATCTCTTTCTCGAAGAAGAGATTTTAATGTTGAGAGATGCTAGGTTCAGCTTTTCTACTTTTGCAATAAAACGTCGTTCTTATGTTCCCCGCCAAGGCAATTTTGTTGATTGTGGGATTTTTGTAATTGCATTCATGAAAGACCGATGTAGTCTAGACTACCGTTCTCTCAATGTAAGTCTGAAAATATGTCGTCAAAAACTTACACTTTTTAGAGCAATATTTTTGATGTTATGTTTGTTATATCCTGTTTGATGCGGGAATGGAGAGACGCAAAGCTGCTGAATGAATTACAACTTCAAAGCACAATGAAGTACTAAAAAAGTTGCTTATATAATATAATTAAGCAGAAAAGAGTCCAATCTGAAATGATTGAATATGGAAGACGAGGATTTTTTTCTTCTTCTTTTATATCTAATGTATTATGTTCATTTGTTTTGTTGAGTTGTAATGACATTTTTGCCAAACGGCTTTGATTCTTTTTTATTAAGCAGAATCATTTTTGCCCTTCTAATTAATATAATTAAGCAGAAATGAGTCCAAACGGTTTCGATTCTTTTTGCCATTCCATCAAATGATATTTTTGCCTTTCTAATTAATTCAAAACAGCCACGAACCCTTTTATTACAAAAAAAATGTTTCGATTCTTTCTCTTCTTCCATACTCCACTCTGTACTCAAACCTAGGTCATTCTCCTCCAAAATCTTCAAACCTTCCTCCCCATTTGCAATCTTCACACCATGTCGGCATCATCGGCAGAATCATCACCGGCAGCATCACCAATTAGAGAAGATGCACCAGTTACAGCAAATCCAAAAGGAAAAGACGAAGAACAACCGAAACCCTATTCTAAGAAAGTTGCACAGAAGAAAAAGGGAAAAGTTGCTAAACAAAAAGAAGTGCAAACAGAAGGTATAACTTTGACTTTATGTTCGCAAATTCTGTATATATTACACGGAGAATGACATTCTCCGTCATAAAACGCATTTGAATGTTCATTCTTCCTGTCAAATTACACTTGAAATGCCATTCTCCGTCTAAATTAAATAAATAATATCATTCTTCGTTTACTTTAATGAAGAATGGCATTCTCAGTATTAAAACACATGAGAATGCTATTCTCCGTGTTAATTTAAACGGAGAATGCTATTCTCCGTTTAATTTGAAACAGAGAATTCTATTCTCAGTGTTAAATTAAACGTAGTATGACATTACAAGAGTTAAAACGAAAGAGAATGCTATTCTTTATATTTTTACAAACGGAGAATAGCATTCTACATTTCCAATTACACGGAGAATAACATTTCCAGTGTTAAAACGATTGAGAATTCTATTCGTCGTTTAATTTGGAATGGAGAATGGCATTCTCCGTCTAACTTGAAACGGAGAATAACATTTCCAGTGTTAAAACACATTAGAATGTTCATTCTCCGTTTTATTTTAAACGGAGAATGACATTCTCAGTGTTATTTGAAACAGAGAATGACATTCTCCGTGTTAGTTTATACAGAGAATGTCATTCCCAGTGTTAAAACCCATAAGAATGGCCATTCTCCGACCTAATTTTTTGTTTTGTAGAAAAAAAATCTGTCAGAAATAAGGATTCAAGACTTTTTCGTTCTACCTTCAAGCTAATGCTAAATCTTATGGAGGAGGTCAATCAAGATGTTGGCCGTTTACCTGAGTCAGTTATTGATTCCTTGAAGAATACCGGTTTTTAGAATTTTGTCGAGATTTTCTACCAAAATAGAGTCCACGTCTCCGAATTGGCCAAGGTAACGGAAGGGCTTGAGAATTTATTTGCAAGTTACACAGAAGAAGAAGATGGCGTCGGGTGCTTTGAATTGAGCACCACTGTTAAAATCGCGCCAAGCGTCGACGATATGGCAGTCATCTTCGGTCTACCACTGAATGAAGAAAGTGATAATGATGTTTTTTTACAGAAGATTGATAAAGAAAAAACAACAGCAGCCCACACCACCAGCATCATTGAGCCTGTGTAGAGATCACTTCACAAGATTGCTGGCTAATTCTAAGGGCAAACACGCAGAAGTCACGAATAAGGAAGTGAGAGACAAGTTCTTTGAATTATTACGACGGCTTCGTGGCGGAGATAACTCTGTTAATCCAGATGATTTGGCCAAGCTAATAATCTTCCACTTGTGCCAAACAGTATTCTTCACAAAGATGGCGGTTCAAATTTGCCGTACAGATTCTTGGCCTTGGTAGACAGTGTGGACGTCATCAACAGTATATGCTGGCTAAGGTTAATCCTGGCATATGTAATGGATAGCATAAAAAAGAGTAGAAGCAAAACTGAACGGGGGGATTACTCAATGGCTTTCCACAAATTGGAAGGTTGCACAATATACTTCCTCTATTGGTTTGCAGAACATAGTAAATTTGTGGAAAGGAAGTTCGCCGCAATTCCTGATTACCCAAGATTTTTTACATGAAATGGGTACGAAATCTCAAACTTCCTCAAGGCCGAATATCACAACAAGTTGAGATCGAAGATGATATTGGAAGATCTGGTTATACCTGTTGGGGAAAAAGAAGGGCACAAAGAAGATGAGCCACCTATAGAAGAAGTTAAAAAGAGGGAGAGAAAGAACACCAAGAAGCAGGTGGGGATAATTTTGATGAACAACGGATACCACAGCATCATGAAATGGGCGCTGTAATGGACGACTCAGCAAAGGAATTGAAGGATTTGAGAAGACATCATTCTGATATTCTTGCGCAGAATAAAGAACTCAAAGAAAAGTTAAAAGAGATGGAGGCACAAGGAGCGCAGTTACGTGCAGCCAACCTTGAGAATGTCATACTTAAAGAAAAGCTGAAAGAGCTCGAGGCCGAAGAAGCGCAACAACGTGCAGTCAACGTTGTGATGGAGGGCTCTGTGCATGAACTGGAGGATTTCAGAAGACATCATTCTAATATTCTTGCGCAGAATGAAGAACTCAAAGAAAAGTTAAAAGAGATGGAGGCACAAGGAGCGCAGTTACGTGCAGCCAACCTTGAGAATGCCATACTCAAAGAAAAGCTGAAAGAGCTCGAAGCAGAAGAAGCGCAACAACGTACAGTCAACGTTGTGATGGAAGGCTCTGTGCATGAACTGGAGGATTTGAGAAAGCAGAATTCTGTTCTTATTGCAGAGCTACATGCACAAGGTAAAATCTTTTCTATTTCAAATTTCTGATTTGTAATCTCCCAGGAGAATGGCTATTCTTCGTGTATTATAATACGGAGAATGGCATTCTTCGTGTTATTTGAAACGAATAATTGCTATTCTCTATCATTTCGATACTGGGAAGGTTATTCTCCGTGTAATTCCAAACGGAGAATGCTATTCTCCGTATTATATTACACGGAGAATGTCATTCTCCGTGTTAGATTCACATCATATATTTTATTTTTGTTTGTTTTATTTCAGTGCAAACAACCGAGCAACACAGAGAAACAAATAAAAGGCTCGTTGAGGATTAAAGGGAGCTTCAAAATAAAGTTGAATCGTTTAATATTGAAGCCATTGAAAAGGATAGGAAAATCGTTGATCTCGAAGCCATGGTTGTAGCATTGCAGCGTCAAAAGATTCAAGTAGCTGCTGAACTTTCTGCTCCAAAAGAAGCCAAAAGAAGAGGAGGATCGGAGGAAAAGAGGTTCAGAAAACCATCAGCGCCATTAGCTGTTGAAGATGTTACTCCCTTGGAAAAGAATACAGTTGGAGAGGCTAATAAAAAGTGGAAGATTAATGCCGCTCCGAAATCCGGAGGAGACGCCAAAATGGCTAAATTAAAGAAGAACCGTGTCATACTAAAGGAATGCGATGAACTCTTACTTTGGAAAGATGCGGATGAAGAGCGGAAGAAGCAATACATCGACATCGTAATTCCCAAAAAGAAGTGTCCAGAGTATGTATTCTGAACCCTTTTTTCTTTTGTTTTTTCTAGACTTTTTTCACAATTATGTAATGAGAATCCATCTTTATTAATTTAATCTAAACTAAATTTATGTACAGTGATATTGTATACTTATTTTGGCCGAAAGAGGATGAAAATGAAGTTACAGTCCAGCTATCGGCAATAGACCTGCAAGACATACTCAACTATAAAGACATGGAGGCTGCCATACTGAACCTAATAATAAGGAAGCTAAGAGAAATTCAAGAAATTAAAAGAAGGTGTGCTCCGTCTAGTTCAAAGGACCTGCCATTGATCCAGAAGCAAAAGTCGGCGCCCCAAACATTGAAACATAAGTGGTCTGCATTCTTGATGTCCCACACATTGGTAAGAATCTAAACATAAAAATCCATATTCATGTGTACACCGATAAAAAATGACAGAAAAAATTACTCATGATATTGTGTTTTGTTTTTGGGAAACAGAATACCGTTGAACGTGCCATTGAACCAGACGCAAAAGTCGACGTCCTTGAAGACTTCCAAACAGATATAGTAGACTTTGTCATGGGTTTGGAGGACGACATAGAGTTGCTATTCATCCCACTCTTTAATTCACCCATCAGACATTATACTCTGCCCACATTCAACTTTATCTCCTACGACTGGACACACTACAACTCCTTGAGGCAAACCACGTACGAAAAGTGCAAGGTGGATGCAGAATTAATAAAGAAGACCTTAGAGCCTATCGCCAGGAGAAAAGTTGATATGATGAGGGAGAGATGCCCGACGAAGATGGAGTATGAGCGCAAAGTGCTGAATTGTTCTCCAAATTGCCCACAACAACAGGCACCCAACTGCCTCTTGTACACGGCGTATTATATGCAGAGGTTGATGACTACTCCCTTCAAAATATCGGGAGGAAATGACGATGACACTCACTAGAAGATTACAATGATGAGGTTGGTATGGGATAAGAAGTTGCTTTCAAGCAAATATGTAACACGAACCAAGCAGTGACATTGTAAAACAACAATGTAATTATGTAAATGGGCAAAAAACTTCTGTCTTTTATAAGCTCTGCTTTTATAATAAAATCATTTTTGAATTACATTTACATTGTCAAAACTACGAAAAGTTTGACTTTTATTTACATATGAAAGTCTAAACTACTACATAAAATCCTACAACCAAGAAAAAGTTAAATAAGACGGAGAATTCTATTCTTCGTGTCATTTGAAACGACGAATGCTATTCTCCGTGTGGAATTAGACGGAGAATACCATTCCCAGTATTAAAACGATTGAGAAATGCTATTCTTCGTTTAATTTGAAACAAGGAATGACATTCTCCGTGTTAAATTACACGGAGAATGTCATTACCATCCATAAGAATGGCCATTCTCCATTTTAATTAACTCAGAGAATGATCATTCTCTGTTTCAAATTAAACGGAGAATGGCTATTCTCTATTTTATATCGACGGAGGACAGTTGACAGAAACCTATTCCATTTGGTCTGCTCTATCTTTTCTAATAAAATCATTTTTGGGCAAGGAACTTCTGTCTTTTATAACGTCTGGTCTGCTCTGTCTTTTATAATAAAATCATTTTTGAATTACATTTACATTGTCAAAACCAGGAAAAGTTTGACTTTTATTTTCATATGAAAGTCTGAACTACTACATAAAATCCTACTACCAAGAAAAAGTTGAATGTGAGCTGCGTGCGGGCATCGCAGAGCAATGGAACTCCTTGAGGCAAAGGAATTTCGTGAGGCAAATGACTTCATCGTGCATCGTCAGAGCAATAAAACTCCCTGAACAAAGGAACTCCGTGCATAGTCAGAGCAATGGAACTCCCTGAACAAAGGAACTCCGTGCATAGTCAAAGCGAATCAAAGTGCGAGCGCTTCGACGGAGTGTGGGTTGGCAATCAACCCAAACCCCGCGGCTCTTCCAGTAACCAACAGAAAAGAGTCTTGCCAAGGCGGAGGATCGGTAGATTCCATCTCCAGGATGAAGTTAATTCCTTTGTAAGGTGCTCTACCTCAAGGAATTCCTTTGCAAGGTCCTTTGCTCTCAAGGAATTCCATTGCTTCTGTTCCTGTGCCTCAAGGAATTCATCTTGCTCTTGCTCTAACGATGCACGATGAAGTAATTTACCTCGAGGAGTCATCCAACGGTTCCTATGCTCTGACGATGCATGATGAAGTGATTTGCCTCAAGAAAGTCCTTTGTCTCAAGGAGTTCCATTGCTCTGACGATGCACGATGAAGTTTGCTTGAGGCAAATCACTTCATCGTGCATCGTCAGAGCATAGGAACCGTTGGATGACTCTTCGAGGCAAATTACTTCATCGTGCATCATCGAAGCATAACAAAAATTGGGCTACGACGATCCTGGACCCAGTAACCAACATCATGGCACACAGTCGATGAAGTGCACGAACATAAAAACTCGGCACATCTCAGACTTCTGATGAAGTGCACGAACAAGGAACACCGTACATCGTCAGAGAAAATCACTTTATCGTCAACGTGCCAAGGAGGAGCTTGAGACGAAGGAACTCCTTGAGGCAAAGGAACTCCTTGAGGCAAAGGAACACCGTGTATAGTCCGAGCGAATCAATGTACGGGCGCTTCGACAGAGTATGGGTTGACAATTAACCCAAACCCTGGGGCTCTTCCAGAAACCAACATCATGGCACACAGTCGATGAAGTGCACGAACACGGACAGTCCACTAGGCACATCTCAGTCTTCTGAAGGACTTCACCTCCAAAGCTTCTTCGAATGAGGAGATCAACAACCAAGAGGAAAGCGTCTTGCCAAGGCGGGGGATCGGTAGAGTCCATCTCCACAAGAAAAGCTAAGTGAGACGAGAACAAACTCTCCCTACACTACTACCATTTATAGGCAAGGAACAACTCGAACTCATGCGCCAAGTGGCAGCCACTTCGAATTCAATTCAATTAATTTGTATTAATTCTAATGCATCTGTCCCTTCTCAAGTAAAGCTAAGTAAGACGAGAACAAACTTTCCCAATTACTGCCATTTATATGCCACTAATACCAATGAATCTGCCCCTTCGAATTCTGCCAACTTTGAAGAGGGTTTCAATTTTACTCTTTTCTAGTACATAGTCTCGTTACCATGTCGTCAAACATAAAAAATTCGAGATGACAAAAATACGAGTATATAACGGCTCAATGCAAAAAAATTTCACATTCTTTAATATGTTGTCAAATTTTGTTAATTAAACTTGTTTCCACAATGTTTTTTTGTGCCAATTAAACGAAGTATGGCATTACAAGAGTTAAAATGAAAGAAAATGCTATTCTCCGTGTTTTATTAAACGGAGAATAGCATTCTCCATTTTGAATTACACGGAGAATAGCATTCCCAGTGTTAAAACGATTGAGGATTCTATTCGCCGTTTAATTTGGAACGGAGAACGGATTCTCCGTTTAATTTGAAACGGAGAATAACATTCCCAGTGTTAAAAACATATTAGAATGCTCATTCTCCATTTTAATTTAAACGGAGAATGATATTCTTCGTGTCATTTGAAACGGAGAATGCTATTCTCCGTTTTGAACTGCACGGAGAATGCTGTTCCCAATATTAAAACGATTGAGAATGCTATTCTCTGTTTAATATGAAACGATTGAAAATGTTATTCTCCGTGTTAAATTACATGAAGAATGTCATTACCAGTGTTAAAACCCAGAAGAATGACCATTCTCTATTTTAATTAACTCGGAGAATGATCATTCTCCATTTCAAATTAAACAGAGAATGGCTATTCTCTGTTTTATATCGATGGAGGACAGTTGACCGAAACCCTTTATGTTTGGTCTGTTTTGTCTTTTCTAATAAAATCATTTTTGGGCAAGGAACTTCTGTCTTTTATAATGTCTGGTCTGCTCTGTCTTTTATAATAAAATTATTTTTGAATTATATTTACATTGTCAAAACCAGGAAAAGTTTGACTTTTATTTACATATGAAAGTCTGAACTACTATATAAAATCCTACTACCAAGAAAAAGTTGAATGTGAGCTGCGTGCGGGCATCGCAGAGCAATGGAACTCCTTGAGGGAAAAGAATTTCTTGAGGCAAATAACTTCATCGTGCATCGTCAGAGCAATGGAACTCCCTGAACAAAGGAACTCCGTGCATAGTCAGAGCAATGGAACTCCCTGAACAAAGGAACTCTGTGCATAGTCAGAGCAAATCAAAGTGCGAGTGCTTCGACAGAGTGTGGGTTGGCAATCAACCCAAACCCTACGGCTCTTCCAGTAACCAACATAAAAGAGTCTTGCCAAGGCGGAGGATCGGTAGAGTCCATCTCCAGGATGAAGTGAATTCTTTTACAAGGTGCTCTGCCTCAAGAAATTTCTTTGCAAGGTCCTTTGCTCTCAAGGAATTCCTTTGCTTCTGTTCCTGTGCCTCAAGGAATTCATCTTGCTCTTGCTCTGATGATGCACGATAAAGTGATTTACCTCGAGGAGCCATCCAACGGTTCCTATGCTCTAACGATGTACGATGAAGTAATTTGCCTCAAGGAATTCTTTTGCCTCAAGGAGTTCCATTCCTCTGACGATGCACGATGAAGTTAATTCAGTTCATCGTGCATCGTCAGAGGAATGGAACGCCTTGAGGTAAAGGAATTCCTTGAGGCAAATTACTTCATCATGCATCGTCAGAGCATAGGAACTGTTGGATGACTCCTTGAGGCAAATCATTTCATCGTGCATCGTCGGAGCATAACAAAAACTGGGCCGCGGCGATCTTGGACCTGGTAACCAACATCATGGCACACAGTCGATGAAGTACACGAACACAAAAACTCGGCACATCTCAGACTTCTGATGAAGTGCACGAACACGGAACACCGTACATCGTCAGAGCAAATCACTTCATCGTCAACGTGCCAAGGAGGAGCTTGAGACGAAGGAACTCCTTGAGGCAAAGGAACTCCTTGAGGCAAAGGAACACCATGCATAGTCCGAGCGAATCAACGTGCGGGTGCTTCGACAGAGTGTGGGTTGGCAATCAACCCAAACCCTGGGGCTTTTCCAGAAACCAATATCATGGCACACAGTCGATGAAGTGCACGAACACGGACAGTCCACTAGGCACATCTCAGTCTTCTGAAGGACTTCACCACCAAAGCTTCTTCGAACGAGGAGATCGACAACCAAGAAAAAAGTATCTTGCCAAGGAGGGGGATCGGTAGAGTCCATCTCCACAAGAAAATCTAAGTGAGACAAGAACAAACTCTCCCTACACTACTGCCATTTATAGGCAAGGAACAACTCGAACTCATGCGCCAAGTGGCAGTCACTTCAAATTCAATTCAATTAATTTTTATTAATACCAATGCATCTGCCCCTTCTCAAGTAAAGCTAAGTAAGACGAGAACAAACTCTCCCAACTACTGCCATTTATATGCCATTAATACCAATGAATCTACCCCTTCGAATTCTGCCAACTTTGAAGAGGGTTTCAATTTCACACTTTTCAAGTACATAGTCTTGTTACCAAGTCGTCAAACGTGAAAAATTTGGGATGGCAAAAATACGAGTATATAACGGCTCAATGCAAAAAAACTTCACATTCTTTAATATGTTGTCAAATTTTATTAATTAAACTTGTTTCCACAATGTTTTTTGTGCCAATTAAACGGAGTATGGCATTACAAGAGTTAAAATAAAAGAAAATGCTATTCTCCGTGTTTTATTAAACGGAGAATAACATTCTCCGTTTTGAATTATACGGAGAATAGCATTCCCAGTGTTAAAACGATTGAGGATTCTATTTGCCGTTTAATTTGGAACGGAGAACGATATTCTCCGTTTAATTTAAAACAGAAAATAATATTTCCAGTATTAAAAACACATTAGAATGTTCATTCTCTATTTTAGTTTAAACGAAGAATGATATTCTCCGTGTCATTTGAAACGGAGAATGCTATTCTCCGTTTTGAATTGCACGGAGAATGCCGTTCCCAGTATTAAAACGATTGAGAATGCTATTCTCCGTTTAATTTGAAACGATTGAGAATGCTATTCTCCAACCCTATTGTGAGCATCTGCCCCTTCAAAATGACTTTTATACATATAAATAAGTAGAAGTGAAAAATTTGTCTTGGAAGTTGAATAAAAAGTTTTTATCTAATTGTCTTCTCAAATTTTTGCATTGGAGAACATATTTTTTTTTATCTAATTGTCTTGTGTGAATGACATCTTGCCACATAGGAAAGACACTATCTTAAGCCAACGACGTTTCATCTGATTCTATTTGCTCTTTGTCATTATTTCGCTTTCGTACTTTACAATTACGAAAATCGTGACCTGATTTTTAACAAACTCTACAAGTTCTAGGCTTCGGGATAGTCTGACTTACTGTAAGCTGGCTTGATTTCCCTTGAGAAGGCCTTCCTTTTGTTGCTACCGAATTTGGCACTTTTAAAGCTTCATGCACTCCATGAACTGCATCAGCTACCATTTGTTCTTCTTCACCAATATCGGTCACCATTTTTTTCAACTCCATCAGAACAGACGACATCAACTCCGTTCCCCTCTCTTGAATTTTGCTTGATTTTTTATAATAATATGTAAACAGATTAACTTGTTCATTAATACCACCATACCTTCTGCTCTTAATACTATCTGGGTGGATGAATCTTCTTTCTGCGCCAGGTCCGGAGAGATAACTCTCTTTGCAATCCTTGAGCCAACGAGATTTTATCAAGTTCTTTGGAATATCTCCAATTTGCAATCTCTTCATTGCTGAAAAAATATGCCTACAAGGAATTCCCTTGGTCTCCATCCACAAGCATTCACATTTTATGATGTTGTCGGCCCGATCAAATGTAACCTTCCGGTTGACACTGTTTGGCGACATATACTTTTGGATAGTGCAAACTTCTGTCTCTCTTATGATGTGATGATGGAGAACAGTATATACATCAGAACGTGTGATTTCCTTCCTTACCTCTATAAACACTATTTTAGTGTAAATTGCAGAAAATTTATCTTGTATTACGGCCATGCTAGTTTGATTCACAACTGGTGTTGATAGTTTATCAGTGACATGCTTACTCATTTAGCCGTAACATAAGGCCGCCAAACCGTGGTCACAATTTTGAAGGTCCTTCCATAGTGGCAGCTTCTCATTCAAAAATCTTTTCAGAAATGCGTTCATAGATTCACATCTATTTGTTACAGTAGAACCACCAAAATAGTTTTCACGTAGGAATGTGTCTGTCCATCGCTGCCTCGTTCTGTACAATGCAGTGGTCCACTCATTGTTCTCTATATTATAATCCGTTAGCATCTGCTGCCAACGGTTTTCAAATTCTTCGACTGAATAGTACCTGTTTAGAAAACATAGACAGTAACTAAAGTTGTAATATTATAACAACAACATACTTCAAAGTAAAGTAGCAAGTGTGCGATGTACCTTTTAATCAGAAGACTCAATTTATTTGCAAAACCCTCTCGGTGTACATGTTTGGCTGCATTGTTTAGGATATGCCATGAGCACGTTCGATGAACTACGCTGGGCATTAAATCATCAATTGCCTTATTCATGGATCTGCAACCATCCGTGAGAACTGTCACTGGTAATTTGCCATTCATACACTCTTAGAATTTTTCTAAAACCCAAGAATATGTCTCTGCAATCTCATTATGGATCATTGCAAACCCAAACACACAAGTCATTACATGATTGTTTGTACCCACTAGAACCACCAACGGCATTTAACTTCTATTTGTTTTATATGTAGAATCAAATGCTAGTGAATCTCCAAATAATTCGTAATCGAAATGACATGCACCGTCAGCCTAAAAGAGATGGGTCAATCTGGAATCTTCGCCTACCTTGTACGCGTAGAAGAAATCTGGGTCAATGCCCTCCTTAGATTGAAGAAATCTAAGTGTTGTCATAGCATCAACATCGTCTAGTGCTCTACTATCTTGAGCTAGAGCGTTGTATAAATCCTTTTTCGTCCATCCAACCTTATCCCAGCCACCTTTCTTGTGGACAATTAAATTCCATATCTCTCCAGTCCCCATCCATGATTGCTTCATAAGCTTAACTTCTTCCAACTCTGTGGGTGATATCTTACGATGGGATCTCAAAAAAACTATTTCATAATCATTCGCCAGGCTATGGTTGTGAAGTACGTAAAATTTTTTGACGACCCACATCTTTGTATAATTGGTGTACCCAATATGAAAAATTACTTTACAACCATTTCTGCTTTTATTTCTTGGCTCACGAACCCTGTTAGGAGCTTCATTGTATTTCTTCTGTCTGAATCCCGCATTCGAACAACACCAACTACGGACCACCACCATCCCAGATTTATTTTTCTTTACTTCGTTCTTTCTAATACTGAAACCATATGCTTTTGAATATATCCGGTAGAATGTCTCTGCTTCTTCAATAGAGTTGAACTGTAAGCCAACAATATATTCTTCTAAGAGTTGTTTTGGATCTTTGTTGATGTTGGCAGACTGCAATAATTTTTTCATTGTCGCTGCATCGAAATCCAATAGAGATTCACCGTCGTCCCTAAGAATAGAATAAAACAAAATAAATATGAGAAATAAATTTAAAAATATAATACATTTCTTAAATCTATTAGAAATGGTAATGCGAAATAATATTTCGTTGTTTGCGTTGATGTCATCATCATCGTTATGATGCATTCTTTCGGTGTTTTCTTCATCTTGTTCTTTGTTGTCTCCTAAGTTAACAGCTTCCAAACTTTGATCATCATCCAAATCATCTGACACTGCTCTTGAAACGAAGCTTTTTCATCGACTAAATCTTCCACACGACGATCAGTTTCTCTATGTGAAGTCGACATTGAAGAAAATAGAGTGTGTTTGAAACCAACAGAAAAAATGAAGGACAAGAAACAATACAAGAAGAAAAAGTAATGCTATTCGTACGTCCAAATTATCCCTCTAATATATAGCCCTCCCATCTGATGTGGCATGTTAAATAATATTGTGTGTCATCTGACATGACTGATGACATGGCAAATTTTAATCCAAAAAGTTAACTACCCAATTTTCTTTATAATAATTTAACGTTAATATCAATGTTAATTTAATGTTAATATTAATTTATGTTAATATTAATATTAATGTTAATGTTAATATTAATATTAATATTAATATTAATATTATTGTTAATGTTAACGATAATATTAATTTTAATGTTAATGTTAGTGTTAATGTTAATGTTAACATTAATTTTAATGTTAATTTTTATTTTTATTTTTATTTTTAAAAAAATTTGCCACGTCAGTTGCCAGATCAACATATCACGTCAACTGCCACGTAAGGAGGGGCAGTTTGAAAGTACAATTTAGAGGTACAAAAAGCATTATTCAGAAAGAAACAACTTCCAGCAAGGCAACAACACAACCTTTTCGTCTTCCTTGTACCTCCGCCACGTGGCCCTCTTTTGATGGCTCATGAAAATCTTGAGTGATTCTAGAAGCAAGCATAATTTTAAGGAAACAACTTCCAACAACACAACTTTCTCGTCTTCTGGGTACATGTTAAATTGTGTAGCTAATAACGCATAAGGAAGCATGCAGCAGCATTCTCCACGTGGCCATCTTCTGTAGGATAACACATGCAGCAGCATTTAATGCTACGCAACCCTATTGTCTTGTTATGTGTTGTGTATCCTATGTGGCATGAGGCACAAGACAATATCTTGTATAGGCGGCAAGATTATATTCACAAATGACAATAAGTTTAAAAAGTCATCTCCAATACAAAAAAGTATTGAGAAGACAATACAAAGTAATTTTTTACAACTTCCAAGACAACTTTTACTCTTCTAATGATATGGCATCAGTGTTTATTATTAAATTGTGTAGGATAACGCATACAGCAGCATTTAATGCTACAGGATCTGTTGTGTAAATATTTCTAATGATATGGTATTAGTGAACACAACCTGTGAGAGAACCCGAGAGAGAGAGAGAGAGAGAGAGAGTGGGAGATGGGATAAAGAGAAAGGACCGAGTTCGAATAGATTTTAAACTTAAAATTCAATTTTTGGTTTTCATTATAAATAACTAGTTCGCACGTACGAGTTTAGACGAACGCTAACCGAGCCCGAGCAATGTGACATCAGCTAGGTTTCTAATACCGTGGCATTCCTGTTAATTTAAAATTTATAATATTATTGAAACTAATATTAATACTAAAATTTAAAATAGTTTTTGACTTAACATTTACTTCAAACTAGTTAAAGTTAAAATTGTATTCTTTTTTAATTAAAATGTAATTGGAACTACAATTAATATTAACATTCGCTTGTCCCATAGTTTAAGTCATATTTCACTGCTTCTTTCTTAAGTCTATGCACCCAAAGAACTTGATTGTTCAAGTCGAAAACGTGCACAACACGTTCCCTCGATGCAAGGCTTGACGTAGCCCTTGCTTGTCAAGTCGTTGCACGAACACGTTAGAAAAGAGTTTTTTTGGGCTATCGAAGTTATAGCAAGCACCGTCCCGTGTCACGTGCATTTGTTAAGCAGTAAAAGGGTGTGAAGGCCACTGGCAATGTCAAGCCATCACGGACTATAGCTGGGTTAGACGGCGACCCTTTTGCGACGGGCCGAATCGGTCCCTTGGCCTAGGAATGGATTGGTTGAAGGAGCAATACACAAGAATAAACTTCCATATTGGTAGGATTATTTTTGGTATTCTCGGTGAGGCAGAGTTTTCATTTTCTGGTGAGGCAGAGTTTTCACCATCGACTTGATTCCAGGGACGGCACCAGTATCGGAGAGAGTCTATAGGATGGCACCTTCAAAGTTGGAAATCTTGTACAAGATGATTGAAGAACTCAGAACCAAGGGATTCATTCGTGCTAGTGGATCGCCTTGGGGAGCACCGATGCTTCTTGTGAAGAAGAAGGATGGTACGTCAAGATTATGTGTTGATTATCGTACATTGATGACTTATTTGATCAGCTCAAGGGAGCGGCTGTATTCTCGAATATTGACTTGCGGTGAGGGTGCCATCAGATCAGAGTCAGAGAGCAAGACATCCCGAAGACAGCATTCAGATCGAGGTATGTACATTGGGAGTTCCTTGTTATGCCATTTGGAGTGACCAATGTGCCAGCCGTATTCATGGACCTCATGAATCATATCTTCATGCCCTATTTGGATCAGTTCGTGATAGTGTTCATAGACGACATCTTAGTCTATAGCAAGAGTGAGACAGAGTAGCAGCATCTTCGTGTAGTTCTTTAGATACTCAGGGAACACCAGTTGTACGCTAAGTTCAGTAAGTACGAGTTTTGGCTGGATCGTATCTTGTACTTAGGTTACATCATCACCAGAGGTGGAGTAGAAGTGGACCTCCAGAAGATAGTGGCCATAGAGTCAATGGCCAGTATCTAGCAACATCGCAGAAGTTCAGAGTTTTCTTTGATTCTACACTATTATGACAAGCATTCATTTACTTCACATATTGATTTTGAAGTAGAGGGACGAGGCGAAGGAGGTCAGCCACTCACCTTAGACTTGCTTCAAGCGAGCGACTGGTTGGCTGTGCTGAAGTCGCCTACGCGATCACCTCCAACCCGCTGAATATGGAACTTGGTTCCAAAGAAGCCATTCCATAACGTGGAATAGATCTTAATTCAACCGTTCCCGTTCGATCGACCACGGCGATTCTGACCTATCGGTCCCGACCGAATCGGTAGTGACATTGTTCCTTTCTCGTGCACCCCGTGGACGAAAACGGGGGACGATGTAGGGACGGGGCACTACAACAATCACAAAGCTCGTCATATAAAGTATGACTTGGACGATGGAAACACTGCGCCATGTACCGAGTTTGCGCTACAACTTGGTTTCGGTAGGGAGGCTGGCAGATGATGGCATTCCCAGTCTGTTTGGGGATAAAGATGCAAGAGTTACGTTGGCCAAAGGTAAGCTTTGAGTCGATTGGAATCTATGAATCGAATCGATGCAAAGGATAAGTCCCGTTTGAGCAAGTGCTGATTTTAGTTGATCTGGTGTGCAGGCTATGCTTTTACGCTGGACGATAAGAGGTCGACATTTTGCCTTATTCAGTAAAGTGTCCGCAAAACCAAGTCATCATCTTGCAACGGAGTGTGGCATGGGCGCGGTAGGCCAAATCAACCGAGTTGTTCAAAGGAATGGCTAAGTCAGAGAGTTAGCTATGCATCAATACGGATGTGTCGGGGCACGATACCGTCGGAACACGATATGGATTAGAATATATGACTTGTATGCTATGGCACGCATTGCATGGTCAATGGACTCAGATGGCCCGTGCACGGGTGCGGCTTCCCTGGGACGGTTACGACCGGGACACCGGGACCGTTCGGCCTAGGAGGGAATTATGTATGGTATTTATGGTGCACATCATTAGGATGGGTTGCGACCGTCCAGTATTATGATAAGCTATGATATCAGTAAGTTTGGGATCCTTCGGATATTGGGCTAGCAACCCGTATCGAAGCGATCATAGGCTTACACATAAGGATGCCAAGTCCATTACGGTGCAAAACATCGTGACCTTCATATAGATAGGGCCGGTGGGCTGAGATTAGAGCTGGGTGCAGGCGTAGGGCCTGCCACCCTTATGCATATGTTTAAGTTTACGGTTGGGCTATTCAGAGCCATTGTAACCTTCAGTTCATTATCAATAAAAGAGATTCTTGTTGTATACTATGTCTTCCTTCCGCTGCTTATGTTATCAATTTGAGATAAACACTATGTGAATATGTTATCTTGCCTTGCACGAGCGCAACTCCAGGCTCGTGCGGCATCACGCCCCAGCGAGGACGATGATTCGGGTGAATTCTAGCGAGGGCGAGCAAATTCTCGGATTAGGGCGTGACAAAGGGTTCCCAACAGTTGACTCATCCAAGTCAATGGGAACTCCTATTGCAACAACGACAAAACTTGATAATGATGAAGACGGTATCTCGGTCGACATTCGTATGTATCGAGGTATGATCGAGACAATTTAACAGTAGCATTAATATTAAATCTACAATGGCTTTTCTGTTAATTTAAAATTTATAATATAATTGAAACTAATATTACAAAAATGCTATTTGGCTCCCAAAAAATTTTGGTAATACCATCTTCCATTATGTGGCATATGACATGGTTGCTAACATGACAACTGACATGGCAAAATTTAACAATAAAATTAATATTAAAATTAACATTAATAGTAAATAAATAATTTAATATTAATATTAACATTAACATTAATATTAACATTAACATTAATATTAATATTAATATTAATATTAATATTGACATTAACATTAACATTAACATTAACATTAAAAAAATTAGGGTAATTAATTTTTGGGATCAAAATTTGCCATGTCAGCTGTTATGTCATCTGCCATGTCAGATGCCACATATGGGAGAGGACATCACCCAAATATGTTGGGAGCCCAAACGACTAAATGCTAATATTAATACAGTGGTATTATCGTTATTTCCTAATAGATTCGTGCCTTGTTCGGTCACACCCCTCCACGAGCGGGTTACACCCCCGAATCGAGGGGTTAAATAGCCTTTTCCAAAGAAAAGAACCCATCCGACTAGAGAGAAACAAAGGAGAGAAGAAGAAGAACAGTCGTAATAGAGAGGAGCAAGAGCAAGATCAATTGCAGCGGATGGACTGTCATCCCTACCGAGATTCTCTCGATGATACTGGTACTGTCGGGGATGCCGGCGGACGAGGTAATGTGCAACGTGGCCCCAATTTGCCGTTCGTGGTGGAAGGCGCTCAACAGTCCCTTAGACTATTGGTCTAACGTCGACTTGGTACAGTGGTGTCGGAGGACCCAGCAAACCGCTGAGATTAGTTTGACCATAAAGAAGCTCGTGGCTCACAGTGAGGGATATCTACAGTCCTTCTCGGCGTACAAGCTCGACGAAGCAGCCTTCCGTTCTGCATGTTTAAGTCCTGTGCAAAATTTTATTTGGTCTTATTCTAATACTTTATTTTTTCTATTGCAAAATTTTACGTATACTTTTGTTAATTTCTATTGATGTTTTTCCATTTTTATAATACAGTGAGAAATTTCTAAGGGTGCTGCGCATTCCGAAGTGCGTCATGAGTGATAAAATTTTCGTGAGACACTTGGAGTTTCTTTCGGTGCTGGAAGAACTCGACATTAGCTACTGCATTTATATCACGTCGACTGTAATATTTTCTGCCGAAAAGTATTGCCACCGTCTGGTCAAGCTGAGGAGGAACATGCCCCCTCCATAGTTCTTGCTCAGGAACAGATTCGTACTGAACACGGAGAACGAGATGGAGGAAAAGGCCGTGGCTGATTCAATGTTACGTCTTAAGCACCTACAGATGAGATTCGGCATATTCAATGGAGACACGATGTGATCTATCATATGCAACTGCAAGGGTCTTCGCGTGCTCGACATACGTGGGTGTTTCAACATGCACTTCGACGACGACCTCAAAAAATTTATGATTTAATACAGACGTTTAAACGACCCTTTGATGATGTAATTCCAGGGGAACCTGGATACAAGATGTATAGTGATTTAGATATCCCCAATCATTCCTGGGGTGAATGGTGAAAACATTAGCATGCATGCATGCATACATTTCTTTATATTTTCACTAGTCTACATCTATGTACTTTGTACGTATTTTAATTAGAATATTATAAAGTCAGTTGTCATCTTTTCGTCTTTTTAAGGTGACTATTTATATGTCAAGAGATTCGAAGTACAATTTTTTTTTAATTTACTATTGGGACTAATAAGCTTTAAAAAATGGTAATGACATAAAAATTTATTACCATTGGAACATAATGTTATATGGAAAAATGAAACTTGCATGCAAATTTTATTCCTTTGACTCTTAAACATAAATGACATGCAAGTTAACATAATAACATCATGTTTATAAATACTCAAGGGTATTTTAGGAATTCAAAAGTTTACAACCAACTTTTCTTATTATATAGTAGAATAGAAGAATAGATAGATATAAAAACGTATAATATGAATTTTATCCAATTATAGTTAAATACGCTTCTAACTCATTTGGTTAATGTGCAAGGTATTTTTTTTGAGTTCGATTCTCCATTTTGACAAAATTTTACTTTTGTCAATAATTTTTTACATGATTAATTTTTTAAATAAAATGGACTGTGATATAATGAAGCCTAAGACGGCTCAATTCTGAGTCGTTTTGAAACCTCATTATATAGTGGATGATATGATATCACTATCTTAACATTAATACAACATCTCAGTGTAATCATATCCAAGAGATTTCGACATTTTCCAACACAGATTTTACCTTCTTCAAGATGAATTCTGGCGGTGCAAATTCCACTCATATTAGTGGTATCAGTGCCATTCACCATAATTAATGGTGATCGACACGAAAATATTGGTTTCTTTTTCACAACCCTTTAAAAACTATTTATACAGTCGAACAGCCAAACTATTTATCTTCACCAGCCTTCAAAACCAATTTATAGATATTCAAAACAAAACTAAACAGCCAAACCATTTAAAATTCACAACCCTACAGAACAGTCTCAAATGTACCATTCTCTGTCCTAAATATACCATTCTCCATCCTAAATGTAATATACTCCATCCTAAATGTACCATTCTCTGTCCTAAATGTACCATTCTCCGTCCTACATGTACCATTCTCCGTGTTCGAGGAACGGAGAATGGCCATTACCCGTCCATAATTGTTCCATACTAAGTTAAAAGCACATAATAGCACCCAAGAAATGTTAACAATAGAAATATTCTACAGAACCCACATACCAGACTCGAACCTAGGCCTTCCATGTAAAAGCCAAATAGCACAACCAACTAAGCTTGGAATAAGAAGAGTTACTGGAGGTCATTGAATATCCCCAACTTTCAATAAAGAATAAGAAATTGAATATCCCCAACTTCCAATAAGGAATAAGAAGAGTCGGTTAGGAACGTGTATATATATAGGGGTCCCCATTCATTTGAGTAGGTTGCACATTTAACATGGCTCCAAAAAGATCATCTGGTTGGGAACCATGTTCAGAGTCTTCTTCCAGTCGTCGCCGATCCTCTCCGCATGGAGCACCCTCTGCGCCGCCTCCGGCCCATGACTGGCTGGCAGAGGCTGTAAACTTTCTGACCTCCTGCGGGTTGTCAATGGAGGTCATCGTTCGACCTCTTCATCCGGCGCCCAACTTTGACCTGTTGCCGATCACTCCGGAGGAACGGACTTCTCTGAAGAAGAGGGAAGGGTTGCGCCGCCTGTGCCATAGGGCGGGTGTGCGCACCCTGCAGGACTTTGCGGAGATCTTTCGCGAGGCTAGTGAGGGGTAGACCCCTTATTTTTTTGTTTTTTTAGTTTTTTACAGTTTTTTTTCTCCTTTTGTATCCTTCGCCGGAGAATGTTCCGGTGACAAAGCTGGGATTTAATACAACATAATATTTTGTTAACTCAATTTGGTTTCCGCTACAAGCGACTAACTATTTTATCTATTTTTTAATTAACAAATCTTGTTATGTCAAATCCATATATCAGCGACGATATCCCCATCAATGACTTGTTACATCATAGAATTGATTATGCTGTCAGCATCAATCTTGCCGTCAAATCCATCTTAAATATGATTATAAAGTAAACTAGAGGACAACTTTGAGGGTTTCAATTTAACTCTTTTCAAGTACATAGTCTTCTTACCAAGTCGTCAAACGTGAAGTATTCGGGATGGCAAAAATACGAGAATATAACGGATCAATGAAAAAAAATACGTTCAAAAATTTAATCAAATATTCGAAAAATGGAAATATTGAGATTAGAAACTTCACATTCTTAAATATGTTGTCAAAAACACATTAGAATGTTCATTCTCCGTTTTAATTTAAACGGAGGATAACATTTCCAGTGTTAAAAACACATTAGAATGTTCATTCTCCGTTTTAATTTAAACGGAGGATAACACATTAGAATGTTCATTCTCCGTTTTAATTTGAAACGGAGAATAACATTCCCAGTATTAAAAACACATTAGAATGTTCATTCTCCGTTTTAATTTAAACGAAGAATGATATTCTCCGTGTCATTTGAAACGGAGAATGATATTCTCCGTGTTGAATTACACAGAGAATGTCGTTCCCAGTATATTAAAACGATTGATAATGCTATTCTTCGTTTAATTTGAAACGGAGAATGATATTCTCCTTGTTAAATTACAATGGTCCAGAGTTGGGATGTATCGATACATCCGTTTTTTGTGCCAAATTTTTCAATAATTTATACGGAACACGAGGATATATACTAGTAATAATAGTAATAAATTTAATTTTGGAAAGTAGTTTTTAAAATTAGGGTCTCAAAATCCCAAAGGTTTATGTAGTCATTTCACATTGATATATACTAGTAATAATAGTAATAAATATAATTTTGGAAAGTAGTTTTTAAAATTTAATAGCAATAAATTCGATCGTCTTATACTAGTAATAATAGTAATAAATTTAATTTAAGACTCAAAACTATTCTAATTTTTTCTACTTCCCAAGGTCATATAAAGATGGTCGAATTTTTCCTATTCTTCTCTCAAACCCTCTTCGTTCTCCCAAACCCTCTCCCAAACCCTCTTCTTATCAAAATGCCGTCGAAGAAACAACGACCGTCACCGAAGGGGAAGAATCCACAAAGGGATACGATACAGGCCCGAAGGGCAGAACTTGTAAGGGCGGCAAAAACCAAGATTATGATCGCTAGGACAGAGGCCGAAAGTGTAGTGCCCCGCTCCGCGAAGGCACTAGATAGACATAAAGATCGGATTGCTGGCTCTGCAACAGAAGACGATTAATCTGGGTGAGTGGATGAAGTCTCATTTGCTGATTCGCTTACGCCTAAGAATCTGAATTTTTGATTGAATGCTTTTGTTAATAACAAGATGGTAAATCTTTGAGTATGTTTTAAGAGAATTCACATGTTGCCTTGCTAAGAAATGAATGTTGCCTTGATAAAGAGAACCTTGTCATGCTAATAACAAGATGGTAACCAGTATGTATGCTTGTAAGAGATTTCACATGTTGCCATGCTAAGAACAATGAAAGAGAGAACCTGTATGCTAAAGAAAGAATTAATCTGCATGCTAATAAGAAGACTTGTTGCCTTGCTAATACAAGAAACTAGATAATCTGCATGTATAAGAAGTAGAACTGCTCAACTGCTTGCTTGCAAATGTATGTCTAACGCAGAGGGCATCCATGTGAAAATGGGTGCCGGTATGTCATCTGGGGGCTTCGGCTCTATTATCTATTATCTGGGGGCTACGGCTCTGTTATCTGTTATCTGGGGGCGACGGCTCCACTATCTGGGGGCTTCGGCTCTACTATCTGGGAGTTTCGGCTCCACTATCTGGGGGCTTTGGCTCTGTTATGGCTTCGGCTCTATTGTATGGGGGCTTCGGCTCTGTTATCTGGGGGCTTCGGCTCTGTTATCTGATGGACTTCAATGAATAATCGCCAATAGATCAAATGTACCTCAAGAGTTTAGATCGTATGGAAAATGATGGTTTTATCATGTTTATGCTAATCCTTGTCTTGTGCAGGGATGGACGATCGGCTATGGTAAGAATCACTGAAAAGTGATACACATGTATTGCTTGAGTTTGCTATATGAATTGCTTGAAAGATTAATTTGTTATCAAAAAGTGTTGTGTTCTACTAAAGAAAAGATGTAATATCATGCTTGTAATCTGACCCTTAGAATATCTTGAATCAAAGAAAAAGATATGATATCGTGCTTATACTTGTCCGTAAGAATTGCTTGATCAAAGAAATGAATATGCTCATGAAACACGCTACGCACTGTACAAATGAATACTCATCGTGCTCGAATTGAATAGTCCCTTGTATGCTTGAAATAAAATGAAACAAATGTTGGCTTTTCAAAGATGTGTTTTCAAAAAGATATGTAAACTGACTCTGTATGCATGGAATGAATCTAGGTAAAACTAGCAAGATCACATCACAAGAAATGTTTTCTCACTAAATAAACAGTGATTGTTTCAGACAAATGTAGCTCTTTGTCCACAATTCACCAGTATGCTGATATACTGACCCACCATCAGTCTGCATGTAGGTGCACTATGCATCGAAAAGGATAGCCCGAAGCGATAGCCCGAACCTCATCCTCAGGAGCCAGAAATCAGAAGAGATGCCAAGAGATGACATCTGTTGCAAGAGTTTGGTTTTGTATATAAAAGGATGTAATGTATGGGAACGGGATCATTATAATCTGTAAAGTTCTGAGAGAATGTAACATTGTATCTGAGAGAAATGAGAGCTTGTAATCTGTTCAAATGAAATCAATAAAGAGAAATGTTTTTTT